>OX411326.1:18277756-18806530 GCA_948150665.1 Conistra vaccinii
ATCCAGAAATTTCGTAACGAAAATACTACCTAAGAAAAGAGTGTTTTGTATTGAAAATTATGTTTAACTGCTTGACAACAAAGTTCAAATTTACTTACAAATTTACTTAAACGAATGATACGAAAGTGTTGTATTGAAAATTATGTTTGACAACAAAGTTCAAATTTACTTAGACGAATGATACGAGAGTGTTGTATTGAAAATTATGTTTAACTGTTTGACAATAAAGTTCAAATTTACTTAGACGAATGATCCTTAACTATTAATAGTTAAATTAAAACCTTTTTATTAGTTTGATGTTCCCGGCCATTACGTTGTGTCAAGTTTTAAAAACTATAAATGTGAATAAACAGTTCCTGTCAATGTCATCATTGCTATTTTCTTGTATTCGGGTTAATATTTTACAATTGCGTAAGTTGATAAAAAATGCTATGCAATAGCTTCGCCGGGGCAGTCCCCGAGTGCCACACGTCTTTTTTTTGTTGCTGGAACTTTCATGCCAGGGCTAAAAGTTTACACCAACAAGATAAGTCGACAAACCCAAATATCTTTATCAATAGCCTCTGAGAGAAAAGATCTCTATCAAACACGTAATAAAGCAGTGAGCAGGTGAGCCCAGCTCCACTGTTTACGAGCACTGAACTAACGAGTACACTCATGATAATAAACCGGCCGTAAATAAAGTCATCCTTGACGGGAATAAAGTCATCCATCACGGGAATAAAGTCATCCACTCGTCGCGATCATCGCTTAGATGATAGGTCACAGTACTCATAAGCTAGTCACGAAGTATGTACTTACTTATTAATAACTAGCAGCGCCCCACGGTTTCACCCGCATTAGTCTCGATTCCGTTGACTATCGGGATAAAAATAATTCCTTGTGTTAATCTAGGTTATAAACTATCTGTGTGCAAAATTTCATCCAAATCCGTTGAATAGTTTTTGCGTGAACCTAGTAACAAATATCCATCTATCCATCTATTCCCACAAACTTTCGTGTTTATATTATTAACTCATACTCGTAGGTATTGAAAACGTTTATGCTCTGTTATAGGGTGATTTCTTAGTAGTATATAGTAGAGTACTTTCGAGGCCAGCAATTAGGGCATTGATGGGCTATCGTGAAAATACGTGAGTCCATCAATGCCTGGTTGCGGCCAAGGTTTGTATAGTACTTTTCTCAAACAATGCGCGGAAATTCAAACTAAGTAAATTAGTTATAAATTCCAGAATCAATGACGAACAAAGAAAATTTTTCACGCGCCAATATGGTCATTTGTTTCTTCACAGTTCTATTTGCTAAGCCAGTTCAAAAGGACATTGTTCGGCGTCCATACATCGTTCGCCTAAGAACCAACAGAGACGTGAATGTACTTTCTATGTTCTATATAATACATATATTCTATTGAAAACAAATTAAAATGACGTACAGTACTGAGAATTGTAAAAAAATCTAAAACACTTTCGGATTTTGGGGTTATAATTAGAACAATAGAAACATATTAACTTAGCGTATATTTGTGAAAATACATTGGATTATATCTTCAAACGTTTCATTACATATTATGTAGGTGCATTTATCTATTAGGTAGTTGGTCAGAACCATTATTTCTTATATAAAAAAGTACTCTGTGCTTTAAACTAATTTATTTATAGTTATGAGTATGACCATTATAGAGTGTTGTGTTTTGTTTGAAGTGGGCTGTGAATCACGGGTCGCCAAATAAATTCGTTAATACAGTGCAAAAGTGAGGTGTGCTAGGCCTACGTCAAACTCAAAACCTGATCCCAGGCGAGCCACCCAGGGTATACGAGGCTCTAATCGACTGCCGAAAGGTCCAGGACCAATGAACTTCGTAGCCAGGATAATCCGGTGAGATAATTCCATTGTGTATTTACAATTTGTTTGACTAACTTTAAACTATAATACGAGTGTGATTATTTGTGTAGTGCAGTGTTCCAAAACGGTTTGTCTTTTGCGAGTGCACATTCTTTTGTTTTAACATTTGAGTGTGAGTCGAGGGTCGCATCGCAGGTATAGCTGTTGACCAAAAAAGCATTCCTATAGATTTTTTTGCTATTTGACTCTGACATTGTATTTTGAACCCTATAACTTCGAAGACTAAGTGTAGTTTGGTGTTTAGTTGGATTAAAGTTATTTGTGTGAAGAAGTGTTTAAGTTTAAATAAGGGTGAAGTTCAAGCCAACGGAATTTATTATTAAGCCA
Organism: Conistra vaccinii; assembly: GCA_948150665.1. Lineage (NCBI taxonomy): Eukaryota > Metazoa > Arthropoda > Insecta > Lepidoptera > Noctuidae > Conistra > Conistra vaccinii. The sequence goes on from OX411326.1 coordinate 18,279,986, forward strand.
ACGGAAGGTATTATTAAAAATATTAAGAAGGCTGCTAGCGAGATTTACAAGAAAACGGTAACGGGTTACACAGCATAGCAGTGACGTAGAAAAGAGTCGAAAAAGCAGTTAACTCCGACAAAAGATGCACCGGTGAAGCTGGACACAGGCTGGACATGAAACAATCCGGCTGCGACGACGTTAAAAGATGCCCATCCATAGATAAATATTACCCGTCTCTCCACTAGTCCATTGCTTACTTGAGGATGCATATCCGGTAGGCTCGCTATTCCTTCCTGATCCTAAGGGCACGTCTACCTTACCATTACCGCGCCCCCCGGTCTACTCCTTGATATGCAATGGCTTTTGAAGTCCCATGAAACATGAGGCTTCATTGGCTAGTGCAAATCTTGGGGTTCATTCGATTTATCGAGTCTGGTTAAACCACGCTGGGATCGGTGCATTTCATTCATTCATTCATTCATTCAGTTATGAGTATGACCATTATAAAAATGCACTGAGACAAAATGACACTGTCATTACTATTACATGTCAAAGTATCATCTGTCAATTCATCGACTGTCAGTGTTGTTATTGCTTGTTTCACACAGCGCTTTCAATCGCTTTATTCCGTTTGTAACTAAAAACCTTATTCACAGATCAAGCGCTGAGAGAGCGTATTCAAAACGTCAAATTGAAACAAAAAATAATGGCGCTGGGGAATAAGACCGATGTGAATTACTTTTTAAAATGTTTTCGAAATTATGAAGTGTCCGTTCTATTGTAATTCTTGTATTATATTATAAAAAAAACTAGTAATTATAGTAAAGGTTTCCTACGTGTTGATTCATAGGCCATTTTTTACAATGTCCTTTAAATAAAATCTTTGATAAGTAGGTAACTTATCAAAGATTTTATTTTTTATAAGTTACCTACTTATCACCTTACCTTGGTTGCCATGTGGAAGTAAAAAATTAGTTCCATTTTTAAATAACAGGACGGATATGAGTTTTCATAGCATATTATTTGGCCACTACACACGACAGTTATGGATTTTCATACTAAGATTGCCGGCCTGATGCTCACTTGTTTTTGACCAGTACAGCAATTTCAATTTATCTCGAAGAAGGTTGTCAAAATAATGTTCGAATTTCCAAGCATGTTTGAGAAAATGTATTTAATGATTTTCTGACTATTAGACCTACATCTTTATAAAATGGGAAACGAATAACCATTTCGGGGAAACAGCGGGGAAAGCTAGTTCTTCATCTAGGCTCGATATAGCTATTATTAACGACAGTAAGGGAAAGATCCTTCCATTTCCACCAGCTGAAGGGTTAAAAGAAAGAAATATTCAACTGTACAGTCTATCTCACCAGAGGTCCGACTCAGCATCAATTTTTAATGAAAACGCTTATATATATCTATAGTGCCGAGTCTGCGGGCTATTTTGTGGGCGCTACAATAAATAGCGTGAAACAGTTATAGTGTGAAAGTGATGTCGTAAATCTGTTAGGGGGTGTTATCGAGGGGTGAAACGAACGATTTGAGTGTGCGAGACAATAAGCACGCGAGAAAGGAGATGGTTTGGAAATTCATTTATTTAAAAGCTGATTTGTTGATGATTTAATGACGTTTACATTAATTCTTCTAAATCTTCATTTGTTTGATTACTAAACCTGAAGGCGATTTCTGCGAAACGGTACACACCACTTTTTTAGGTTTTTTGATGACGTATATTATTATTGTAGTCGGGTTGCGTTGACTCGGGTCAAGCTGTCACTGACCCGGATTTACACAGAAGACGTTTCTTGAACGTTGAAGAGCAATAATAATATGCCATAAAGTATGTAGGTACAATAATAAATAGGCACACATACATTCAAGAATAATTCTTACAGCAAGTGTTCACACGCGTGCGAACACCAATTAAGCCCCATTTGCATGATGCAAGTTTCATTCCAATGGCATACAATAAAATAGAAGCATGAAATGACTTGCATCTTCTAAAAACTGTTGAGACAGTGCAACTTACTGTTGGTTAAATCACACTGTGTAATGCCTTTGTGTACTTATCGTTCTTAAGTTCTGTCAAAGTCATTAGTACGATTTGAACTTAAAATATGTCGTTACCGTCTCTTACCTGATTAAGATAGAGGAAGGGTTATTTTAGATTACACAATAAAGTAACTGCTAAGCTGTGTTCAACAAGATCGCCCGCGTGAAAGATTTTATTTTTCCACTGATAAAAAGCGCCTTTATTATTTACTAAGTTTTAAGTTTAATTTCTAATTTCTAAATAATACTATAAAATATATTTTAAGTTCTAAAAATGTTCTTAAGTAAGTGAAATCCTTGTAATTTCTTATTGAGAAATAAATTTCTTTAACCATTTCTGAACCCTACTTTTGTAGTCACAATAATAGTATATTATGCAACTAATGAATAAAGGACGGATTTAAAGCGAGGGCCATAGATGAATCACGATCAAGTGAAGGATTCTAATGACTGAATCACGACCGTAGGGAGTGATTCATGATGATTGAATCACGAGCGCAGCGAGTGATTCAAGTGTTAGAATCCTGAGCGACGCGAGTGATTCATGACCCTCGATATAAATCCGTTTTATTCAAGAGTTGCATACTATACTTTATACCATGACTACGAGAAAAAGAAAGATTTAAGCGAAAATAGACATTTAATAAAAGGTTAACACGTTCAGTGTCGGGAGCCCTCCTGGAGGGTTCACCTACTTGGATATGGGATGTCGGGAGCCCTCGCGGAGGGCTCATTTTAAATGTAGACATACAGTGTCGGGAGCCCTCCTGGAGGGTTCACCTACATGGATATGGGATGTCGGGAGCCCTCGCGGAGGGCTCATTTTAAATGTAGACATTCAGGGTCGGGAGCCCTCCTAGAGGGTGCACCTACTTGGATATGGGATGTCGGGAGCCCTCGCGGAGGGCTCATTTTAAATGTAGACATTCAGTGTCGGGTGCCCTCCTGGAGGGTTCACCTACTTGGATATGGGATGTCGAGAGCCCTCGCAGAGGGCTCATTTTAAATGTAGACGTTCCGTGTCGGGAGCCCTCCTGGAGGGTTCACCTACTTGGATATGGAATGCCGGGAACCCTCGCGGAGGGCTCATTTTAAATGTAGACGTTCAGTGTCGGGAGCCCTCCTGGAGGGTTCACCTACTTGGGTATGGGATGCCGGGAGCCCTCGTGGACGTTGGAAGTGAAACCTCCCGGAGGTTTCACTTCCAACTACGAATAATAAAAGTCATAGACTTTTATGGCGGAATGATGAGTTATGAGTTCTATGAAAATGGGTGGAGTCGAAAGTGTTAAGGAGGTTGTATAGCATCGAGATACGAGGTCGAATACATTGGTGTGTTCTAAATTCAAACACCAAAATAGTGATTAAAAGAGCTTTTTATTCACTGTTTTCAGTGAATAAAATAAGCTTTTTAGAGGGGGAATGGTATAAAAGTATTTTTTTCACATAATTATCAATGGGTGTACTAAATACCTTCAGTAATACAGGTGTTACTGTGTTATGAGTCAGCCAGTGTACAATGTGTACATGTACATCCTGAAAACCTAAAGGTACCTCTGCACAGTATAAATAAGACCAAGTTTCACCCCCCACTACATAACCAGTCCCAGTTACGCCGAAACTTCTGTACTTTTACTAATAACGTGCGCTTACTCGTGCGGTACATATCGGGGGGTGAATTTTTTCCACGTGGGGGGTGTAAGGGGGTGTCAGATCTCGCTCTTTTTGCGTTTCTTCCCGGAGCGATGCAAATCCCCCGGCGCGCCGTGTGCCCGTCGAATGGGAATCGGGAATTTTCGCTAATGCCCACTGTGCTGTTTAAGATATCGCGTGATGGAAGTGTGAGCGAACCTATGTTCGGGAGATAAGTTCGTGATGTAAGTTTGTATAAGGAAGTGTAGTTATTTGACTTTGTGGTATGTTTTTCGTTGTACAAATGTTTAGTTGTAGTCATTTATTCGATTCCACGATTTCTATTTCTGTAGTTAAGAAAAATGTTTGCAAATTAATGGTCACAAGACCGTTAAACAACGTAACAGGCGTTTCGAAACATTCTTTGTCAAAACAAAGTTACGACCGTCAACACGTTTCTCGCTACCCACAGTTATTACACAACAAGTTTCAAAGCACCGGGGGCTCCTTGCGTGTGACGTCACCATGTTTACGGCACACACCGCCACGTGCTCCCGGGCACGTTGCGTCATTACCGGGCACCGGCGAGCTCGTAAATCAATATCGACGGACCCTTATTAATTAGTGCGTTCGCGGATCCCCGTGGCTACCACCCCTCCCGAACTCTCCCGACCCTCCCACTCTCCACGTCTTCCGGCTACGATGAGAGTTTTTAATTATCCCAACGGGAGCAGCCGGCCGTGTTGACACCTTGCTCCGCTCCGTCCTGATGAGACTTAATAAACTCCACGATGGGCCCTTTGACGACAGTTACTTTCGGGCGATCCTGCGAGATTAAGACTGGATACTATGTCTAGGTAGCTGTAGCTGATGACGATGCGCTTAATAGTATCTGCACGGGTGATCGTGATGGACCACTACGAGGGACACTCCATCCCATTGTTATTGCGGACATCAAGATCATTGCAAACGTTAGTTGCCGTTACGATCGAAGCTCACGGATCCTTCAAGTAATCCTCTGTTCTGTTCACTTTGGTCCTATGGCTCGTAAAATCGGATGTCCAGTCATACTGTGGTTATATCTATGCGGCGGACCGCAGTGTTCCATCGGAACGGTATTAGAGACGTCCCATAGCAACAGCGGAGAATCTAGGTTAAATCCGTGAGTCTTGGTAACAGAATGCTGATTTCCTTCAGGAAGCGATAAAGAAAGAAAAGTCTCAGGATAGTTGTATGTATATCTATGTGGCTGCGTCATCAAGAAAAGATTATCGGCCGATGTTGTAAATCGGAGGCTGAGCACGGAGCCCGGAAGGCGGAGCGCAGTCCCCGCGGGCGACGGCGGCGTCCGGCGCGCCGTCAATTAGACGGGGAGGGGTCCGGGGGCCCGGCGGTACGGGGGCCGGGGGGGCACGCGAGACGCCGCGCTGCCCAGATACGTGCCACGTTAGGTATATGCCCGGAAATTCGAGCCTATATACAGAGCACATAGCGCGTCCGCCCTGGGCACCGTAATTAATAGCAAGAGGCCGAATCCGCTCCACCATCCTAATCTTCAACCCTAATTATTATTCAGGGAGTTTTTCTCGGAGCTTGTTTATGCTGCCGGCAAGACGCCGTGAGATGAAAGGAATTGTTCGACGCCTTTATGTGCCCCTGTCGTTTTATGTCGGATTTTTCGGGGAATCGTTAATGTAAATTGGCGGGGGGTCGCGCTTTCCTCATTATCGAATCACCATTGGCGGGATTTTTTGAGGGAAGCTTAATTCACGTAAACTGTACAATACAATACGAATGACAAATAAGGTACCTGTGTACACTGTTGAACAATAAAAGTTGTTCAGTTCCTTGTACGGAGAAGTAGGTCAAAGTTGCGAGGGTAGGAAGTATGTCTGTAAGTAGGTCTGTCTGGTACTCGTAGTGCGAGTCCTGGGCCCGTCTGCCGTCTGGCCTGTCTGCGATGAATTCATTAAATTAATTGCTGTTTTCGTGAACATTTTTATTACGCCGCGTTTAATTTGATTTATCGTTTCCGTGAGATTTGGAGATTAATTTGTCGAAAGGGGCTATTAACGAGGGCTTTATTAAAAACGTGTTAAACGGCCATTTTTATTGTGATTACGCTGTTGATGTAGTCTATTAAGATGTCATACTTTTTAACTTTTGAAAGGAAACTTACTTTCTTTGATTATATCCTCGTGAAGTTTAAGAGAGTTTGAACCTTAAGGCCGAGATCTATTACCATTACTTAGCACGTACTTCGGCTAAGCGTTATTTCTGTCACTGTCGCTCAACTGTCACACTAGAAGTGCAAGATAAAGACAGGAACATGTCTAGTCAAACCACTGGTTACGTTTATAGATCTCTGCCTTAGGGTCTTAGACCGAGTGTTCGTTTCCAACTGAAAACCTACAAAAAAGTATAAACCAATTCAAACCTGCGGGAACAGTTACAAATTATCCTTAAATAATTTAAACTTATATTAAAACAATACTTTGTATTTTTCTTTCTAACTTCGTTGAAAAGTAACCTACTATGTAAATAAGTGTAAAAAATAAATCTCGCAAAGTATCGCCGAACAATCCTTGAGAGACGTTGTTTCGGACCTCCTCTTAAATATTTTACTACGTACTACGTTAGTAACTTGTGATGAGTTCCTTTTTCGTCAAAAACTGTGCGAGAGTTCACCGAAATAAGTTGGTTTTTTTTTTCGAAGCCTATAGTGTCCCACCCTATTTTTGCATCAAAGCGACAATCATAAATACCTAATTTATCATAATTATCATAGTACACTGCTGGAGATACAAAAGTAGCACAGTCCAGGAGGTAGTCCTTGTCCCCTTGTTCTTGATCTTTCGTATCCAACATACCCGGAGTATTTTTCAAATCGTTCTTCGGTCCATCTAGCTAGCCCCTAGAATGTTTACTGCGAATCTGACCACAACACAAAAATCTTTATGTGTACTGTGGAAGAGGTGGTTATAGGAAGGATTTATATTTAGAGTGAAAATAATAATTATTCCTTGAAACGGTTCTACGTTTTTACATCATCACATACACTGTCAGCTCTTCAAGCTGATTCCGTTGAGGTTCAATGTTAAGACGCAGATATATGCCAGTAATCTTGAGTGGTATGGCTATGGTTGGCTTGCGTGTTCTGGACTGAGCTCACGGAACGCGTCCTACGTCCAACTAGTAATAGAACTCGGTCATCAAGGAGCGCTGTCACCAATATGACGCATTATTAATTTATTATACATAAAATAAAAGGTATTTTAATTAAACACGTATACTAAAAGATTAATATTTAAATTATCCTTAAAATGGTGAAGGTTTCAGAAAAATACGCTTGATAGGTTTTGCGTAATTTTCAGTTTTTTATCCGCGTTAGACATAACTTTACAAATTAATTTTACTATATAATACATATAAACATAATGTAAAATATTCGTATATTATGTTATTAAGAAAATGCTCTAATTTAACATATATTTTTTCCAAATCATTACCACTACTCGTTTAGACGTACATAATCTTCAGTATAAAATCTTTAAAAGTAGGTTATCGTCGCCTTTACTAGAGGAGACACCGCAACAAAATTTTTGCGCAACATGTTGTTGTCCGGGACAATAAACGTCTCAGTCTACAACTACCTGAATATGCATACATTGCGGTTGTCATATTTGACATCCGATGGACACATCCATAAGTTTGAAATAGCTGCTCTAGAGTGCGATTCATCAAATAGTTCCTATGCGGTTATGTTGGCTCCGCTGTTGTAGGACCAATACGAATACGCTACGCCCGCCGCTATGGCGGTACCGTACAGTAATAGGTCCGTTTTTTTTAATTTAAATGTGGAGCCAACATTACGGTAAAGGAACTATTAGATGAAACGCACTTTAGTTTATATTGAACCTTAATGGCTAACTCCCTATTGTTTTCTATACTTCTTAATATTAAATAGTGTTGTTCTCATAATATATGTCATCAAATTATCATATGTTCATAAAGGTTGCATGATAAAACTAAGCAGGTTTAAGGCTCTTATAGTACTTATACATTATCTCCGTTAAATAAAATACAAAAAAGTCACCCCAACATCAATAGATCGAAAACATAATCAAACACAAGTTAAAGTCAACATACACGATTCAACATTCAAGACAACATAGTACAAGTGACCACGACACACCGCTACGGACCGGTATCGGTACAAACTACCCGTGTGCGTAGGTGAATCTGTATACTAATGAAGACATTAGGCGAGTCGCGGTATTCATCGTTACCGGTACAGGGAAACATGACCCACTGGATAGGACATAGTGTAGTTAAGGCTTTAAGGCACTGATTACCGGCAGTGCGCAAACGAAGGTACAAAAAAAAACCCTGGTATAAGTTTTAATTCACATTCATGAAAAATTATCGAAAATTAACTTTAATATTTTACATTTTATTAAAAAAAATATTTTTCCTTTGTGATATCTCCAATGTTATTGGCTCGATTCAGATTTTGTTTATTATTCCAAAGAGCTTATAAAATAAGTTATTTTATCGGATTAACTATCATTTTTATTAAAATGTGTCGACTATGAAAAAAAACCGGCCAAGTGCGAGTCGGACTCGCCCATGAAGGGTTCCGTAGCAGCAAGTAACATAGTATAAAAGTTCTTGTAGTTCGTTAAAGGTAAATTGCGGCTTACGATTTATGACGTATTAAAAAAACTACTTACTAGATCTCGTTCAAACCAATTTTCGGTGGAAGTTTACATGGTAATGTACATCATATTTTTTTTTGTTTTATCGTTAGAAGTTACAGGGAGGGACACACACATTTTACCACTTTGGAAGTGTCTCTCGCGCAAACTATTCAGTTTAGAAAAAAATGATATTAAAAACCTCTATATCATTTTTGAAGACCCATCCATAGATACCCCACAAGTATGGGTTTGATGAAAAAAAAAATGTTGAGTTTCAGTTCTAATTATGGGGAACCCGCAAAATGTATTGTTTTTTTTTTCTATTTTTGTGTGAAAATCTTAATACGGTTCACAGAATACATCTACTTACCAAGTTTCAACAGTATTGTTCTTATAGTTTCGGAAAAAAGTCGCTGTGACATATGGACGGACGGACAGACAGACATGACGAATCCATATTATGGGTTCCGTATTCTGCCATTTGGCTACGGAATCCTAAAAACGGAGGAACAAAAAAAACGAGAAAAATCACCATTTAAAAAACATAAGTGTAAGTCCATAAAATCCCCCTGTGATTACCAGAAACAAAAAAAATACATGAATATTCAGTAAAATGCGGGCAGTCACATGCACATGGGCCGCATTGTATTTGTTATTACTACTGTTATGTACTTTTTGCCACAGTTTTTTTTAGGATAAAGTGACTAGAGATGCTCTGGAAATAATATCTGCCTCAATTATATTGTGTTTCATAATCCCGGAGTGATTCGAAGCGGAATACTATATCTGAAAGATACTCCGAATAAATAGGACGTGTTGGTAACAAAAAATACTTTACGGTAGTATTAATTTTGACACTCCTGTTAATAATTTGTAGAGAAATAAGAGCGATAATCCTTTGAATGAATTAATTAATGTGGCATAGTGTAAGGCTAATGGGTAGATTTATGAGCACGAAAATATTTTATAAGACCTTATTGGTATTAAGTTTTCAAATTCAAATAAAGTAAATAAAACAAATAATTTGTTAGTGTGAAAAATCCCCTTCCCTTTTTCACACTAACAAATTATTTGTTTTATTTACTTTATTTGAATGAACCTTCAAGGTCACGACATAATAAACACGTTCAGTGCCGGGAGCGCTCCTGGAGGGCTCACTTTAGCGAAAACCTAATGCCGGTGACCCCTTGGAGAGTTCATTATAGATGGCGCATATGTATGGCGGCATGGCATATATGAGCTCAATAAAAAGTGGGTGGACTCAAATGTGTTAAGCAATTGTTTAACAAAATAAGGATATAGCCCGCAAATCAAACTTTTACTATCAAACTTGCGTGGGCGCGCTCATTTGTCCTTTCCACTAGTTCTAAGGTTAAAGATAGGTCATAGGTAAGCGTGTAGGCACACGTAGGCGAGTTGTGTCACTCCTACGCAGCAAATTCTCGCCAAACACGCTCCAATTGGCTATTATTTTCGCTGTATAAATGTTTTGTATACTTTGAGTGATGTTTTTTTGTTGTTTTCTTGTGTCTGTGTCTTGTTTTGTCGCTTGTCGTTTTGTATACAATTTTTGTGTGACATTTATAGCTTTTTTATTTTCATGTAACTAGTCTATTATGTCTATAATAAGGGGAAAAGATGTGAGGAGCTCGTGGCTAAGTAATAACAGCCGCACGGGTCGATCCATCAGGTTAAGCTACACTTACCGGGATTGGACTGTGGATGGGTGACCATCTATACATACCGAGACTCCTCCGTGCCTCGGAAAGCACGTTAAGCCGTTGGTCCCGGCTGTCATTCGTGGATCTTTGACAGTCGTTACGGGTCGTCAGAAGTCCGAAAGTCTAACAACCTGTCTTGAACAACCTGTCTTGTTACCAAGAGGTATAATAGTATTATCCAGTTACTGGATTGTGGAGGTCAGATAGGCAGTCGGTCCATGTAAAATACTGGTATTCAACTGCATCCGGTTGGACTGGAAGCCGACCTCAATTTAGTTGGGAAAAGGCTAGGCAGATTGATTGAAGGGAAAAAGGTGTGTTTGTAGCGGGAATTTATCATTATTCTTACTTGAAGTTTGTTAATATTTAACACCCATTTTATCGTATTTACTTTCCTATGACAGCCAAGCATTGGCACTAATCGATTCTTTCATTACTTTCTATCACAACAACACTACACAGAAAGCTGTAGCACTAGTGCTACGACGCAGCTCTCGCGGTCATGTCATTGCTACGACCGCTACGCTTTCGTAGCAGACAAAGGACCTACTACGCCGTACGCGTAGTTATTATTCTTGAATTTTGTTTTGAAGCAAACAGCCACGCACAATACGCACGCCCGTGCGTATTGTGCGTGGCTGTTTATATTTTAAATAGTATTCATTATTATTTTCGCTTTTGAATATTTTAACGATTAAATTATAATTATCTAGAGTCGAGAGCCATTGCTTCGCTTGCTTGCTACTTGTAATTTCGAAATGTCATCAAGATATTTCCATATCTAAGTTAAATATACATATATGTATAAATCTTTCGGAATAAATGCTGTCTGAGCGGTCACAAAGGCAACCACGAAAAGCGACTTTATTTTATAACGAGCTGCGCCCCGCGGTTTCACCTGCTTAAGTAGCTTTATATTGGGATAAAATATATTTTATGTCCTTCTCTAGGTCATGGTCTACTCATGTGCCAAATTTCATCTAAATCCGTTCAGCCGTTTTAGCGCAAAAGCGTAACAATCAAACAAACTCACTTTCGCATTTATCATATTAGTTAGGATGTGTGTATTGATATAGATAGACTTATAATCTTTAGCGAGTGGTCCTAATATATTCTAAGTGGTAACGTAATCTTTTGTATAATTTTAGCTAAGCTTATTGCAGTCTACTACTAAAAGCCCAGCTTTTTGGGTCAACATAACACTTCTAGTCAAAGAATGTGATCTTTGTAACATAGTGTCCGAGAAAACATATGACTTCCTATATCCTTGGAGCTGGTACGGACATTTTGATTTGGGGTAGGTTTTCAAAGGGATTTCCCCTTCGTTACACCCCTAAATACTTGGGTAATTTTGGCGGAGGCAAATTAAAAGTTTATTGAGTTTCATATGTGGAGTTAATTAACATAAAATTAAGTTTTTTTCAACAACATATTCAACAAATATTCAGTATGTGTTTTGTTATGTAGATATTCAGTTTCAATAAAACGTTTAAACAAAAGTAATAATAGATTCTATAATTCAAATAATTCTATGTAGGTCTAGTATCCATAGGATACTTCCCAAGCACTTATAATTAAATAAAGCTATCATGGATAAATATTAATTACTTACATTTTATTTATTTGTAGATCTACAATCGTTACACTGTTCAACGAATTAACACAAACCAACCTAAAAGTCAAGTTCACAATATTAAGTAATAAACACAACATGCATAAAAAAATAAAACAAAAAAATGATGATGAATGATGTGAAGACGAAGCACCTAGAATAAAATTACTATACCACAATAGGTGAAAAGAATTAAAAATGAAGCAATGACATATAAACTAATTATGTGATAGATACATGGTGCTTACATATTTACCAATTACAACAACTTCAGAATATAAAACATGATACTATTCAAGACTGCTATCCACTTAGCTTATCCTAGCACTGCTAGCACACAACCACCACATGGTAAGTTAGACAGTGATAAGGGATGACCGCTGGATAACCTGTCTTGAGGTCCTTACATCAAGTAAGTAGATACAAATCTGCTTATCGTTATTTAGAAGTTATGGAGGTTGTTCACTTATTTCAATTGAAATGATGAGAAGAAGTTGGCAGTATTTATTCTTGAATTTTATAGTTATTTTCGTATTATCAATCCCTTATGTTGCACCTGCCATGTTTTGTCTCTGCTTCACCCTAATAGGTTGACTGATAGAAAATGCCTCAGATATTAAGTCGGCGGACTTAATATCTTAGGCATTTTAGAGGTGTACGTATATATAGTACACCTTTTTTTTTTGGGGTGGAAATCATCAAATAACTTCTGCCTCTCTGGGCGGAGCGGAAAGGCGTGTCAGATTCTTACTGACTAAAACCCACCCGTGTTCCTTCAGTTGCCTGTACGTTACCAGGGGCCACGGTAACGCTTTAAGGCTTTCCCGCAAACCTATAGTACACCTACAATTCGGTACTGACAATTATAATTACTTACCGATTATAATTATAACAATAAATATTCCCAGTTCATATTCAAGTTGCTTAATATTATTGAAAGCGGTTATTCATACGCAGAACCCTTCCATTGAGGGTGGCACCCTCCGTGGAGGGATGGACGGTGGTCGCTGTCTTGAGCCTTGGTTCCCTCTTGCCCTGAGGCTCAGAGGGCTTACTGGTAAAGACGCGAATGTGAGCGATTTGTTAATAAGTTTGTGTAGAGGGAATATTGCTAGTATTAGCTGTGACCGTGGATCTGTCTGCCTGTTAAGGCGATGATAATAATTTTATACTGAATACCACTTTTAATAATTTTATACTGAATACCACGTGTAAACGAATAGTTTTAATGATTTGGAAAAAATATATGTTAAATAAGAGCATTTTCTAAAATAGTCCTATAATAAGTTATTAATTAAGTAATAACTTATTATAGGAATATTTTAGATTATGTTTATATTACATAGTGAAATTAATTTGTTAAGTTATGTCTAAGGCAGATAAAAACGCGAATTGATAAAAATGAGAATTACGCAAAATCTATCAAGCGTATTTTTCTGAAACCATTGTAAAGATAATTTAATTATTGATTTTTTAGTATACGTGTTTCAATTGTGTAGACAATTTTTTTGGCGAAGTTTTTTCTGTTTGGATAACTTGGCGGAGCAATCGTAACGCACACTTTTATTCATCAGTTTTCGCGTCGATCGTCGTCCTGCCACCCTGTATATAACTTTACCGCCAGACATGACATCCATCTGGTCGGAGGATCCTCCCTTTTCTATAGAGGATGAGTGAACTTTAAACCCTGTTCCTCATGCCTCTATATTGGTGACCCCGACGTGATCATCATACCTCTATACTGATGACCCCGAGTATGAACGTCAGCGCAGCCTTCATGCAACTACTTCAGCGTGACGTCATCATCATCATTCCCGCAAGCTTTCGTGAGGCGAGTCACACAGCCAAGCTGAACCCACGGGTTCAACGGGTATCATAACCACAAGCATGCAGCGGACTTGCATTCCTGGTCATCACCCTCAGCCTCATCAGAAACCTTGGCACAGCAGAGCCCTTCCTACCCTCTCTCTAGAATATAAACTGTGATAGTTTCGCATTCAGTTAGATGTCCGTTGTTAACCGTTGTAGTCCATTTTCTTTTATACTTGCCATTACATGCACTGCTCAATACATTAAGCGAAACATGGCCGCTAACTGCATCGATGCAGCTCCGAGATGTGCTTAGAACAATCGGGGGTATGAGGCAGACACTGGACAAACGATATAAATGTTACTAACTAGTAGTATTAGTACTGTGTGGCCTAATCGCGCAATAGGGATCCTATCAAAAACATAAATGTGAAAATTGGGAGCTAAGTTAAGAATATTCTTTGTTGTCGACTTCGCCAAAAAAAGAATTGAGATCTAAATGGGTGCCAAGTTCTTTATAAACCTGAAAGGAGAAAGCCGTTTCTGGGCCCAACCGTTACACGAATGAGATATGTACCAAAAAAATCTTCTATTTTTCTTAATTAACCCATTTTAATTTTAGCGTCATTAGCAATGGCCAAGTATAGAAAATAAGTAGATTTCTAATTTATTGTTTTAAACAACCTTTGTAAACCGTTACAACACTTATTTCATTAAACGTCATTAACTTCACAAACGCTGGCATTATATCAATAGAGCGTACCCTAAGAATATTATCGAGTTCGTAGAAATCGATACTGTTACAAATAATTAAATAATACTACATTGTTTTGATATAATTGTTTTTAGGTATTAAAATCAATGTAAAATAAAAAAATCTGGAATCTAATTGATTTTTAATGTAACCACCATTAAAAAATCATTCAAAGAAGTAAATAATCGATAAAATCAATTGCACTATGGATTACAATAGTAAACGGCAAATGTCAATGTCAACGTCTCTCAATTGTCATGATTGTACTCGTACTGTCATGTCATGTTATTGTTGTTATTCGCCACGCTAATGATTTTCCGTATTTCTCGGGATTTATTATTTCTGACTTCTACTCGAATACTGGCCTCCGTAAATTGATTGCCATAGACTGCCCTCGCTTGAACATTGGGCACCGTATCCTGCCACTCCTGCTGACCTTTGCTGGAAAACTGGATCTGTATAATGCTCTTTCGACTGGATGACTGGATACAACGACATCAAGAGCCTGTGCATTATTTGCGGAATAGCAACGGACCGCGCTGCATTACAATGGGAAGGCGAAGACTGAAAGATGAAATGATTCTTTCAATTGTACAGGAATGGGTCGCGCATCAAACGGTTAGTATCCGATATATCTATATCGCAACATTTTCGTACTTACTATGAAATTATTTCATGTAATCAAACTAAATAGGGTTATCGCTTATGTTCAATTGTCTGTTGATAGTTGTATTTTATAAAATGATACCAGCGCATGCAACAAATTCATATTCAATCTAGACATGTGACATCTCGAATCTGGACTGAACCTGCATTGTTAAATTACAGATTTTTCCCTCTCTCAGAGAGGAGGCCTGTGTCCCTGCAGTGGGAAAGTAATAAGGCCGCTTATGTTTAAGTACCCAAATGTGCCAATCAGATGTTTATTGCTAAATGCTAGTGCTAGACCATGACACATGATTGTTTTCTTCAGGTACTTAAATGAAAATGACTATCTGCCAAGCTTGCTGAAATCATACCAATGCTGTATCTCTTGATGGAAATGGACTAGAACAGACTGAACAGACACCGATGAATAGAACTGTGTAGAGGTGAACGGTGGCTGCAAGGGCTGTCAACATCGGACTCAACCTGGATGTTGAGAGGAAGAATAAAATCCAGCCTAATATATCCTATTACTAATAGGATATATTTCGTTTATATGTTAGTCGACACTTCGACAGCTCTCTAAGTGGGAGGGATGCTATAGTCCAATTAAGGGCCCTCGCCCACGGCGACTTTTTGTAGCGATGCAGTAGCGATGCTGTCGCGCGTCTGCATCGATACAGTCGCGAAGCTGTAATTATGTATGAAGATAAGAATCCTACGCGATAGTAGCGATGCAGAAGCGCGTTTACAAAACGCGCGACAACATCGCTACAAAAAGTCGCCGTGGGCGAGGGCCCATAATTGCACCTATATCGTTGGCAAAAGAACGGTTGGTTGCTGTGCCCACACCATGAGCATAATTATGGTATTTTAGTTGGGCTTAGTTGGCACGGCACCAGGGTAGGTACTCAATTGCCTCCTGCACAATTTCTGGATACTGTATTATATAATGATAGTCCTAATGAAGAAGGTGATTAATAAAACGATTCATCACAATTATGTGTGTTTTACTTTAATAAAACTAAATCTGAGATTGCAATCTCAGATTACTGTAATCCGTGATTGCATCAAATCCCCTAGTAGATACATACAATATTAGCAAATGCTAGCCAGTAGTGTTCTAAGTGGGCCTTGTCTAATAAACATAGTTTTCAGCTGAGGTTTTCAGTAAGATCATACAGATAAATCACCAGTTAAGCGCTTTTTATGTGGGTACCTACTAGGAGGTTTTAACCGCATCGTGATAGGCTGCAGGTGCTGCAGCACAGCGCCTGTGGTTGCCCAATTAACGTAGGAAACAAACAAAGCCTCAAACATATCATTTTTTATTTGAATACCTCAAATAATAAAAATAACCTAAAATGTAAACATTGTCTGATTTTACCAATTTGGCCATTGCTGGGAGACGTGAAAATTGGCGTCGTGAATCCTTCCTAAATGCTCTAATTTATGGCCAAATTCCAGCCCTGTAACGCTGGGCCCAAGTTTCTATGGAGTTTGGTTTTCTCCTTTATTTATAAGAACATACAACATTCTAAAATGAATTTAAAACACAAATTCTTGTTTTTTTCTGCTATAACAATGGTTGCTATTTAGAAATATAACTGCTCAAATTTGAACAGTCGAATTATTTACATAAAGCACTTAGGATAAATTGAAGCTCAAGATTTGACTTGGCTATTCCATGGGACTTAAACATATCTGGCGAAATGTGGGTGTACTATAGGTACACCACTGCCTAACCCTTAGGGGAATACAGGTGTGATGTTATGTTATGTAAGTAAAAAGATTGTGTCAGGATGTATATTTCTTTCGTAACACAATTGTTACAATATTGTTTGTAATTATGTCAGATCGCTGAGCCGGCGCGGCGCGGCGCTACCAGTTGCAGAGTGTTGGTTTGTTGGATGGTAGTCTAAGTCGATAGGTATACAAAACAATAAAATAGTTATTTATGCTACAAGTGCGGAACGTAGGTGATTTGCGACGAGTGTATAAGTCGACACGAGTCGGAAATCATCTGACGCACGTGTATCATACAACGTTTTACTATGCATTGTGTGAGGAAATAAAAAAAATGAGCGACCCTTACAGTAGTCGCATATGTTTAACATCTGACATATTTAGCTGATTTATACAACATTCATGACTTTGACTTTTTGACTTTGACTTTGACTTTGACTTTGACCATGACTTTGACTTTGACATTGACTTTGACTTCGACTTGACATCAAGGAACCGATTCTCCTGCGAAAGGAAGAGTTTAGTTGTTACTATAATATCAAATGGCGCTAGGTGTCTAATATATAAAAAAATACGTATCTAATATTTGTTTATTATCTGACTGACGGACTAAATAGTCTTTTTTTTACCCAGTCAACATCACTATTACTTGTTTTTCTACTTTATGGTAGGTCAATGATTAGTGGTCACCGCCTCGTCAAAAAACACTGGCAACACTGACGTTTTCCGTTCCAGATGCCAAGATCTTAAGGGAAGATTCATACAAACTTGGAACCCTTGAAAGCGGAGCTCACAGTAATGCCAAGGCAAAGTATTTCGTTGGGACATCCCTTTTAACAAGTCTCGACTAATCCAAATCAAAATTGGACAAGTGAAGTGGCGATCACAAAGCACAGGGTTTGCCATTCAGGTGTTGCTGCAATGTGACTAGCAGACAGTCATGAGCTTTCAGCATAGTTCGCAAATTCACCACTTTGTAACTTTCACAGTGCCTTAATAAAGTACATAATATTATCCTCGCTTCCCGCTTTCAATGCAACCTCTCTTCAAAACTAAGAACGCATCATGTGTGGCGATCCTTTACGTAATTAGTTTAGTTGTGTCACGAAAAGTCCTGAAATGTTGGCTCCCAGAACTTGACCACCACTGTGACAAAACACAGTCGCACCGAGATTAACTTTGATTCTTTGGAAGAAGCTGTAATTATGTTAGTAGTAGTTTTTTGGGACTAGAAGATTTTGGCGTTAAACTTTCGCGCGATTAGGGACTTTTGATTTTTCCTTAAAAT
This sequence comes from Conistra vaccinii, assembly GCA_948150665.1. Taxonomy (NCBI): domain Eukaryota; kingdom Metazoa; phylum Arthropoda; class Insecta; order Lepidoptera; family Noctuidae; genus Conistra; species Conistra vaccinii. The sequence goes on from OX411326.1 coordinate 18,297,930, forward strand.
GAGAAAGTGTGTATGTTCGGATGTTTGTTACTCAATCACGCAAAAACGGCAGAACGGATTTAGATGAAATTCGGTACACAGATAGTTTTAACCTGGATTAGCACATAAAGTACTTTTTATCCAAGTAGTACATTCCCGTAGGACAATTTCCGACCTCCACGCGGGCGAAGCAGGGGGCGAAAGCTAGTAAAAAGATAAAAACAAATCGCAGTTGGATAGGAAGCACTGAACTCATCCAGTTTTAAAAACTATTTTATTTTTGACTTGTAAAAGTCTTTTTGGAACCAATTTACAGAAATAATCTAATGGACAAGTGCAATAACTTTGGAACGAATTTCATTCTCACTTTTACGGATTCTTTCGATTTCAACAGATTCAGATTCTGCTTTTTAGTTGTATTCTTTTTATTATTTATCGTTTTACTATAGTGCGCGTGGAACTAGTTGGCCGCGCCTTAAAGCCAACTCCCACGGTGCGCCATATCGCGCACGCGCACCAGCCCGCACGAGGACGCACCGCCACGCACGCGTCTGCGCTACCCACGCACGTTAGGTTTCCCACGGTGCATCGTGCGGGCTGGTGCGCGTGCGTCCGCGATATGGCGCACGGTGGGAGTTGAGTTTGGTTTTTTGGTTTGGGAGTTGAGGTGGGAGAGAGACCAATTTACAGAAATAATCTAATGGACAAGTGCAATAACTTTGGAACGAATTTCATTCTCACTTTTACGGATTCTTTCGATTTCAACAGATTCAGATTCTGCTTTTTAGTTGTATTCTTTTTATTATTTATCGTTTTACTATAGTGCGCGTGGAACTAGTTGGCCGCGCCTTAAAGCCAACTCCCACGGTGCGCCATATCGCGCACGCGCACCAGCCCGCACGAGGACGCACCGCCACGCACGCGTCTGCGCTACCCACGCACGTTAGGTTTCCCACGGTGCATCGTGCGGGCTGGTGCGCGTGCGTCCGCGATATGGCGCACGGTGGGAGTTCCGGCTAGTTTAGACAAAACGCACATGAGATTGCAATAGCGAGATGAGTCGCCACCTCTTAAGAGGTGGCGACTTAAGAGGTAGCGTTTTGTCTAAACTAGCCGGAACTTTCAACGCGTGTTGCCGTCGCGAAGTACTGCGTCGGAATAGATTAAGTAAGAAATGGCGCTCAATCTATTTCTATAATATAATCTATTACCTAATTCGCGGCCTACTATAGTTCCGCGCGCACTATAGTTGCACTCTATTTGCCAATTTATCTGTGATTTCAATAATTTGTATCCAATTATTATCATACTTGCATTTTCCAAGTACAGACTTATGTTTTGTCTATCTTCTGTTACAACCATGATACTGAACTATCAGTATTTTATACAAGGAGATTCTGCCGTTTGACCGGCCTATTTCCACTAATGAAGACCCCAGTATCCTTAGGCACCCCTTAACGATTGTAATAGATATTCCCATAGCAACAGACGGCTAACGTGCTCTTCAAGACACGAGGGTCTTAAACAAACAGCGGCTACCCATCCGAGGCTTGACCGCGGCTACGTTGTTTAACTTTCGTGGATGATCGATCTTTGTGTTCTTTAGACACGTGCCTTTGTGGTGTTTGCGCTGTATCTACATTTGGGGAGGTGAAGTTATATCAAACTTATCAATAAAACGTTTGTTATTCTCCACTGGATATAGGCGTCCTGCAAACTTTGCCGCAATGATCGCCAAATGTGCTCGTGCTTAGGGTTCACGACAATAGTGCAACGGCTGGAGTTTGAACCCACGACATCTCTCTCGCATTCCATCCTTCGTAAGCCTCAGGAATTCTTGTCTTCTATACTCCACAGGTTTTTCACATAATAATCTACTTTGTCTTCAGTTCTTTGTCTTCTTGAGGAGCTCGTGGCTAAGTAATAACAAGCCACACCGGTCGATCCATCAGGTTAAGCTACGCTTGCTGGGGTTGGTCAGTGGATGGGTCCGACCATCTTTATATACCGAGACTACTCCGTACCTCAGAAAGCAAGGGTCCCGGCTGTCATTCGTGGATTTTTGACAGACGTTACTAGTCGTCAGAAGCCCGTAAGTCTGACACCAGTCTTACCAAGGGGTATCGTATTACCCAGTTACTGGGTTGTGGAGGTCAGATAGGCAGTCGCTCCATGTAAAATACTGGTATTCAGCTGCATCCGGTTAGACTGGAAGACGACCCTAAGATAGTTGGGAAAAGGCTAGGAAAAAGAGAAAAAAAATTGTCTTCAAATAGCCGACTGTTCTACTTCTAATTAATTCCAGTTCGCTAAGTTCGTTTCAGCATTTCCTGTCAGGGTTATTTTTGTTTTTTTTATATATTACGACAACCTCTTCCTCCTTCATCTCACCTGATGGTAATAGTGACGATCAGGCCGATGGTGCAAGCGAACCTCACCCGGAATCCTCAACTACACAGGAGATCAGTCAGTTTTAAAATATTGACCAACAAATTTACGTATAGGTAATTGTCTACACGTTTTGGTCAATATTTTAAGTAAGGTAAGTTTTTAAGTTATAAACATTGTTTCATTTCAAAGTCAAATTATTTATTTCAAATAGGCACATTTATAAGGCACTTTGAACGTCGAATTTCAATGTTCATTTCTCAGTACCTACTCCTCTACGCTAACCTAGGTACATAATTAGATGATATTCACCAAGACTTAGTGCGCATTTCAGTGCATTGAGCATCAGACAGGAGCTGGTAGACGCGGTTGGACCTAAAAGGCGTGCCCTTATGTACTAGCAGGTATATAAGCGGTATGTACTAGGTAACTGAACGCAGAGACGCGGGTAGGGCTGTGAGGGGGAATTCGAGTATCGATACCGATAGTTTAGGTCGTGAAAAGCTGTTGAAAGGTGACGTAAAGTCACAAAGTAAATCATTGCAGAACTACGTATACGTGTATACTGCACGTGTCTTGTTACAGAATATGAAATCAATGTAACATCAAAAGGTGCTATCATATAATATAAAATAGAGTTCGTGATTTAAAAAAAAACTATATACAACTTTTTCAAATACTAGACGCTGGTAATAATGGTTTCTTGTACCCACTCCTTCCAAAACTACTAATATCATTTCACTTCGAACTTCTACCAAAATATCTCTAAAATAATTATCATATCGACACTATCCCACCACTAGGGGCCAGCGTCGTCGGCGAGTGTGCGCGTCGATAAATTCCGAACGCGTTGTCAATCGGCCGCGGCAGCGCTCAGGAATTAACGGCGCAGCGCTGTCAAGGCGGCCGCGTCTCCCCGCGCGACCCATACCTCACTGACAGGGCTGTGCGAAGAACGGGAAAATAATAGCGGCATTATTTTAAAGGACATGACCAGTTTTAGCCTTCGAATTCGGGAACATGCGCAGCATTACAACTTTTACACTAAGATTTAAAAATAAAGATCTAATTTATCATGGTTATATTATTCCGACTAAAGCCCAGATTAAATTATCTGAAAAATCAGTATATTAATTGCTTCCGTTTCTCTCTTTTATGCACTTCCTGATTTTGACGTTCCATTGTATCTATCCCGGTACCCGGTAACCAAAATAAGCTACACATAATATGGAAAAAAATAAACTAAAAACGAGCTATTTTCGATCAAGTGAATTTTAATGACATGGAATATACATGTTTTGTTTATAATTACTTATTTATTGATACGCCTACGGGTTATGTTAGGTTTTATTGACACGTGTGAAGTTCGAACACCATATTTTTTTTAATAATCACTGCGTATATAGGAGTGTTACTTCGTTGACAATGCATCTGACATTAGCAGACACCTGTGTAGGGAGGGACCAAAGGGGTAGTAGTTTTTTTCATAAAATTGATAATTCAATCGATTCGAGTCAAAGCATGAAAAATCGATTCACATAAAATGGATTTTGAATTGATATTTTCTTTGACCGTTTTGAACTACTTATATTTAATTTGGATGAATAATAACATAACACCTTCATTTCGCCAGTCCCGTGTAATGCGGGGCGAGCGTTTTACCATTAACCGGATACAAATCCGGACTCCGGGCTGCTATTGAGAAATTCCAGATGGAAAAACCCAATAACACTTTGCCCGACCCGGGAATCGCACCCAGGACCTCATGCTCAGCTGTAGCGCTTGCCACCACTAGACCAACGAGGCAGTCAAATGTTTTCGAATTTTATGTGTTAGGTTCGAGAAAAAAGCAATTGACACTTTATCGATTTCAGATCGCCATTCACCATCCCTACTTGCACATTCAATCTTGGCGTCACGTCAGGTATAATTATATATTATATCTGTACTTTTTATGGTGTACATAATAAAGAATCTTCTATTTAACTATCATTGCAGTTCGCGACCCACGTTGTGTTTACGCGTTCGTTGTGTACTGTGCGATTATTGTGTTCTATTTCTACGCCCCTAAGACGACCCACTGACCACGACCATTGCTATTCTTTACGGACTGACATCTTCAAAACCCGATTACCATTGCTATTCATAAAGGATTCATCTGTTTTGCTCTACGATTCGGATAAACGGATATTATGATGAGGTGCCTAAACTATGGCATATCTGTAAGGCGGGTTAAAAGGCATATTATGAAGATTTATCAGGGAAATGGTGTTGTTATTTTCTTGTCAAAACCCATTTTCCCTCAAGAATCTAGGACAGCCGCTCGGTTAGTATTGAAGTATCCAGATCCCTAGGTGCAGGACGTCACCGCTGCTTGGACTGGGATAGCTTTACAACCTGCATAATCTACGCGTCCAGCGATCACGCCCGTCCGGCACAGTTCGTCTTTCCTACATATTTTATTTTATTAAAGAATATTAAAATAATTAATTCGTTCAAATAATAGTTTTATTTAAATCCTCATGCCTTCACAAATAATAATAACAATAGCCTTATTTTTATTTCCCGAGCCACGTAGAGCCTAGTTGTAGTCAATAGCTGACTGTAACTCTTAATTGGGTTGGCTCGGCCGGGGAGGTACCACACTCTTACAGAATACCAACGTAAAGTACCAACATTATGTTGCTTCGCTTCGAATAGTGAGTGAGAGAATCGGAAGCCCAGGGTTTGGGGTGGGAAAAGGGTGGCAGCGCATCGGCAGTAACCCTGGTGTTGTAGACTTCTATAGGCGGCGGTTATTGCTTATTAACATCAGGTGATCAGCATGCTAGTTTGAGCCCTTGATGGTATAAAAAAAAAACCTAGCGCCTCGATGGATGGCGTGTCGAATAGTAGAAAATCATTCTTTAACTCGATTACCACAACGCCTAGCGCCATCTCTTAGCGAAAAGCAGAGCTATTTAGTGAAAACTTATCTTTATTTTTCTCAGTTTCCTGATCTTTTGGAGTCGTGAAGGTTTTTTACCTGTAAACTGTAGAATACAACAATTGCAAAAATAAAACAATTTTTGCTGCACATTGATTTTTAACTCGATTACCACAACGCCTAGCGCCATCTCTTAACGAAAAGCAGAGCTATTTAGTGAAAACTTATCTTTATTTTTCTCAGTTTCCTGATCTTTTGGAGTCGTGAAAGTTTTTTACCTGTAAACTGTGGAATACAACAATTGCAAAAATAAAACAATTTTTGCTGCACATTGATTTTTACACCTAAGCAGGCGCCCATCGCCCCACTGGTCATGTCCTTTCGAATACTTGCTGTTTTTCTCTTATAAGGCAACTATCGACCCACAGTGAACTTCAATTTCTCATAAACCTTCCGGAATTAATTCTCTGAATGATAGTGAAACCGGCATCAAAATCCTCCCGCTACTTAAACTATGAGTTAACAAGTCTGTTTTTTATTTTGTTTTATCGTGTCGTCTGTGAAGTTTACACAAAAAAAAATAGATTTTGTAAATAGGTATGTAGGTAAATATTTCAACAGCACTGTGGTTAATGAACCCAATTTTTTTTTCATCAAATTAATCATTTTGAAGTGATAACTTCTTATGGGAGGGTAAACCGATTCTTACGTAACGCGTTACGTTATCTGTCAGTTCAACTTAGATTAGTTTAAGTTGTCACTTCTGTCGGGCGTCCCGAGACGCACAGGTTTTTTTTTGCTTTATCATGTTTAGGTTCCCATCACGACTGCGGAGTTTTACTAGCTAATTTAATTTGACCCTGTATTTTATTACATGAGCAGGGCTGTGCCTGTGCCAAAGTTATGTCATGTACATAAGCAAGGAACTTTTTATAAGCGAATAAACTCAGTTTTATAATATGCTGCACTTTGCTACTTTTCCAAAACTTGAAATTATAATATTTATAAATGTGTTATGCCAGCTATTATTTCGTTTATTATAAACCTTTATTGGATTGGAACATTACAGAACTGCGCGATACATCCCAAGCGCGTGGTCATCGGGTGCGGACACGCACAGGGATTACCGAAATTAAGGCGTTCACCCCCCGGCCATGCACGCACGTGGGAAATAGGGTCCTATACTACATCTGTCGAAATTTTATTTTGTTTATTGCACCGTGTTCAAGCTTCGGCTGACTTTCGCTTGATTTATTGAAATTCTTGGCGTGTTCTCGTCTCGTTGACTGTGTCATGACATTCCTTTTTTAACCGTTACATCACCCAAGGACTGCCCCGTTGGTCTAGTGGTCGCAAGCGCTACTGCTGAGCATGAGGTTCTAGATTCGATTCCCAGGTCAGGCAGAGTGTTGTTGGGATTTTCCATGGCATTTGCCAGTAGCAGCCCGGAGTCTGGATATATGCCCGGCTGATGGCAATATAACTTTAAAACTGGCAAATTGTGGATATGCTAAAGGCACACCTCTGTGCCTAACCTGTCGGGGATTACAGGCGGGTGCTATGCGTCTGTTTATGTGAAATCACTCAGTCAACCAGTATAAAATAATAATGACTAAATGCAATACAATATTACTAGAAATGAGATTTAAATGACAAGAGTAACAATACAGAGTGGCGATTTAGTGACCTGCATCCTGCAAGGGGGTGATTCTACCCGTCATACTTAACTACTTTCGCTATGAAACACATATTAAACGATTTGTAAAAAAAAACTTTTCATAAATAAATCGAAATATTCTGTCTACTGTTGTTTTATTTTTTACGAATCGGATATGAGTTTCATGGTGGAAGTAGTTTAGTATGACGGGTAGAATCACCCCCTTGAAGGATGCAGGTGTCTAAATCCCAACCTTGTATAAAAGAAAGCACTAAATAAATACTGTTAGAAGCTGTGACAACCCTGTTTAAATTGCGCGTGTACTAGTCATGTGAGCTACCTCGGGTGGATGCGGGCACTGTGGACGAGTGAGCGGCCGCTTTCACCCGCGGCCTTACACTCCAGCGGCCATCGCTGATTATAATGTGACGTAAGGGAATATGCTGCCCACTCGATGTACCTACCCTTGACTCGAGTAGTTACTGATTACTCATAATGGAATTTCTATAAAAGTTCTCTAAGGAGTGCTGTGGTAGTTGATTGATTCCAGACTGTATCGAAAGACAGGTACAGTACTTATTTGCATTATGAAACGAAACTCTCATTAATAACATCTAAGTACAGCAGAGTCAACAAGCTATCTAATTTCGTAAACATTTTCGGTAAATCTGCTTCATTTTGACAGTTCACCAAGATTCATTGCATTATTTACGTTGTTGAGTAGATCTTTTTTTCGAACTTATGAAGCAATGGATTAGCAATCTCTTTTAAAATTATTCAGATTGTGATTGATCTATAATACGTAATTAGGGTGTAGGACTTGTGTTACTTCTAATGTAGTTTGCGAATTCGTAATCCTGTGCCATACGAATTCAGTTTTTCATATCATCTGACAATTACTTCAACAAAAGAAAGCTGAATTTTCAGTCATGTTAGACTTCGGGGAAAGCGGGGCAAACTAGAGTATCGAACACCTGCTGTCCATTTTCACCCGTCTCCCTTTTGCTTTGCGATTATCTATATACGACATGATTTATATCTTTTCGTTCCTGATGTAACAAAAGATAGTTCCAAATTTAATTCTAGCTCACATTTTGGTCTAGCCATATGTCCTGACAAACTTAGTACCTAGAGTATCAGCACCACAAGTCCCACTTATTCTCTGGTGGACTCGATGGAACATGAAAAGTCAGGGCTTCGAAATTGGTAACGTTTTAGGAAAAACTAATCCAGAAAACCAAAACAAAATCCACTTATTTCGTCCACTTTTTTGACAATCGCAACAAGCCGAAATGTCGAACTGTCACCATAACCAAAGTTGAACAAGATTCCCTCGTACAGCTAACTGAAGATAGTGATAAATATTCCATTCGATATCCATGGAGACTGCCTATCCGATGGACATAATAAAACCTTCGCGTTTTCCGACGTCGTCGACTTCCTTGGCGACAACTTTCATCGCGATGCGTGGTTCCGCTGAGTATTGAAAACAAACTGACTCTCACTTTTGTAACGGTTTATTTATGTAGCTAAAGGATGTAACTAGGAGATTTTTGTTTTGTAGAGGTAAATATTGTATTTATTGTCTACAATAATTATGCTTATTTATGTAAATAATAAAAATTGTATAGTGTGTTTATTCTTGAAATGGTTTGAAGTGGACACCGAAACATAATCATTTTACATGAATACACTCTGCTGAAAAATAGGGATATTATTTGATGCAATTTGTTTTCCTTTATTTTCATAATGCCGTGTTCATTTACATTAACATGTGTGCATTTATAAATGGCAAAAACAGTGACTTTCCTAAATCTTTTGCATAAAAAAACCCTTTATCGTCCGACCAACGCAACTTTGGTTCAACCTAAAAACTTTTCTAAAACTTATTCCACATCTTATTTAAAACCTCCTTTTAACAGAAAATTCCAAATTCAAAAACATAAAGGAAAAAAGAGGTTGTAAAATAAAGTCCTTAGAGCGAACGCGACGCTAAACACGGGGAACAAACGGGCGCTGTATTTTCCCGCGCTCCACCCGCCATCGCGCCCTGTCGCGCGGGAATTGGAGCGCGGACTCGGGTCTCGTAAAGTCTTTGTGTGAAAATACGTACGCGGCCGGAGATGGGCGCGAATTTAGTTTTGAAGTTGGACAAATTAATTAATTTATGCTTGTGTCATGGATTTTTGTGCAATTGGTTTAATATTTCCCTCGTAATCTAGTATGTACCTACTTCAAATACTTGAATCATTTTCGACGAAAACATTTTCAGTTCTACTACCTTCGTTTTGGCATGAATAGTTTTCCCTGACCATTTCAGACCCTGACAAAAGTGGATCCATTAGATAATTGAAAACCCGAGTTCTAAGCACTCAATAATTAACTATAATTCGCCAGCTAAACAGTTCTAATATTGGCGAACCCTCACAGAATCGCGGTCCACCAAAATAAACGTATCAACTTCATTAATTATTCATTGCGATTTGTATTCAACTATCTCTATACACAATTAGGCACAAAGCTTTTCCCTTATTTCTGAACGTGTGCTTTGCTTGCGACGAGGGGGGCAACGGGGCAGGGAGGGAGGGTCGCGTAGCCATTAGCACGACGGCGTCGTCGGCGACCGTTCGCGGACAATGTTAACTTTGCTATTGTTTTGACTCCTATTGCAACTACCTAAGGTTTAGTTCCTTTTGTTTGGAAGGTAGATGTAAGAGGTCTAGGCGTGCATAATTTACGCGCGGCCGATAGACGGTCGCGATTGTTATTACGCGTGCGGATATTGGATTTGGCGGGAACGCAGCGCGCCGGTGGCGTTCTGTCGCAAGATAATGCCGGGGGCCACGCTCCGATGCTGCTCGACGAGTACTTTACAACCCAGATGGGGCTTGCCAAATAAATTACCAATAATTTTCTGAACGAAATTCATATAATAACATACTTACTGAATCATGGTCAGGAATAACATTGCAGTTTTGTCTTGTGCCCATTAGCCAGATGTTTCTTATTCGTTATTTATGTTAACGGGATGCGGATATTCGCACTAGTTACCGTAAATTTGCTTCGATGGATTATGTTTAATGATTGTTGATATAATTATAGGTGTTGTTATGGTTTGTGGTCAATAATCCATTTTGAGCTTTTATTCGTACCCGAGCGAAACCACAAAAACAGGTAGATATGTCATTTAATATAAATCATGGCGACAAGGAGACAATAAACCTTTAGATAACACAAATCTAACTTCTGAAAAATCTGTCTTTCGTATCTAAGTAAGTATCTACTTTTCTTAAATTCGTAGGTCAAGGTTAATGTTTGATTGTAGTCCATATTTCCAAAGTGTTAGGGCGATCAGCTGCTTGCTTCGATTACAATGACCATCATATAATGTCTCTACATTATAATTATGCTCTTCTAGTTCTAACTGAGTTCTGTTACTGCAGAATACAATGACAGTATACAAGTAAAAAGTGGTGAATAGGTTATAGGTACGCGCTCCGCAAGTGACACGTCAAAACTTGGCTAATTAGCCAAGCCTTCTTCATCTTGTCTCTTTTTAGCTCCCGATAATTACGACATGCCGTCCTACTTCCACGTGTCTTGAAATAATGTGACATTGAGCAGTTTTTGAAGATCGAATGCTGAGTAGGTAACCTATCTACCTCTTTTTACTTATAATATCATTGGCAAAATAGTAAATGCGTGTCACGCTCCCTTTGCGTCGCACGACGCGACGCGCTAAGCTAAGTGCGCTATAAAGGCTTAAACTTCGCTATGATGAATAAATAATAAGTATTGACAGCTTGCTAGCTGAACGACATGAAAGCAACGTTTTTATAATTTCTTTCTCGCTACTCGAATAAAGGATCGAACTTTTTCCACTCAATTCGCTCTTTCACGACCACGAAAAACTTTATAATATCTAACGTAAAATTCAGCAAACTCTTCAGATATCTGGAGTAGCTATTACTTGCATCGACGGAGTACCTAATCAATCTAATACTAATTTCAGTCCAGCCCTATCCTTGGCGGGGTCTATAAAAGGCATACGATTGTGTTTGAGCGCGCTCGGGGGCTACCTAAGCGGGCATTAGCGAAGGACGCGTAGGTTATACAGACCGACCAACTCAACTAGATCCGTGATGTCCCATTCGCATCCTCGCTTAGAAGTACGAACACAAGGATCTACATAAATTGGTCATGCTACGTAATTTACGCGCGAGCGGTCACCGCCGGTGGTGATTACACTCGCTTGTTGGCGTATTGGTCGAACCTGGTAATCCGACCGTTTGCAAAATCTCGTCGTGTTACTCTACCCGGGAATGTTTGAGGACGTTTGCATTTGGTTGGCTTGGCAAATGTTTGGCCGGTTGGGTCCAACGTCGTGGGTAAGTCATTAAGGTGGCGTGTGCATGTCGGGACGTTGACTACCGCCCGAGGGTGGAGACTGTTCGTGCTAGCCGACGACGGGTGCGTTAACTTAATTATATACCTAGCCTCCCCACGGCTCTGCCCGTCAATATATTTTATCTCACACTACGCGATCAAACTTAAAAATACCTTTCACGAATGATTGTGGAAAATATGATACCTAAGTATTTATTTTTCCGATTTTTATTCAAAACGAAAAATACACTGGTCGACGCGCAGTGTTTTTAAATTCCTATATTCCTGAAATGCCAATATTTCCTTTTATACTTGTAGTGCAGTCGATATGTAAAGTTAATCACAGCTTTTATAACAGAGCTTTTTATAAAACTAAATATAGTTAGGTGATGTTTAAATATTATTACTTACTTGGAAATGTTAATTTACAATAGTTAAATGAACAAAAATGTTCGAGAGAGTGGAATCTATTAATTGGAGATCCATATCTAGGTAGTAACCTTTTTTGTTAAGCAATTCCGATAATGCAAAGAATATTTTTGGAACTCTTGGAGTATTTACGCTGCTGCTCATTTACTATATAAGCTGGTATAAACGACCGGAGTCAGGTGGCACATCGCGTGTGCGACCGGCGGGGGACGCCGGTGGAGCGCGGCCTCAAAATCCACCCCCTATCCGCCTCGAAAACCTTTAGAGAAACGTGCAGGGACTTTCGGGTCGCGCGACCCGCGAAATTCCATTTAAAGATGTCGGGATAATTTAGCGCTGACGAGGCGGAGGCCAAATTGACGCGCCCCCGGGGCCGCCGTGTCGTCGCGCACTGTATCGATCACGCTTTTTTACAAGGATCACCTCGAGGGATGGCTCGAGTGCACGTAAACAACCCTCATCCATTTTCCCAAATGTCGCGACTGTCGAAAGATCTTGGCTTGCAAAAATGTTCGTTTTGACCACGGTCCCGCGTTGGGCGCCATTTAGTTACGCCCCAAATGTACTAAGTTTGGGATAAGTATTTAAGAAAAAATATTTTATTTCTTTTAATATCTGAAACGAAGTTTTCTTTGTGGGAGGTTTCTTAAGTGATTCGTCAAATGCTTAAATATCGTTGTTGTTTTTGTTATTGGCACCCACGTGGGACCAAAATATTATGATATTAAAATTACTCAGATTATAATACCGTGTGTCTGTGTAGGGTAGGCGTGTTCTGGCTAGATGAACGAGCCTTCAATCAGACCATGCATTACATAAAGCGGGCACGTCTTCATTGTCTCGGGGACTGGCGTCGCCCTGCAGAACCAAAGATTTATATTTTCTCCTTGATATTTTTATCACTTTCTCATGGTGATGCCGTTGTTTACCCACGTTTTACTTTACAACTGCAAAATAAGCGCAAAGAAAACTACATTTCAAATTTCATAAGGTGCTTAAAATAAAAAATAATACTGTAGAAAAAAAGCCGTTACAGTACGACACAACTTAGATGTAGCATCGGCAAAATTCGTAAAACCGATGACCATCCGAACTGAGTGCGCCTTCAAAATCACCAATCGCTATTACTGCTTTAGGTGAAAATGATCTTTCGAAAACGCAATAACTTGTAAAGTCTGATAGCCAAATACATTCGTAAAATTGAAATGAACGAATGAAAATTTTCAAATCTATGCTACATCTAAGTTGTGTCGTACTGTACTGAATTATATACCCTTGTAAAGAAATATATGAAAACCTGCCCCAAAACACATTACTATTGTTCAACCTTTGTCAAAAAGCATTTAATGCTCGAAAGAATATTTGATTTGAAACCTTCTCATTTAATCCTGTAACGTTATCATCTGTACCAACTGACAAGTATAAAGTCATACTCCTGCATGCGTATAGAAATAATTTAAACCATCTACTGAACTCTTAACATATTCATACAATTTTGCTCCGTTTAGCCATCATTAGAATTAAGAGATATTTAAACAAAATGATACTTGAATTTATTCCCATTTCTATCACAAGCATAAAACACTTAAAAGTGTTGACTACCCTCCAACGTATAAGCGGTTGGGCTAGGTTAGACAATCGATTTCAACCCTTCTTTATAAACCTTGACACCTATGGATGCTCGATAAATATTGGCTTTCATTACCTCATGGAATATATTATGCTTGGATTATGGTTGGCTGGCTGTCCTAACTCAAGGACATATTTTTCAAGATAAATATTTGGAGTAACTCGTTAAGCATTTTCAGATATAAGTAGGTACATTAAAATACAAACACCAGTAAAGATTACTAATAAAATTAAATTCATTCATCATTGTTATGTTGAATTGAGCAATTGGTCTATCAAGATTCGGCGGACCATCGAAAGTATAAGACAATTCCCCAAAATCAGCAATTACTGTGAAAATCATAACGATTATTGAGTTCCCACGTGCCCGTCCGTTGGGAGGCGTGATTAACAGTTAATTGGGAGGGTCGAGGAGTGCCCTCCAAAACATGTGGGTAGTCGTACTTACATATACGTAGAGTTTTTACGAGGCAATCTTACTCCGCGGTGCGTGGATGTTCTTTTTTACATCGCCGTAGGCGGCCGGGCACGCGACACAAAGACTATGACGCAGAAACGTCACGTTGAAAGGAAATACATTTATTTTTGGGATAAATAGATTTCATGGATGAGATATTTGATGAAGAAATGAACTACCATCACAGACGTATTTATATATATGTGACTACCACGGATGGTTATTTTCGAGGTACCTAGTTGTAAGTTATTTCTAGACTTATAAAGTTATTTTTGCTGTCTTCAGATATTGTAAAATGAATCAACAACCATTGTATTTGCTTTAGCAAATTAATACAAAATGGTTTAGATAAAACGTATTAAAATTAGTTAGTGGCGAGTCACTACGACACAGGTCAGTATAAAATCTACCGGGGATTGACGTCATGACACATTTTAATTCAATGTATTGCCGTAATCTTTTGATTACCTACGTAAAAAAAGAAAAAATATGTGTACATTTTTTTTTAATAGTACCTTACGGACAAAAAAAAATTGTCAACATCCCTTTTGTGAGATACAATCCCATTTTCGACGAATTCAAACTTCTATCAGCAATTGCTTTTTCACCAAATGCTGCCAGTTGCCCTCACAATTCACGGTCAAAATTAGATACGCCTTGATAAACAAAATAGAACCCGCCAAGTTTCGAACACAGATCTACTCTGAAATACGAGCTGCATAAACCGAATCATTAATTCCACTTCACCAACTAGGCACGTAAAAGAAAATCCAATTCCACCCTTACCCAGAAATTACAGCAAATAATCTTTGACGAGCATCGGTCGGGGGGTGGAAGGGAGGGTCGCGAGGGGTGTTTTAATTAGAGCGCGGACGCGGCATTGGGCCGCACCCGATGTCCTGCCTGACCGATACACAACTGTGTTTGTTCTGTGTACCTCTGTGTACCTCTGTGTACTTCTGTGTACGCTGTGTACTCCTTTGTCTTACGCCGCCTTTGTTTGGAGCCTAAAGCCTCTTAGAAGGCGCCTGCCGGAGACAAAACATGTGATACTACTGTGAAGCGTGTCTGCCGCCACTGGGCTAATGTGGCTTGTAATTAAGTGGGAATTTCTTGAGATGTTTAGCTGGCTAGGGGATTCTTTGTGTACGAAAACTTTAGCGTTAGTTTTGTGTACCTCGTTACACTAGAATATTTTTTGTTAACACTTTATTCCTTACAAAACGTTCGCTATTACTGTATTATCGTTTCATTTACAACTAGCGGCCCGCCCCTGCTCATCACATGGTTTTTACGAATTGACAACACTTCGAAATTTAATTAATATAGTAAGTTTATTTGACTAAAGCGCCTTTAATATTGATATAGATGTGAGCTTGTTTCAGGTAGTATTTGCTCATAACATAAAGTATAATTTGGGCAACAAACTCAAACTCAAACCGAAAGCATTTATTTCAATTAAACCATCTACAGGCAATTTTGAATTGTCAAAGAGCCATTCAGAAATATGAAGCTAGTTGCCCATTCAAAAGCGTAGAAGTTACCTATGGAGAAGAATGGGCAAGAAACTCCATGGACACTCTTTTAAATTACCCTTAAGTAAGTTCGACGCACCTTGGACACTCAGCCCCACGAGCTTTGCTAACTGGCTTATCATTTTACCAAAGCACACAGTAGTTAAGTAAATATATTATTCACAGTACCTCTGCTCTGGTGAAAATAGAGAAAGCTCATTTAATATTATAGGAAAGTTCATACTAATTCCATGTATAGTACATACTAATTCCATGCTACCGTGATAGTAGGTAGTTACTAATTCCATGCTGCCATGTGATTATTCGGAAGCCATCTTTTCTAAACTTTGGGCGACCGAGCTCTGCTCTGGTGAAAATACAGGAGAAAACGAATTTTCTCAGATATGAGAACTAGCTAGATCGCCTTTTCGGCCCCAGTAAACCACTATTGCAACTTTCATCAAAATTGTTAGAGCCGTTTTCGAGACCGTGATGACAAATATCAATCTTCCTAGCCTTTTTCCCAACTATCTTGGGGTCGGCTTCCAGTCTAACCGGATGCAGCTAAATACCAGTATATTACATGGAGCGACTGCCTATCTGACCTCCACAACCCAGTAACTGGGAAATACGGTACCCCTTGGTAAGACTGGTGTCAGACTTTCGGGCTTCTGACGACTCGTAACGACTGTCAAAGATCCACAAATGACAGCACCAACGGCTTAACGTGCTTTCCGAGGCACGAGGAGTCTCGGTATGTGAAGATGGTCACCCATCCACTGACCAACCCTGGCAAGCGTAGCTTAACCTGATAGATCGACCCGTGCGGCTTGTTATTACTTAGCCACGAGCTCCTCAAGAAGACAAAGAACTGAAGCCGTACGCCGCGGTCACAAATATAATATCGTTTAATAGTATACGATAGGATATGCCACTGTTATAATTATCCCATAGTGCCTAAGTGTTGCCGAAGAAAAGAAAAAGTACGTTCACTTTCAGGTTCCCGGTCCATTCATTTCGCCCTCAAAAACGTAATGACCTAAATTCGACGCTTGTTTTCCTCAGAATATTTCGCTAACCAGAACCAATGGTTTTCGGATACCGGTGTTCCATATTGCGTTATCTTGCCGGCCTATATACTGAGTATAGTCGCGAAATAAGAAAGCGTAGAAGACCAAGTCCTTAGAAATCTCAAAAAGTTGGAGTTAGTTTTCAAGCGGTCTGTGTAGTTCTCGCCAAAGGTTTAGAAAAATGGTGCTTCCATTACCCTTGGCATCATAGAAGCTGACTTAAAGATAGCGTTGTCACCTAATACGATCGCATCGATGCCCATGTGCGGCATAAAAACACCTGCTATCTAATTACGCAACACATTTTCGTAAATGATTCCAATCAATTTGTTTCATTTTGACAGTTCAACAACATTCATTGCGTTATTTACGTTGTTGAGCAGAATTTATTTTAGAACTTTTGAAGCAATGGATTAGCAATCTGTTTCAAAACGATTCAGATTCTGATTGATCGTGTATTATATAATTAGGATATCACTAACCCCACGAAAAAGAAGGAATAACTGCGATCACCGATACAGTCGTCTGCCTAAAGGCTCCACAAGGCACACACAATGCCTGGCCTGACCTTTGCCGAGCGGCACGTGCCACCGGGTTTTGCGCCTACTTTTCCTTTGCACTCCTTTGTGCGGCAAGGCAGGGCGCAACGCGGCTTGCCCAGCGGCAAGCCCGGCACTGTGTGTAGGAGCCATTACGTGATATAATGAAAATATTCTTTTAAATCATTGTAATATTCGAAGTGAACGGACATTATTTTGAGTGAACTTTTTACTGAGCCTTAGATATCGTACCGGGTAAAGGTCCCTTGTTGCTTTGTTTTTGAAGATGCTTTCTACCGAATTTCCTATCAACTAGTTTTTATTGGTCCTTCTGCTTCAATCTGTGTGGTACACTATGTACCGTATATTATGGCTCAGTGCCGTCAGCTGTGAGCCGGTGCACTGCCAGCGACCCCCCCCCCTCCCCCCTCTTCCTCGGAGCCGTCCATTCCTCAAGCTCCGCGGAGCGTCACTAAGGGAGCGCTCCAAGGCGAGCTCCGATGGCTACACTGTCGGTAAACATTTTCGGCAAGCGTAAACTTTTTAATTAATTCTCGTTAAAGGTGGTTCCGATGCCTTTGCGCCGAATTTTTACTCGACTGCGAGAGGCGGCTGTAAAGTTTTATATTACCGAACGGTACTAACAAGGTTTCTCAACTATCCAATCGATTTTCATATCTCGATTTAAAAAATGAGAGTGTAATTTTCAGTGATACTATCTACGAGATTACGAGAAGTGTCCACTTTGGTCCTTTGATCATTGGTCCTTTTACTATCAATAATGTAAGGCTAGGCTTTCATCACCTGCCTAGTCTTTTCCCAACCATGTTGGGGTCGGGTTCCAGTCTAACCGGATGCAGCTGAATACCAGTATTTTACATGGAGCGACTGCCTATCTGACCTCCACAACCTAGTTACTAGGTAACATGATACCCCTAGACATGGTATCAGACTTTTGGGCTTCTGACGACCCGTAATGACTGTCAAAGATCTACAAATGACAGCCGGGACCAACGGCTTAACGTGCTTTCCGAGGCACGGAGGGGTCTTGGTATGTAAAGATGATCACCCATCCAAAAACCAACCGCCACAAGCGTAGCTTAACTTGATCGATCGACCCGTGCGGCTGTTATTACTTAGCCACAAGCCCCTCTCTCCAAGTAAAGTAGGCTTGAAACATAAATAATCGATAAAAATCGGAAAACCCGTGAAGTCGTTAATTAAGGCTTTAGAGTTATCACTCACGGAAACCGGTTTTCCTAATACGGTTCTCCTACTTGCAGCAGTATTCTAACTAACCTAATTGTGTCACCGTCTTACTGCCAAGTCATAGGTCACGAGTTCAAAACCAAGGCACGCATCTCTAACTTTTCGGATTCATGTGCGTATTGTATAAATTATCACTTGATTCAAAAACTGTGAAGGACAACATCGTGAGGAGACGCCGCATGCCCGAAAGATTTCTCGACGGCATGTGAAGCCAATTCAGAGGGGTGACGTAAAAACTCTGACACCTAGTCAGTCACTAACCACTTGAAAAAGGAATAAGAACGCTCCATGCAATACTTACCTACTTGCTTTATCGAACTCTATTGCAACATGTCTCTTTGAAAAGTAACTCGTATTGAAATAAATGTATTTGGTATAAAGCTTTGTGCAGACCAGCGCAACTTGTCGCGCGACGCGACACCGGTTATTGTTATACCGTGAAGTTTTCTTAGAAATTGTGTTGTTCGTGTCGCGCTGGTCTGCCAAAGCCTTAACAAGTTTATTATTTTACACGTTTTATTTTTCTCCTACGTCCCATTTTTTTATTTCTTTCTTTTTTTACTTGTTTATGTTGTGTTGTGTGCCTTTTTTTTTGTTTATTAAGTTCCTAATGGTGTCGAGTGTATCAGAGAACCATCGAATTGAGCTTAAATTAAAAAGCCGCTGAAATATCCGGAAAATTTTCAACCGTGATTTTGGTTGTCATTTTGGAGGAGCTCGTGGCTAAGTAATAACAAGCCGCACTGGTCGATCCATCAGGTTAAGCTACGCTTGCCGGGGTTGGTCAGTGGATGGGTGACCATATTTACATACCGAGACTCCTCCGTGCCTCGGAAAGCACGTTAAGTCGTTGGTCTCGGGTGTCATTTGTGGATCTTTGACAGTCGTTACGAGTCGTCAGAAGCCCGAAAGTCTGACACCAGTCTTACCAAGGAGTATCGTATTACCCAGTTACTGGGTTGTGGAGGTCAGATAGGCAGTCGCTCCATGTAAAATACTGGTATTCAGCTGCATCCGGTTAGACTGGAAGCCGACCCCAAGATAGTTGGGAAAAAGGCTAGGAAGATTGATTTTGGTTGTCATTTTGTAAATGTCATCTTTGTACCCGTTTGGTTAAGATATTACAAAACAAAATATTTTAAAAGAGTAGCCAATATTTTTATTGAAAAACATTTTGAGTGTTAAAAACATTGAATTTGTATAGCGTGTCCTGGGAAATTATCAGCGCCCTTGGAAATTTCTCACTCTTTCAAGAGTGTTTTTGTTTTACCCGTAATTTCGCATGTAATTGTACGTTACAATACCTACCTACTTATTACCTACCTCTCTACACTCTAACTACACAAGCCGAATACAAAAACCGTTCAATACTCGTGTATTCAACTTGAATACATTTGAGCTCCATTTGCCTAACCCTCCCCGTGCGACCCGTTTAAAGATTCACAGCACCGCGGGCGTGGGGTCCTTTCGACCGCTTTGAAGATATTCACCTTCATTAACGCGGGTCCGAAAGACCCGCGGGGCCGGCCTTGATTCTCACAGTTTAATTCGTGAGTTGCTCGTCTAAATCCTTTAGTTTTGATGTCGCTAGTCGCTACTGGCTATCGTTATTAAGTTGGTTGGAGTTACCTTTCTGTTTTGGAGGCTAAAATATATCTGGACTAAGATAATACGGACTTTGAAGGAAAAATAAAGACATCACTTTGGTGTTTTTTTTTGCCCCAAAGAGCTTTTTTACCTTTATAAGTAGGTCTGTCTTATGACAAAAGGTATACCAGAAAAAAAAATACTGTTCGTCTTAGAAAACTGTCGTAACTGAAATGTTTTCAAGACTGACAGTAATTGTTTATAGTTTGCTATCATTAATTGTCTCTTTGTCACTTCTACAAATAAAACAAAGTCACGTTTCGCGTTTGTCTGTATGTCCGCGTTGTTCTTCTAAACCACGCAACAGATTTTGACGAGGTTTTCACCATCGTTTAGAGAATTTATTCCGGAATGTTTATGTGTATAATAAAACAACACCATTCTATAAACAGGTGGGGTAAACAACACCCCACTAAAAACCCGTGGGGTAAACAAGACCACACTATAAACTCAAAACATCTAAACATCACAACACTAGTTACTCTAACATCTCAATCCAGCATCACATCGCTGACGCAGCACCCCACATTTGTATCAAGTGGGCAAATAAAGAAGGAAACAAGTTAGATGGAGTGGAGCCGGACCGCGTTCGCGACTAATTAACCCTCCCACGGAGGGTGGCAGCGGGTAGGGGGTTAAAAAATATGCGGCGCCATGGGACGACGCGACGCCTCCAAGAATTTCCAGTTTCAGGCTGCAGCTGGGTTTGTGAGTTTGTGATGTTCAAGCTTTGTTTGTAATTGTTGTACTAGGAATCGTGGCTTTAGAGTTACGTGGAATTGAAAAGGTGAAAGGGGTTTTAGAGCAAAGTGACTTGATTGGTTTTTACTAGCTTTTTTCAAGATTGTATGAGTAAAGCTTACTTCTAGGGATATTCCTTGAAGCGCACCAACTTTGAAACACACTAAACGAAGCGCACCAAAAGTATCCCTCGAAACGCACCATTCAGGTGCGCTAACAAAACAAATTCAAAATATTATAATTTTATTCCTCGAAACGCACCAACGATGAAACATTAGAGAAGAGCATGAAGGTATATCTCTAGTTTGGTTTTACTGTATTTTCACAACCAAAGACCAAAAGCTTCAAAAAGAGATTGCTTATGATCATCATGAAGGATTTTTAAAGAAAATGCTTTCATTTCAAAATGTCTAAGAGTCGAATTCGAAATGTTTGCAACTAAGGTACCCGCGAATAAAGAAGTAAGTATTGTAAAAAAATCTACAACTAAAAAATACCTTTTTTTATTAAAGACAGCTCCCAAAGAAAGTACAGTAAGTGAAGCGAGTGCAAAAGTCCGGAGCGAGACAAGGGAGGGGGCGACACGAGTAGACTCAGACGTCCTCTCGGAGGGAAGCAAGGTCGAGAGCACAGAGGAAAAGACCCGGGAAAATTTGCGCTCGGGAAATTTTTGACATCGTTATTTGAATATTTATAATGAGGTGTTATACAGTCTCGTCGAATTCGATTAACTTTAAATTCTGGTAGTTTTCTCGACTACTTGATTAGCAATCTTCCTAGCCTTTTCCCAACTATGTTGGGGTCGGCTTCCAGTCTAACCGGTTGTAGCTGAATACCAGTATTTTACATGGAGCGACTGCTTATCTGACCTCCACAACCCAGTAACTGGGTAATGCGATACCCCTTGGTAAGACTGGTGTCAGACTTTCGGGCTACTGATGACTCGTAGTAGCCAGGACCAACGGCTTAACGTGCTTTCCGAGACACAGAGGAGTCTCGGTATGTAAAGATGGTCACCCATCAACTGACGCACCCCGGCAAGCGTAGCTTAACCTGATGGATCGACCCGTGCGGCTTTTATTACTTAGCCACGAGTGCCTCAAGTCTACTTTTAGCACGTCTAAACTGCGTTCAAGAGCTGTCAGTGTCAATATTCCACAACTATGATGACAGTGACAGCTCTTGAACGCGGTTTAGATGTGCTGAACGCATTCAGGTTTGTTGGTGAAATCGGCCCTGAAAATTGAATGCCAGCATTCCTAGTACTACGGGAATTGCCCCTCTGGTCTTTGATTGCATAAAACATTACTTAAAATCAACGCAGACATTAAATGAAATGTATTCCTGAACTCTTCAAATACCAAAAAGTTAATACGCAAATTCTTCCACCGGGAACAGCTTTCATCTCAGGAAGGGTACAATTAATGCACGTGCTTCGTCCGTCCAAGGGCTATTTATAGACTACACGTGCCGCGAAGTCCGGGTCCAATATTTATAGCCAGAGGCTATAAGTTGGTGTTCGAAACGTGGCCGATGGTCAGCGCGGGAAATGTGGTCACGTTGCTAGGTTACGGCTGAAGTATCTAGTATCAATATTGAACTAATTACATGTAAAGTTCGAATATATTCGTGGGTAGCTCCGTTTGTTAGTTTGTTTTAGTTTTCTGCAAAAACACAGAATCCACTTACTACAATCATCACGAAAAGGGTCGGGGTATTATATTTAATTCAGGTACGTGGTCCATATTTTTGTTAGTATACTTAAGAGTTATGTTAATAACCAAATATTCAATTATACACCACAATCATACTATTGTAACTAAAATATCAGACTACATTATCTCACATAAACAAAATCACAATCATCTCTAAATTATTAAAATGTTTAAAAGCATCAATAAAAATAAAAATAAACATTTAATTAAAATCAAGAATTTCATTCAATTGTTTACATTCAATAATCATAAAACAAATAAATAAAAATCAATAGATTTTTGTCAGTGGCAGTTCTTTGAGAAGTTTGAGACATGTAACTGTACACAATGCCACAATATTACTTTCACTTGTCACAATTCAAAAGCTCGCAATGCTGCAAACTTACATATATTATATATTTCTAGAGAAAATACTCGTTAATATGCGACCAATGCGCCTAGAAAAAGTGACATACCAACTATAATCAGCGATCACGATAGAAAAGTCAAAAGCTACCGAAAAGCTTATAGCAAGACTCCTTCGTGCCTCGGAAAGCACGTTAAGCCGTAGGTCCCTGCTGTCATTCGATCTTTAACAGTCGTTACGGGTCGTCTAAAGCCCGAAAGTCTAACAACCAGTCTAATCAAGGGGTTTCGTATTACCCAGTTACTGGGTTGTGGAGGTCAGATAGGCAGTCGCTCCATGTAAAATACTGATATTCAGCTGCACCCGGTTATACTGAGCTGACCCCAACATAGTATGGAAAAGACTAGGCAGATTAAATTCTGTCCGCAAGACTTCTCTGGGCCCTCAATAACCGAATGGACTTTCGACTACGAAAACAACTACCCTGGTACATACATAGGTAACCAATACATAGGTTCGGACTGTGTATCGTTATCAATACACAGCTGAATGCGTCTGCCCATTCCCCTGATATAATCAGTCTCCGATTCGCCTCTTAGGACAATACAATTCATTTCCCCCCTCTGACGGGGTAGTCGGTAACTTACGGGGGATAATCTGAAAATGATCAGCTGACAAGTATCTTAATAAGTACTTCATTTGTTCTAGTGGCAGTATCGAATTGTTTTGTATCAGAGCGAAGGATTAGAGTCTTTATTGTTGGCAAATTATACCGAACAAGCTTCTGTCCGCGTGGAAAAAAACATAGCCATTACTCAGGGATTATGTAGCTCCAAATTAGTGAAAGAATTTGTGGAATCGAATCAGTAGTTCCGATGATTACACCCTACATACATAACATACATAATGTTACCACTGCTGGGACACAGGCTTCCTCTCTGTGAGAGAGAGTGGTGGCGTATTCCACCACGCAGGCCCAGTGCGGGTTGGTAGATGTCACATGTCTTCGAATTTTTAGTTCTAGAACATGCCGGTTTCCTCACGATGTTTTCCTTCACAGTTTTGAGAGCAGTGGTGATGAAATAATTTACACTAGTAAAGCGCCTATCTGGGTTCGAACCTACGACCTATAATTCGTAAGTCGAGGCCGTTACCACTGGGCCACCACTGCTCTCATCCCCTCTCACAAACTCTCAAATGTTACCTCTTTGTAATATTAGTATAGAGATAATATTGTAAGATAACAATGAATGGCAGGGGCCAGCAAACTGTGAATTCATTGTCACTCATTGTTACAACAGCATAACAAATAGTAATGCTAGAGGTCCTTCAATAACTCTTTATTGAAGGACCTCTAGCATTACTATTGAGAAAAGCAAGCATATGCTTAGCTGTGGGAATGATACGAAGCTGTGAATGATCAGTTGATTATATTAACGTTTTCGAAGGTTACAGCTCCTTTCTCTTTCTCCTATCTTTAAAACAATTTGTAATCGCTGGGTTTTATAATGTCTGTCATAGCTAAGGATGCCAACCTTACTATATAATATAGTATCCTGCTATAATAGAGGCCTAAAAACTAAACGATGGGGATTTTGTTGCGCCACTTCTTCTTTCCAACTAAAGCACTAGGAAGTGGTGAAGGGTAGGCGTTTTGGGGGCCTGTCTTATGTAATTTTGACGTTCGTAAAGTGCTGATTCTCAGCCTAGTTCGAATAAATGACTTTTGATTTTTATTTGAACAATATTTAAAAAAAACAAATATAGGTAGTAGGCGAAACTATTATATTTTCATTTCAATACAAAATGGCGAGATGTGTAATAAATATTAGATAAAGACATTTATATTTTTTAACCCTTCAATAACGGCTCAAAGTAGCAACAAACATGCATTTAAAAATTTTTTTTTTTTTAACATACTGACGAACTATATATTATAAATTTTTTCTCCGTCTACTATATTTTTACAAGCAATAGCTTCTAAATACTATATTTGATATAAAAAAGGTCAGGTCATGGTCTACCCATGTGTCAAATTTCATCCAAATCCGTTCAGCCGTTTTAGCGTCCAAGCGTAAGAAACAAACTCACTTTCGCATTTATAATATTATTATAGTTAGGATAGCCAATGTTACTCAGTGATAGTATAGCATTCTACTAGTGAAAGAGTTTTCAAAATCGGTTCAGTATTTTTGAATTTATGCATTATAAACAAAAAAAGCAAGTTTAAAAACTAAAACCCGACTACTGAAAAATCACGCTCTAAAATGTATGAAACAAGAAAATATTTCGGACAGAAATCAAGACATAGGTACAAAAATGGTCAAAGTAAAGCCGTAGTCGCATGCCATTATAATTTTGTAGCCGACAGGCATGCGACTACGGCTTTACTTTGACCATTTTTGTACCTATGTCTTGATTTCTGTCCGAAATATTTTCTTGTTTCATACATTTTAGAGCGTGATTTTTCAGTAGTCGGGTTTTAGTTTTTAAACTTGCTTTTTATTTAATTTGTTTTGGGGTTATAATTTCCTAGAGTATTTGCAGAACCGCTTTTTTTTTTTTGTATAGGTTTAATTATATAATAGGTATTAATTTTACAGCCGCGCCGTACGTAGCACAGTCCCACTTTTGCATGTTTTTAACAATTTAAACATATTTATTTACTTTGAAAATATAATATAAATACATATTTATAATGTGCTTGTCAAGCCCTTTCATTTGATACCAAACATGGTATGATTAAAAATAATATTTTTTTTCGTTCGTCACTTTATGTCCTCTAGAGGGCGTCATATTTAATTAAATGTAACGTCACATAGCCTATAACCAGCGGACAATCAGGACACTTCCAACGATACCTCATTTGTCAAATTATGATCAGTGGTTTAGAAGTTATGAGGTTACAAATGAACATACATACATACATACATACATACTTACATACATACATACATACATACATACATACATACATACATACATACCAGTCAAAATCATAACCCTCCTTTTTGCTTCGCCGAAGTCGGGTAAAAATACACATCTTTTCTCATTATAATGTTCATCATCATCATCATTTCAGCCGTCCACTTCGAGCCAGTTCGACCGATTCTGTGCTTCCCTCTGTGTTATAATGTTAGTATAGAAAAACTCAAAGTGGATTAAAATATTAGAATATCCATCGCGAGATACTTAGCACCCGCGTTACGCGACGTAGTAAAACGTAGAGGTAATGTTTTTACGAGGCGGACGCAGCCCGTATAAATAAATTCACCTGCTCTACGATGAAAAATAAAAATATCTAGAGTAGCAGCGCAGAGACATCGTGGGAATTAAGTTGTGTTTTTTTGATCGTATTTGAATTGGTTCTTGGAACCTTGTTTAGTTATCACTATCACTACATAGTATAAAACAAAGTCGCTTCTAAGTCTGTCCCTATGTATCCTTAGATCTTTAAATCTACGCAACGAATTTTGATGCGGTTTTTTTTAATAGATAGAGTGATTCAAGAGGGAGGTTTATATGTATAATACAAGCATTATATCGTAGAGAAACACTGATAATTTTAGAGGTTTCTAATGTGATGTCGTAAATAAACACATTTTTTTGCGCTTACATTGCAAATGCTGGCTGAACCCTACGAGATAGATCATAATAATGTACTACAGTATT
Organism: Conistra vaccinii; assembly: GCA_948150665.1. NCBI lineage: Eukaryota > Metazoa > Arthropoda > Insecta > Lepidoptera > Noctuidae > Conistra > Conistra vaccinii. The sequence continues at coordinate 18,324,294 of OX411326.1, forward strand.
GTACACCTTAAAAAGTTCAACAAAAAAATCCGCAATAGCTTAGGTCTATCTTCTAAGGATGACCCACAGTAACCATTTTTATCTTTCAGAATTTGAAAATAATTTCATTGTTATTTCCGAAGCTATTTTGACCGGTATTATATTTATCCTTATCCAATAAAATATGTTATATAAATTGGGCATTTAATTTAGATTAAAATATGCCTTGACATCATATCATTCAAATGAATACTTTAAAAGATATCGCAGATTCAAAATTACGCGTCACAAAATAATTATGGTTGACGACAACGCGGGCGCAGCGGTAGGAGTCAATGACGTTTTCCTGGGCTTTTAGGTATCTAATCCCTGTAGTACGTACCCGTGGGATTTTTTCCGACATCCACGCGGGCGAAGCCGCGGGCAAAAGCTAATACTATATAATGTTGTTTTTTTAGATGTCCCTTTGACTCTTCTGGCTCTCGTACAAGTATTTTGCTGTAACTTAAGTAGTTAATGCCTCGTTGGTCTAGTGGTCGCAAGTGCTACTGCTGAGAAGGAGGTCCTAGGTTTGATTCCCAGGTTGGGCAAAGTGTTATTGGGTTTTAGCAGCCCGGATTCTGGATTTGTGCCTGGTTGATGGCAATAGGCTTGCGTCCTATTACATGGGACTTAAACATAACTGGCGAAATGTGGGTGTACCTCAGCACAACCCTTTGGGGAGACAGTAGGTGTCATGTTATTTTATGTAGTTTAGTATGTCTTCTTATACTAATAGGTTGGTCCTTACTAGGAATCCCCTCCTAGTAAGGACCAACCTATTAGTAGTAGTTGTATTCACAAAATATGTATATTGTTACGATGACCCGACGAGAACCAGTCTGTTATCCAGTTAACCAGTATATTATACATTGTAAAACAAATCAATTTTCACGCCTTGCCCTTAAGGCCTAGGACCTTACACCGAAAATATTTTTTGATATTTCGATAGCTCATGAACTCATGACCTAAAGAGGACCACCTCCTTAGGGCAATGAAGAAAAAAAATTGATAAAATATATATAAATCCGCGAAATTTCGCGGGTTTTCGCTAGTGTAAAACAAGCCGTTACACGTGCCGGACTCAAAATGCGTAAAACTTGTTTGAAGTTGTGTCCCAGTGCGGATTGCGACGAAGGCTTATCAAGGAAGGAAGGTCGTCTTTGTGAAAAACATTCAAAGATTGTGCAAAATCATTGCTGTCTTTTTAAAATTAATCAATTAGTTGGAAAGAAAGAAATTTTTGAGTTCATCTTGGACGTTACTGACATCGATGAAGGAAAAACATTGTGACGAAACCTGGGGTTATAGTTAATATAGGTGAGTCTGAAATCGCCAACCAATCTTGAGCAAGCGTGGTGATCAATGCTCGTGCCTTCTGCATGAGAAGAGGCTTTTGCCCTGCACTGTATTAGTGCGGTTTTTATTTTAGTTAGGTATATTTTCCGCCAATCATGGTATTTTTATTATAGTTACATTATAGCTAGCATAAGCACAGTCAGACTATCATCTCCCACTGCTGCGACACAGACCGCCTCTCTGTGAGAGGGAGCAGACCGTAATCCACCACGCACGCCCAGTGCGGGTTGGTTTTGGGGTCTAGGACATGCCGGTTTCTTCATGATGTTTCCCTTCACCGTTTTTAGACGCTATAGCTAGACTGAACCATAATTCAAAACACCTATATCCAACGCCTATAGAGGCGTAGTATCGCCAGCGACCAGACATTCGTCTATTTACGTAAAACAACAGTAGGTAGGTAGGCACTATTCGTAGGGACTGGGAACCCTTTTTTAAGTGCGCCTCGTTCGATTTACGATCGCGTTTACGATTATGTTAAGCTTTGTTAACACGCTCTGCAGGTGCGCCCCTTTCGACAGATTAGTTTTAATCCTACTACACTTTTTTACGTAGGTGTAAATTCGTATAGGGCTTTAAAAAAATTGGAAATAATTACATATACACTCACTCCTTTCTGCCAATGGGGGATGGCAGAAAGTACAGAACGCCACCTGCTACGATCCTTAATACTCCTTTTGCTTTTGAAGAAAATTGCGTTCTGTAAAAAATCAATATATTATATAGAAATCAATTGCCTGCATTAGTCTCACAAAAAACTGGAACATGGCTCGATCGATTTGAATTTTTTTGGTTATTTTCGCCTGAATCCTGGGGTGGTTTAGGAAAAAAGAAAATTTGTAAAAAACCAAGGAACAGCCGAAACATATCGATCTCAAGTGGTACGAAGTTCACCGGGTCATCTAGTTTACTTTTAATAAAAAGTACAATCTATAATAGACTTTCCTAACTCCTGCGCTATTTTTTAAGAGTGAGCTTCCCGTTTATTCCAGGTGAGACTGGACTAGATTTTTGAAAAATAACCCAGTGTGCGGATTAAATGAAATTAGACATTTCTGGTACTGCATTGTGTACAGCTGCACCAGAATTTTACAATTCGAAGGATTTTGGGAGAAATTCCCAATCCATTGCTTAATGTTTATAAAATTCGTCTGCTCGAGAAATAACGTAAAAAATAATGCAATGAATATATTGTCGAATTGTCGAAATGAAAGGATTGCTAGCTTACTTTTTCTAGTGTTTCAAACCAATATAAAAAGTTTTAGTATAGGAATTTACATAACTCCAACTATCATAAGTTCATAAGGCATAACAATGCTGTAAAAAAATAGCTCTTAATTCCGAGCAACCTTCAACAGAAAATAAATCAAACCGCAACTCCAGTTCGCGTGACCTTGTCGCGGAGCTTTACCGGCCGGAAGCTTGCCCACCGGCTGCGCGGGCGCAGCGGACCGCGGGGTGACACGCAGTGGTCGCGGGTGCAAGGGGGGGCAGGATGTGGTCACGCACATTCGCGGGAGATCGTATCACGGCCCCGGGGAGCACGCGAGCCCGCGGAGAAACCGCCGCGTGGTAGAGTCGACCAGCGAGGCATCGATAGATTGATACAACTTGAAGGTTTTAAGAAAATACTCTTGTTTGTGTCATTTATAATATAACGTCGCTACGGTTGCTACGGCGCTTGCTACGCATATGCTACGCGTGTGCTACCAAGTGCTACGACTTTGCTACGCGTCTGAAAACTCTGAATGAAGTTTTAACGCTTTCATTGCGCGTCGGTTACGCATAATTATACTACTTCATCTACATATTATTATTGTTTATAAATAAATAAAAACATAGGATAATCAGCGTTGTAAAACCTGATCAAGGTCTGACCAACAAACTAGACTCCTAACATGAACAATCACCCCCCTCAACATTTAAATATATATATCTCCTAATTCCGATCACATCTAGTTTTTAAATTTTTTAATATCTTTTGACATGTAAAAGTGGGTGTTACAACCAATTGACAGAAATAAAACATCATTTATTATTTATCCTTATTCATCGATATCGATATGATGTCCTACATCACTAGCGGATGCGGCGCGCGCGCATGGGAGGCACGTCGCCTCCCGCGAGTGCCGCGAAGTACCGCCGACACCGGCGCACTAAGCCATCGGTCATTGCGATGCCACCTGGCAACCGACTCATGAATCGACTGCTAAACTTGATTATGGAAGAAAATTGCGGTAAAAGTTACTGTAAGGACATAAAGTATTCGAATGGCAACTTGAGAAAATGAAATGACGTTTATTTAAGCAAGTAGATCTTTTAAGACACTTTCATATGCCATTGTTTTGGTCAATATTTTAAAACTATATGGCACTTTTTCCCAGAGAGGAAAGCAGTGGTGGCCCAGGGAGAGCAGTGGTGGCCCAGTGGTAACGGCCCCGACTTACGAATTATAGGTTGTGGGTTCGAACCCAAGCAGGCGTTTATAATTTCATCACCACTGCTTTCAAAACGGTGAAGGAAAACATTGTGAGGAAACCGGCATATCTTAGAACCATAAATTCGAATACATGTGACATGATCTACCAGCCCGCACTGGGCCCGCGTGGTGGATTACGGCCCACTCCCTCTCACAGAGAGGAGGCCTACACTGTGTCCCAGCAGTGGGTCAAACTTTTTCTTGATTAAGTTAAATTTTAAAAATATATCAGCTTTTGCTAGTGATCACAAACTTTTTTTGATTTGTGTATGTTCGCTTCGAGGGATCTGTTTACATTGTAAAAGTTATCTTTTAATATGCGTTAACGTTTGACCTAATACAATATTAGCTTGTAGAGCGATTACTTTGTTGAAATGTTATTTGAATTTGATATCAGTGGTTTATTAGAATTACTATGTTATTTAATGAAACTTTACGGTTTTAAAATTTAAAGTTTTAACTCATTATAATGAAAAATCTGCTGTATGCGGGAAGCAGGTCTTGGGTCGGTGCTTGGGGGAGGCCTATGTCCAGTAGTGGTTGTCTTTCGGCTGCAATGATACATTAGCTTCACATGGGGTTGTTCACTATTTCCTCATTAACTCTTATACAAAATCAATGAACATAAAGAATTATATTTTATTTTATATCAGCTGGCTGATATTTGTTCCCTTTTACATCTATCATCACAGGGTAACGTACTTTCCTAGGCACGGAGAAGTCTCGGTATGTAAAGATGGTCACCCATCCACTGACCAACCTCGACAAGCAGAGCTTAACCGGATGAATCGACCCTAGTGTACCTAATATATAACTCTTATTATCAGAACGTTAATTACTTTGTCCTCAATCACTAAATAGCTCTCACATAAGGACGATTTCTCTGACGTTCATAACTGTTAAGAATCTCTAATGTCAAGAAAACATTGCTAATAGACTCTAAACAATACCCAAAACCACGTTAATCCTGAAAAAAATAACCCTAAAATAATAGCCTAATAAATCAAATAATCAAATAGTAACCGGAACCTTCGTACAGTTGACGGCTATAAAATATCCGGTAATAAGGCCACCTGTTGCCCCGGCTGGTTGTTGCGCAACAAAACGCCCGGATGATCCGGCAGAGAGTTGATTTAACAAACTACTGTTTTTAATGAGTGGAGTGAGAGGGTTAATTTTTGATAGCATTTGAATTTTAGGAACAGTTTTATTTGTAGGTATTTGGTGTTAATTGGTTGATGGTGTGAAAGATATTTAAATTGGTTACCGTTATAGGCCTTGAAATGTTCGCAGGTTTAGAATAAACTTTGTTTGCTGTGAATAAGTTTTAAGGAAGCAACGATTTGAAAACTAGTTAGCAATAGATTGGATATAAGTGTTCTAAGAGATACGTGTATCTATGGGTCGATATTTATTTTTGTACTGTTACGTGTTGTCTGATTTGAGTGTGTAAAACTGCGCAAATTATTGATAGTATGTCCATTGTCCGGATATACTTCTACACAATTACATCATTCGAATATTACCAAACACAAAAACACACGTACCCCAATTTCTGCATAATTACAACGAGAATATCCCCCAAAAATGCCAACGAAAAAAAACAATAGTGATGTTCGCTCCATCCTTAATTCCCGCGCACCAAATTAGGGCAGCACGCATGCCAATCGATATCGCGTGATTATCGAGTATAATGGTCGCGAGACGCGGGACGTCGCGTCCCGGGTCGGGTCGGACTGACAGACCCGACCACCGATCGCGGACCCGGCAGATAATTTGGGCATTATGTATTAGGGGAGTATACGTAGTGTTATTATTATGATGGAGAGTAAGCGGATTTACGATGTATATTGATGTGCTGAGTTGAAATGACAGGCATTGTTTTTATGGCTACAGATTTTGAACTACATAGTTCTGATTCTGCGATATTAGAATTTCGCAGACGACGATGAGCGCGTTAGATTTATTTTCTTCAATATTGAATTTTGGGGCATCGAACCAATAAAATTTAATTAACGAGTCGTTTCGCTTCGGATCAAAATAATTAACAAGTTTCGACTTCATTCCTTAAACAGATATTTATGGACGTTGAGTAACCATGTATGGTATCGATAGAATCGGAACGAAATCGACCCGGGGCGCATTCGTATCTGCTGAATAATTTACTGCGATTTGATTGGTCATCACGGGCGCGCTATTTGCATAATTGCCCATTAGCAAGTTTTTGTTTACAGCCAACTACGAGTCGGACAAAGCAGTCGTGAGTAGCCCGAGGCCACATCTCTACCGTTCGGGGGTTCATTTGCATTATTTTATTTAAAACCCTTCGCCGCCAGTTAATTCTAAGCGGAGCGCGTTTAGAGGACCTTTCCCTTCAAGATTATTTACTCTACCCTACCGTAATACGAATATTGTAGAATAGCGAAACGTGCTCCCACGAAAATATCAAAAATTGTGAATATCCAAATTCTGGAGCAGGATTAACGAAACCCAACCGGCTCATCAATAGGGGTCCAAGCAAAATTCCGTCTCGAATATCTTCAGCGGCCTCTCGTTTGTACGTAAACACGCAAAATCCCTGTGAAGGTACGGCCGCGGTCTCTAGACATGTGCGGGACATAAATTTGGCGAGCGTTACGTAGGTACAGGCCGGCCGCTATGTGCCGCAATACATAAGGCGTACCTATGTACGGAGCAACACGGGCGTCACTTATCCGCGCGGAGGATGCGGTGGCCGTCCGATCGCCCCCCGAGGGGTGAGGGTGGTCCCCCCACCCCCCTCGCGATTCATTAAGGCGGCCGCGCCCGACGCGGCGGACGGTCGCGGAGTCTCCGTGAATTCAAATTAGAGGCGGCTCGGACGTCGTGCGGTAGAGATGCGGCTCAGTACCCTCGACCAACCTACTGTCGACAAAGGAACGTCGATACTGTGTATAACTGGGATTTCAGTTTGCAGATTAACTACCCTTTTTTGATCAAGCATGAATAGTCGAGAATATCGGCAATAGACTGAAGTAGGAACTTCATAACACATAACTGGAGAAATATTGGTGGACTGTACAACTCTGCCTACCCCTTCAGGGAATACAGACGTGATATTTGATTAAAGCTTGGGTTTTCTATAAAACGGTGCCGCCATGTAGTGGCAGACATAAAATGATGGGCGATTTCTGTCTCATAGCGGTGCTGTCATTTTTATGACAGCTGTCATAGAGACCGCCTTGTGGAGTTGGTGCTGACGTACCAACGCCACAAGGCGGTCAGAATGACAACTGTGTGACCTCTATGTGTGTAACTATTGAAAATCTTGTATGTATATGTATTTTCAGTAGTTACACGCATTACCAATTTCCTTTTAAGTTTGTTTCATGAACGAATAAAATTTCATGTTCGTGCATTCGGTTTTTTACAACCAGTGTCAAGTCAAACCGCTTCTTCATTCAAGTTATTGACATTTACTCCCCAGATGTCTGGTATGAATGATCAACTGTATGTTCGTATTATCAAGTAACATTATTACTTATCTTTATAAATTAAAAAGATTTTAAAAACAAAAGAAAATCTTAAAACTTTTTATCGACAATGAAGTTTGGTTACATCACTGGCGCCCCTTTGTCTCGACAAGACAGACGCGCAGCACGGGCGCGGGGGTGTGCCGGGCGCGCAGGGGGCGGTCAGCACGTGCCGGACGGAAGTCGCGCCCCGCGGCCGCACCGCGCTAAATGATTCAAAACTCGCCCGGACTCCGGACTCCGAACCTGCAAGATTTATGCCCCTACCCCAACCCTAGATTAAAGATGTCGCCTTTATTGAAATACCCTAAAATATTCGCGGGCAGAAACACCCGACTCGATGCTCGATGCGCCCCATTCATTCACATTCAGTTCTCGTACTCATTTCATTCACTCTTTATTGTTTGTTTTTCGGACTGTTTATTGTGGGGAGTGAGTTTTCTCGTTAATTTTTTCTTCGCGGATACCAATTTGTATAAAAGTAGGGATGTTTTTTGTATTATTATGTGTACATTTGTGTTGAGGATGAAGCGCTTATTAGAACGGAGTATCGAATCGCGTTATAAATACATTTTAAAACAATTTATAATTGACTTGCACTTTGCTAGCGACTTCATCTGGTCTATTGTGAGAAATTTAAAAATCTGCACGTATTCCTAGTGTACCTACATCATAATGGAAAACTCTGTGCAAACAACTTTCTAGGTTTAGGCTTGGTGTTGATGAATCAGTCAATGAGTGAGTGAGTCAGGAGTTTTATTTATTAGTCTTTGATGAAGAGACTATCAGGAATGATGGGATCTATTGGTTAGAGTTAATTTCTCGCACTTACATTTGCACGCGAACTTGCACCATTAAAATAAATAAAGCCTTTGCGACATAATTCCAATAAATAGAGCTACACACAAAATGTTCAAATCAGTCATTCATGAATATCGATATTGATTTAATAATTCCTCTGCCAGCTGTATTGTTTTGAAAATATAGTTCGAAAATTCCCCGTGACTAATAAAACAAAGAGAAGCGAAATAGAGTTGTGTATTGATTTTTATACCTACAAAGGCAAAGGAGCATCATGTTTTTCGGACAGCAGATTTAAAACATAATAAGTAATAACAAACATAAACGCTTTTGAAATGAAATGTATAAAATGCGAAATTCAACAAATAAATCAAGGATCTCTCTCACAGAAAGAAGGACTGATACTTTGCTGTGGAAACATTAAAAGCTGATAATGTTGTGTGCCATAAACAAAAAGTTACTACAGCAGTCATATAAAAATAACAAAACAAACAAGACAAAAAATTCAGTTTTGTTGTTCCCACAACGGAACCCCATACAAATTAGTATATTAGCACGAAGTTGGCAACACTGATCAGTTGGCCTCACAATCGAACAAAGTTTGTCGTAAAGTTCGCGGCGCCGAGCCGAGGCCAATATGCAAATGTAAACTTTCCCTCTTTCGGAGGGCGGGAGGACGCAGCGACTGCACTTGGCCGATTTACGGCACTCCCGGCTTCCAAATTGAAACTTACTACAGTTCGCGGACCCCTACGTATGTATTTTTTTTTAAATGATAAGTTCATGTGTTTGCTTGTGATATTTTTGGACCCGTTACTTTTGGGTGGATGACAAAATCGATTGAAATGTTTGTTTCTGCATAAAAATTGTTTACCAGTGTGACCCAGCAAACGCGAATACGAATGATCAAAAACTTTACAACAAAAAAAAAACAATTTACAAAGGTTTCAGATATTCAGACACTTGTTGATTGCCTCAATGTTGGACTGTTCGACATACTTTTATATGCACGTTTTAGTATTTCTGACTAGTAAGAATAAACAGATAAGTACCTAAGTATCCCGATTATTAGCGAAGCTTTGATAATAGTAACCAAACCAGATGAAACGTTATCCTCATCTCAGCTTCAATGGGTCTGACAGAAACATCCCGTAGGCAACGCTAGGTAATACCGTTCCCATCTTCTGAGTAATTAACGCGATTGCGAGAGCGCTATGTACTGAAACAGTGTTTGAAATAGAGACGCCTTTAACCAAGATTCGAGATGCAATGGCCTATATACGGGACGAGTAGGATATCAAAGCAATCTGGCGGGTGGCCGTCCGAGGTGCAATTCGGGCCTGCTCCTTGCGCATATTGCATGCACGTACCAATGAAGTTTGCTTTGTAGGCGGTAATCTGCGGGGGAGTATCGGCCGGGGTGGTGGGTGGCGGGTTATGTACACACGAGCCCGAGGCGTCGAGGTAGGCAAATGGCCGGCGAGGCGGGCGCGTAGGCCGGCAGATCTCGAGCGATATCGACCCGCGGCCGGCCCGCTCGTCGCCACGGACAACACTCGCGGCACCACCCGCCGCTCTAGCGACAAAAACACTCCTTTGTTTGCGCACGACCAAGTGCTCCAGCCTGGGAAACGACCCCTGTTGACAATGGAACTGACACGTTTAAACAACCGTGAGCCGCCGATAGCCGACTGTTCTTTTATCTGTAGGCAATATCGACATAGGCCATGCGAACATTTATACATTTTTTTAACATTCATTATATCAACCAAAATGCAAACAAAATTCCTCTAATCCGTATCCTTTCTCCCTATCCTTATCTAACTTGACCCACCTCAACGAAAAATTTGCCTACGTAAATAATTAAGCATAATATCGATGTCGATAAACTGTCGTAATGGCGGGTCACCCCTACTTCGTCGCGACCGCTAGGCGGCGGGTGGCGCAAATCACTCGCGCGGACTGCCGTTCTTGGAGAGCGCCCCCGCGCTGCGCTCCTTTATCAACGTGTTTAGTTTTATTTGTCGATAAAAAATACCGTTCTGTGCACTACCCGTAGACCGGAGGATGTGGTCTTTTATGTCGTATGTTTATGCTGGTGGAAGGGGTGTTTTTGTTGATATGTGGGTGTGATTTTAGGTTTTCTGATTTAGGTCATACGTTCTGGTTTGAAGAGGGTATCATTTGAATAGAGAACACTTACCATAACAGAAGGATTTTCAGAATACCTTTTTTATTGTTAAACATTACCGCCCCTCTGCTGAGCAGAGGTCTTCTCAGTCTGCTCCATAGAATAACATCTCCTTCTCACTCTTTTTTTTTTGTTTTCTCTGGCTAATCCATCATGAATGAATGAAGTGAATCCAAGTCGTTACTCTAGGTCTTCTCATGGATCCACTTTCATTATGTTATTTTCAGATGCTAAGGTATTGATGTCTTATTGCATACATTTTTTCATGCTTTAATACTTCCTATACCTACGCATCTTTATACTTAACTCTAATTTTCAGAAAATCTTGTTAAATATGAAACCATCGACTATCGACATCGACACAGGCACAGCGTATTCAATTAGAGTCACAGCACGGTCTCGCATGAGTGGCGTCTCTACGCGTCGGCAGCCACGAGCCCCCCGAATCGATACTGACTATCGATACCGGGCGAGCGGACATGGCGCAGCCCTAGTGCGGTGGGCGTCTTGTTCGAAATCCGAATAACGCTTGGTCAAGCGCGACTCAAAGCGAGGCACGTGGCATGGTCTAATTTGCGCTGGCTATGGAGCGTACCGGGCTATATGTGGTACCTACATAGCCGTGCTGTGTGTGCCGTATGTGGTACACCTCAGGTTGCGCTTTTGAACTGAATATTATATGTACTTTGTGCTCTACCCTCTGTATCTCCGTATCGTATGTGTACGTCCATTTCTTATTCACTGTTTGTGGAGGCTGACATTGTTTTCATGTGCTATTGTGCTTATTTGAACTATGTTAATTGGTAAATAGCTTTGCTAATTAGGTTGAAGCTGAACTAAAGGAATGGTACCGTTGCTTATGCATAATTTTGTTTAACGCCGCTGCCCAGTGGCTTGAGAAATAAGAAAAGGTTGTATGAGTCTTGAGTAAGACTTGGGTTCGATACTAGTACCAATGATGACCCATTTTGCAAAACAGTTTATCATCTGTCAACTGGTTAGTGAAGTAATAGAGACTACTTGGAGTCTACATAAAAACAATAAATATTATTGTGGTGATGTGATTTGGACAACTTAAACCCACTTGTGCGTTAACAGCTAACTCAGGGTTAATCCCAATTCTCTTTGGATTAACCCTGAGTTAGCTGTTAACTCCGAGTTATTTAGCTAACCCATGAACGCGCAAGTGGGCCTTACAGGTTTAGTTATTCCCAAACCCCCTTACTAATAAACGTTGTATATCGCCTGTATAGTTACACAACGCTTTGTCTTCTTCTTTCGAATGTCAAATTACTGATGACTGAAAGAGAGAAATCGGTGTGTAACTATACAGGCGATATACAACGTTTATAAGTAAGGGGTAAGTGTTCTAGAATGATGCCAAAGTGAGAGAACTAAGTATAAGTATTCTGAACTTTAAGGTATCAACATACAGTCGATGAGAAGGCTACATAATATTTAAATCATCATCGTCATTTTCCTGCCCTTATCTCCATTTATTTGAGGCCGGCGCAGCAACTTGTCTTTTTCTGCCATATCATCTTTCACACAGTCCATTCATCGTTTCTTTGGTCTTCCATATTCATACTCAAAACTATACGTAATTATAATCACCACCATCAAATAACAATATCCTAGGCATTCAAACGCACGGGTCATTGCCAGTCCATTGTTCTCACTTCAAGCCGGCATGACGCGCCGCCATCAGTCAACATCAGCACTGCGTATCAGTCCCGCGACTTTCCGCTACATTAAATCTGTGCCGGTCAAACTCCCGCACAGTCTGTGACATTATTGTTGCTCCTCTTGACGGGATTAGTGATGAACTGATGCCTGAATGCTTGATGAACAAAAAGAAAATCAGTAGGTACATAAAACATGATTTGAAAATCAGGAATGACGTTCCGCACGCACCCACACACTAGTATACAATGCCGCCCATTTTCTGATCTCCGATGTTATTTTGAATTCGGCTCGATTTGAAATCTGTTTATTATTTCTAAAAGCTTAACTCATAAGCTAAAACTTTATCGTTTATTCCCAGTCGCCCCCGCGGGGATTGCCACCGGTGGCAAATGGGAATTAAAATTCCCAGTTGCCACCGGCGGCGACTGGGAAGTCATTGCCCCCACTTCACTTTCGCTGTACATTGCTTTCTCCATCGTAGAGAATAAAAGGATGAGGCAACTTATCCTAAACCTGCCTCTAATCTCAAAAAAAAAGACAAATTAGTTATTTTACCTTTTAAATCATGTGTATCTAAATGTTAAACGGAGATATAAAAATAGTGTATATATTATGAATAAACTCATTTTTATTAAAACATATAACTAGAGTGTAATGTACAGCGAAACTGAAGTGGGGGCAATGACTTCCCAGTCGCCGCCGGTGGCAACTGGGAATTTTAATTCCCATTTGCCACCGGTGGCAATCCCCGCGGGGGCGACTGGGAATAAAGGAAACTTTATTAGGTTTTCTCGTATTTTTAATCTATTTTACCTTTTTAATAAAAATAAATAAAAGAGACGGTTTATATTTCATACAAGTCATCAATTAAATGACTTAGGATTATGCCTATCGCTAGAAAACCTACTTTCAAATTAAAAAACCGCACACAAATCGGTTCACCCATGGGGGTAGGCAGCCCTCGGAACGCGCCACCGTCGGGTTCCCAAATAACGGCAGGAGGGGTTCACATCGACGTCGAGGTGACGATGAGGTACCTGGGACTCGTCCTCGACAGTCGGTGGAACTTCGTGGAGCATTTCCGACGTTTGGCTCCCAAACTGGAGCGGGCCGGGGCTGCTTTGAAGCGGCTTCTGCCCAATCTAAGGGGTCCAAACGCCTCCTGCCGGAGGCTCTACGCGGGGGTCGTGCGGTCCATGGCCCTTTACGGGGCGCCGGTGTGGGCGCCAACCTTGAGGCTGCAGCCAACCCGCCGGTTGCACGCGGCCCAAAGGGTCATGGCCACCCGGATAGTGCGGGGATACCGCAGCGAGCCTCCTTGCCGGAACGCCGCCATGGGATCTGGAGGCGAAAGTCCTCGCCCACATCTGGGAGTGGCGCGAGGAGATGAAGCGCCGGGGTGTAACTCCGCTGCCGCGACAAATCACGGCACAGCGGACAGAGCTCCGGCAGGATCTCATGGCGGCTTGGAGAGTACGATTGTCGCAACCCAGATCTGGGCACGCCACAATTGCGGCGATAAGTCCCCTCTTTGAGGAGTGGCTAGAGAGGCGCCACGGCGCCCTCACCTACCGCCTGACGCAGGTCCTCACCGGACACGGTAGTTTCGGGAGGTTCCTGTTTCAGATCAGGCAGGAGGAAACGCCCGGGTGTCACCACTGCGTGGATCGCCCGGAGGACACGGTGGAGCATACGGTGGAGGTCTGCCCGGCTTGGGCGGAGCACCGCCGTGTCCTCGTGCAGGCGATCGGCGGCAATGACCTCTCGCGTCCGGCCCTGGTTCATGCCATGGTGCGGAGCGAGAGGGCATGGCAGGCTGTCACCTCCTTCTGCGAAGCAGTAATGCTCGTGAAGGAGGAGGCGGGGCGCGAGAGGCAGAGACTAAGGTCGCTCCCTCGAGCCCCTAGCCGCCGCGGTAGTAGACGCCCCGGGCGTCGGGAATCGATCGCCGATTTCCGGCCACCGTAGGCGCGGGCTTGCGGACGGAGAGTGATGGGTAGCTCTCCGTCCGATCAGGACCAAGCCCGGGTCGACGGCGCGTAGTGTTCCACGCGCGCCTCAAAGAGTTGTCAGCGAAGCTGAAGGGGTCCGTCAGGGCCGATGCCTACCACCGGGGTTGCGGATAAGTCCTAAGGGGAAACCGTGGCCCTGGTCTAGGTAAGGGAAGGAACACGGGTGGGTTTTAGTCAGTAAAAGTCTGACACGCCCTCCCGCTCCGCCCAGAGCGGGAGAAGTCATTGGATGATTTCCCACCCAAAAAAAAAAAAAAAAAAAAAAAAAAAAAAAAAAAAAAAAAAAAAAAAAAAAAATTAAAAAAAAAAAAATGGGGGTAGGCAGAAACTACAGAACACCACTTGCTACGATCCTTACATACTCCTTAGGCGTGAGCTTATGTAATTATGTATGATGTATGTAAATCGGTTCACCGGTTTAAGAGCTACGGTGCCACAAACAGACACACATAACGGTCAAACATATAACACCCTTTTTTACGTCTGAGGTTCAAAAAACAAACAAATCATTCATCTAACGTTATTTTCGACTATTTAAACAGCAGACACTACAATTTTCAACATAACATGAAGCATTAACTTAAAACTTGTTACATTTCAAACTATTTCGTGCAGCGACAATAAAATGTAAAAGCGAATGGGAAAAAGAAAATTGATAGCGAAAGTGCTGAAAAGTTTTCAGCGAAAAGTGAAAGTTGAGTCGCAAAAGTTGCGAATGCCGACTTTGTTTCCCTCAACTTTGGATTCAATTTGTGGGTGGGGGTGCCCCCGCTCCCCCAACCGTTTATGATTCCCAACAATAATAACCGTGGGAAGTTACCTTTTTTCTCGCAACTTTTGTACAAAGATTTGTTAAATGTTTTTTTTTGTCGGACTTTTAAAAGGCTATTGGTTTTCGTTTAATGTGGGGTTTTCCCTTTTATAAAACATGGCTTTTATTGTTTTCCAATTGAGTCTAAAATTGTCCTGAAAACTGTGAAAAGAATTGTAACGTGTTTGAAGTTTTAACGTACTGCTGTAATAAAAAAAAAATCTGGAACTTAATTCACAGCTCGGCGAAATTGTTAAAATAAAAATTCTGGGTATTTTTTAATTTGGGTACCTAAAAAGTATTGCAAGCGAATGGAGTAAAATGAAAACATATACGTATGTAGGTACATTTTCCAATAACATAACAGTTAACATATCGAAAACTTACAGGCAGTGGTGACATGCAAATTGGAACCATCTGAATGAAAAAACGAATTAGCTGCTAAGTGCTTGAAAAGCAGAATATTAAATAGTAAATTTTACTTTTAAAGTACAACACAGTCTCACTCAGGGCCTGTTTTACCACCTTCGATTAAGTTCCTATTAACTTACTTGGCAGATAATTTCATACAAATTCTGTTCCATTTTTTAATTTATTCAGTAAGTAGTGGCTATTCGTAGGTGGCCAGGTGAACAGGCCCTAATTCTTGTATCTACCCTTCGTGTATTGGTATGGTATACACCGTTTTTGTAGACATAGAACATCCTGGTCTGCGACAGATACCTTTCCACTTTTAACTTACTCTTACTTTGCCTTCCGGCGTTCAAAAAGTTCAAGCAGTTTCAGTATTATAGCTAGAAATAAAAAAGATATATCAGCACGACTCCGTATCAAAGTTGCGACAAACAAAGGTGCGACAAATGCAAGGGCGACAGTACGATAGGTCGACCATCAGCGGTGCGACAGAACATCAGCTCGACGAACGTTAGTGCGACAGATTGTTTTCGCGACAAACGATGGCACGACGAAACTTTTGATCGACGAACGTTAGTGCGACTGATTATTGTCACGACCATCGATGGGGCGACGAAACTTTTGATCGACAAACGATAGCGCGACACAATGTTCGCTCGACAAACTAAAGCACGACAAACATTTCTATAATATTTTGTTGTAATAGCAGATAAGATTTTTTTTTTTAATAAATGTTTTCATTCTTTATTGTCAATGTTAAATGACTGCAGTGCGCGAGTGCAGTTACGAGCAAGGTAGGCGAAAACCATGTATAAAGAACCTAAAACTTTACATTTTTTTTCTTATCTGCTATTAGCAACAAAATATTATAGAAATGTTTGTCGTGCTTTAGTTTGTCGAGCGAACATTGTGTCGCGCTATCGTTTGTCGATCAAAAGTTTCGTCGCCCCATCGATGGTCGTGACAATAATCAGTCGCACTAACGTTCGTCGATCAAAAGTTTCGTCGTGCCATCGTTTGTCGCGAAAACAATCTGTCGCACTAACGTTCGTCGAGCTGATGTTCTGTCGCACCGCTGATGGTCGACCTATCGTACTGTCGCCCTTGCATTTGTCGCACCTTTGTTTGTCGCAACTTTGATACGGAGTCTATCAGCACACATAACTAACTGAATTTCCTTACATCTAGCGCCATCTATACTTTCGGTGAGTAACTAAATCGTCTAGTAGAGTTCTACGTTTTTCATTAGAATCGACGAGAAGTTAGCAAACCTATATAGTCTAGAGTTTGCGCCACCAATCAAGTCCGATAAACGCGGCGCTAGTGTCTATGTCATTGCATCAAATTGCTTTAAAAAAATGTAGTTCCACAATTTTCCGGCAGACTTCAGTGGTGGCGCGGACTCTAGTCCTATGCGTCTTTGTAATCGCAGAAAGCGACATCTACCTATAAAGATATTATATTTATGTTCTCTTATAACAAATATTCTGGCTGTTTTATACAAAAATTCGGTACCAAGTTTTATTCTAGGTATAAGGCTGCCTGTCCACTTCGCGGAGAGGAGAAAAGAGGAGCGGAGATGTGCCAATATTAACCAATAAAATCTTGACTCCGCCCCTGAGTTTAGATCAGTGATCCTGAGTCAAGATTCTATTGATTAAACAAAAACTATGTTCCATTATAACCCTAAGTTCACACCAATTTCCTATACCTGAAAATACAATTCTCTTTAACCGGAAAATACAGGGTCAAATTAAATTAGCTAGCGGAACTCTGGAGACGTGATGGTATCGATATCTTAACACGATAAAATTATAAAAACTTTTCCAAAAAAACACTACAAAGTGAAAAATAACTTTAATTTCGGAAGTCGGTGGCAAAAAACGAAAATTCAAAACCAAATACAAACTCAAACTCAACTGATGTACATGTGATCTGTGTTTCGGCTGCTGCATGTGGTATTAGTCAGAAACTAATCCTTTTTTACCCCCAACAAATGCTGCATTTGCATGAAGAGAGTGTTCAGCTATTTAACTGAACACTTTCTCCTGATTGTCCTGCTATAAGTACCCTGTAATTATTTCCCAGCCGGAACGCCTAATGTCTCCCTACACTGCGATCGTCCGTCGCAGTGCGAACCCGTTCGAACTGGCGCATGTGCTGGTGTCCTGGCTGATCGGCGCTGGTTACGACGCATATGTGGTGGTGGGCTGTGCCAAACGAGATGTATGCATGGCCATCAGATACCGCACCGAATGTCCTGACATCCCTGATGAGACTGTGGTAAGAGATGCTAGACAATTTATGTACGAACAAGGTTTTGGTTTATAGGCAAAATTAATATTCATGTTTCCACTTTACTGCTAGTATTCATTTTTATTGTGTGCGTAATAACTTTTTTAGCCTACTTTTCTAGCTTACTGAAGAGAGTGATGTTTAAAAGAACTCAGTATTACTAACTAGCATACTCACAACATTGTTGTAAAGAATTTGCAAGCTATCTGCCTACATACCAAATAGGTAACTTGGTCGAAGTTATCTTTTAAAAATCAGCTATAACTTTTTATTCATTCATTTATTTAGAGTAGTAACTACCTACCTATCCTTAGTTCGTCTAGAGCCAAAATCAGGCACATTTCTTGTTCCAACTTTCTGCTGGTGCAATCAATCATGCAAGCTTTCAAAAGCTTGCATGATTGATTTCACTTCTTTCTTTCTTTCTTTCTTTCTTTGTCTCCATGATGACTCATTTGATTTAGAAGTATTTCAGGCGATGGCATCGTCTGGACTTCACCAGTTTGCATCAGGCTGGCTGAAGGCAACCATAGATATCGCAATTACTCACTATAAAAAAAACAACGGGCAACTCCGGGAGTGCCGGCAGAAGTGAAAACTTGAACATAACGCCATCTAGCGAAACTGTCAGGAATTTATGTGGCTTGCTGTCAGTACAAGAACGAAAGCTGTTACTCCATTAAAAAAATAAAACAGAGTGCGCTACTCTCCCTCCGTCACGTGTCCTGGCGCGAGATTAACATTTTTACCCTTCCCAAAAAGTACACAACGCTGCTACAGAAGTTTTCACTTCAAAAATTCACAACAAAACATCTGCCATTCAACACCTAGTGTTATTAGCTGAGAATTATTTTCAGAATTCTATAAGTACATAGTAAGTATTCTTCTTCTGAATTCTCATAATGAGTCTTACTAATTGCAGAAGGTAGAAGTGCCCCCACCGCCAGAGGAAGAGCCCCGTTATAAACTCGTGCCCCTGCCAGACCTCACATCCAAGTATATCATAGAGCTGGAAAGGAAAGACGCTGATAGAAGGCAGAGAGAAATCGAAAAAATTCAAAATGCACGGCGAAAGAAGATTGCCGTAAGTAGAGTACTGATGGTTAAATACAGATATACCTTACATTCTTCAATTAAAGTAGTAGGTGTCGATCAAAGTTAAAAAGGTTTTGATTGGTTTATGTTGAAAATCATAATGATGTTCTTCCATTTTTTTAAATTGTATGTCCACCGATTTCTCCGTCAATTGTGGACCGATTATGAAAATTCTTTTTGTCTCAAGCCAAGTTAATAAAATTAATAAGTATGGGACCACCATATAAATTTTATTAACTTTGTTTGGGTAGTTTTTGAGATAATATACGTATTTTTACCACTTAGGCTATTATGAATGATATTATAACCCTGGGACTACACCTGTCGGGTTCACCCTTGTTTGATAGAACAACGTTTCGTCGAAAATCACTTCAGCTAA
Organism: Conistra vaccinii; assembly: GCA_948150665.1. Taxonomy (NCBI): domain Eukaryota; kingdom Metazoa; phylum Arthropoda; class Insecta; order Lepidoptera; family Noctuidae; genus Conistra; species Conistra vaccinii. The sequence goes on from OX411326.1 coordinate 18,343,346, forward strand.
TTTTAGTTGCAATAAAGTCATTTCGAAGAATTATTCATTTGACCGAATAATTCATTGGTAAATTTTTATTTAGCGTAATTATTTATTTGAACTAATTTCATTTCGCCGAATTTTCAAATGCACTAATTTTATTTAAACTAATGTTTCACTACACTAATAATGATTTAGTCGAAAGATCGTATCGAATATTTAGTTCATTAATAATTCGTTTCTTTCATCGTCTATAAACTAACATTGTTCTTCACCTATCGTACTTCTAACGCCATCTAGTAGATGTAAGTGGAACAATATTGAGATTTACTATAATCGTAAATATGAAGGTAGTACCAAGAAAAATGCATCATGCAGGTTGTCATTGTCATGCACTATAATGATTTGTGTCTCATCATAAGTCATTACTAAGTCATTCAGTCGTCAGTCATTACTAAGCTTATGGAGTTGTCATGATTTGAACCATTTAAAATTGCCACGCACACAAAATAATGTGAAAGCGTGGCACCACAGGTTAAATAATATAGTCGATAAAAGAAACCCCGGATTTTATGAACTGTCTACTATACTGCTTGCCGAAATGAATATAGTTGAAGGAAAAATACAGTGTATTTTAAATGGAGAACCTAGTGCAAAGCAGAAGAAGATTTGCACTAAAAAAAATGACAATATTGAGACCATATTGCGCAATTTTGAAACGTATACAGAACTGGATTTACTAAAAGCAATTGCAAGTAATTTAAGATTACTTTAACTGTTTTCTTGTTCAAAATAAATAATTTTTCAAATATTTACAATGTGTTTTTTTCTGCATTACATTACACTAACCAAAGTGTGTTAATGCAACCAATTTCGATGTAGCGCTCGCCGGCCGCTGCCGCGGCACCGCTCGCTTCGCTCGCTCGGCTCGCGCGTAGTTGGTCACAGTTCTAACCTAACCTAACCTATATGGTCGGAGTGCCCTAATAGTTATATTGAATAAAACACCAATTGAATATTCGATAAAATACATGTTATGCCACCTGAACACTACATCAAATGAACATTATACCCTTTGATCAATAGCGCAAATGTTGTTATAGCAAATAAATATTCGATGAACTGAAAATTCTGTCAAATGATATTATACAAAGTGATGATTTTCTTAAACGTTGTTCGATTTAGTAATATTATATCAAACGTTGTTCTATCAAACAAGGGTGAACCACACCTGTCGCGTTATTGCGAACTTTACTTCGCGCGCTCTCCCTCGCACACTGCTCGACGTCTCGCTGAGCAACAGAGTGCGCACGAAGTAAAGTTCGCGATAACGTGACAATGTAGCCCCAGCATTATAAATTCCTATCACTGTTATTTACGTAGCAGGTTCGAATTATAAATTATTCGAATTAGTGTGGGGTAGATGCACAACCAAAAAGATTTTTTTTTTTACAAACCAGTAAACAACCAGCATTAAAAAAAAAAACCCAAAAAGTGAATAAAAACTTTAATTTCGGAAGTCGGTGCCAAAAAACGAAAATTTCAAACCAAAGACACCGACTTCCGAAATTAAAGTTATGTTATTTTTTTGATGGAAGCCGGTTGTTTAGGGTTCCGTACAGGATCACTTCGTTCTCCGTTATATGAAATTTAAAGAACGTAAGGATATTGTGAGCCTCTCTGTTGAGCGAGTTATTGAAATAGCTTGCATTGAGCTTGAGCAGTTCATTGTATTAAGCGTATACAGGCCCCATGTGCTTCATATGATATTTTTGAGAAATATATGGAAGAAGTATTATTAAAGACTTGTAACAGTAATAAAACAGTTGTTGTCTGTGGAGATTTCAACATTAATATACTGGAAAAATCTGCTGTAGTAAATAAATTCATAAGCTTATTAAAGTCATATAATTTGTATAATACATTCTTTGAGCCGACTAGAATAACTGCCACTAGTGCTACCTGTATTGACAATATTTTCACAAACTTAAAACCTTCTAGCCATTTAATTATAAATGAGTTGGACTCTGATCCCTCAAAAAACAGTTAGAGCTCAAAGAAAACTTGTGAGTTTTGTTCCTGTAAATAAAAGTCGCTTGGAACAATTTAAAAATAATTTAATAGAAAAACTGCCGGGTTTGCCTTATCATAACGACCCGGATCAAGATTATGCTTCCCTATTTAACGTCATCAATTGTGAGTTTAGGAAGGTTTTCACCTCAAAAACATTGCCTGTTTGTGACCGCGTTATATTTAGTGATTGGGCAACACCAGGCATTTATAAAAGTAGGCAGAGGTTATTTGAATTATATCATGAAAAAACATATACCCAGGATGAAACTTTCAAAGAGTTTGTTAAGAATTATTCTAAAACTTTTAAAAGAGCCTGTTCCTCAGCAAAAGCCTTACATATTAAAAATAAAATAAAATCTTCAGGAAATAAAATTAAAACAACTTGGAATATTATTAATTCAGAAACGGGAAGAACGACAGTACGGAATCGTGACTTCTATCTAAAAATCAATGATGTAGATATTAAGACAGACGTGGAGGTGGCAACTGAGTTTGAAAATTTCTTCACTAATATTCCCATTTTAACAACCAAAACTCTGTCATCGTCGTCCTCCACTTCTGCTTACTCAATACTTAAAGAATGTGTACCAGAATGTGACAAGCCTTTTGAATTCACAAGTATTACTACTAAAGACATAATAGAATCTTTTAAAAATCTTGATGTAAAAAAAACTGCTGACCTTTGGGGATTATCAGTACATACCATGTCTTCAATAATTGATGTTATTTCACCCTTTTTAGCAATCGTTTTTAACTCTTGTATTGCATCTGGTGTATTTCCTGATCTGATGAAACTTAGCAAAGTGATTCCACTGTTCAAATCTGGCAGCACAACTGATCCCACAAATTTTCGGCCTATTTCGATATTACCTACTTTGAGCAAAATTTTTGAAAAATTAATTTTAAAACAAATGTTAGGACATTTCAATGCACATAATTTACTTCATCTGAAACAGTTTGGCTTTACAAAGGGTCTTTCCACTACAGACGCGGGCGTGGAATTACTGAAGAGCATATTCGAGGCCTGGGAGGAGTCGCAAGATGCTCTTGGCATTTTCTGTGATTTGTCCAAGGCCTTCGATTGCGTACATCATGATACACTCATCAGGAAACTGCACCACTATGGTATGAGGGACAAGGCTCTTGACCTTTTGACTTCTTATCTGAACAACAGAATTCAGAGGGTCGATGTTAATGGCAAGAGATCTGCAGGATCTGCGGTCACTATAGGCGTTCCGCAGGGTTCAATTCTAGGTCCTTTCTTATTTCTAATTTATATTAATGACTTACCTTACCACATAAGGGATAATCACAAGATCGTATTATTCGCAGATGACACAATATCCCTAATTTTTAAAATCAAACGTCAGTTAGTCAACTTTGAACAAGTTAACGATGCACTCTCTAAAGTTGTGCATTGGTTTAATGTAAATAATCTTCTCCTGAACGAAAAAAAGACTAAACTCATTAAATTTTCAACGCCAAATGTCAGGCAACTAACTACCAATGTTCAAGTTAATGGAATAGAGTTGGACCCTGTTGAGTCAACAGTTTTTCTTGGAATAACTATTGACGGTAGATTACAATGGGGCCCACACATAGAAAAATTGTCAGGAAGGCTTAGTTCAGCCGCGTATGCTGTTAAAAAAATTAGACAGATAACTGACGTAGATACAGCCAGAATTGTTTATTTTAGTTATTTTCATAGTCTGATGTCTTATGGGATTCTTCTCTGGGGAACCTGTGCGGACATTAATTCTATCTTTGTTCTACAGAAAAGGGCTGTTCGAGCCATTTACAACCTAGGTCCAAGAGATTCCCTTCGAGAGAAATTCAGAGAAATAAATATTCTGACTGTAGCCTCACAATATATTTTTGAAAACCTATTGAATGTACACAAAAATATATCAAATTTTATGAAAATGTCCGATGTTCATAGTTTAAATACCAGGAATAAACACAACCTTGCTGTACATCGCACACGTCTTCACAGAGTAGGCAACTCGTTCATGGGTCAATGTATACGCTTTTACAACAAACTTCCCATTGACATTCGAAACTTACCCATTAAACGATTTAAAAACTGTATTAAAACCAAACTTTGTAAAAAAGGGTACTATAAAATTTCAGATTATTTAGAAGATAAAAAAGCTTGGGATTGAGCTGCTCGCTCTGCTATACCTTGTGATAAAACCATAAAACTTGATATTTTAATTGTTACTTATAATCATCAATTAAACCAGATTTAATAATATTTACATAGAAGAATAAAACATATACTTAAAATAATAACATAATAAAATTATATACAAAATGACATGATTACTTTGTAAAGTATAATATTATTTTAATTATTGTGAATGTGAGGACTATGTGGGTATTTTTTTTTCTCAGTTAGTTTTAATGATGGTCTGGCAGTTTGAGTAGTTGATGTGGCCTACCCAAATGTCCTTTCTTTGGTATTTTTCGTCGAGTTGAGCTCCTTAAGCTCTGAGTGAGCTCCACGATTACTGACAAATGCTTGCACTGACTGGACAGGTCCACTCAAATCTGTGTGGTTCTTTCCTCAAAAGACCATTTCAGACACTAATCTACATGGTTCTCATATGGCTTGACCAAGATTATGTCTGGACTTTAAAAGAGACTGTGACCTCTGAGTTTGTTTCGGCCTTTCTTCTCAGAGTAGTCAGTTAGGAAACGCCGACCTCGTCTAGCTTATTTTAAACATTTTTTTTAATATGACGTGTAAAAGTGATTCCGATATCCTATTTACAGAATAAACAATTTCATTTCATTTAATTTCATTTTATTTCATTTCATTTCCGTCCGTCAGTCTGTCAAGACCCATTTTCTCAGAAACGTGTGGAGGTATCAAGTTGAAATTAATATCAAATATAAAGATCTATGTTCCCTTGGAGCTCCAAAAAAATCAAGCATCTATTCTAAGTCAACGCAATAAAAAATACCCTCATTTTTGTGACATATTTTGATACTCGCAAATAAATCAAAACAGGGTACTTCCCGTTGACCTAGAATCATGAAATTTGACAGGAAGCAAGGTCTCACAGTACGAGTAAAGAAAAAAAGTCTGAAAATTGATAATTTGTAGTATTATCACTTAGGCGGGTATTACACTCTCAAATATCTTGGATCATATATAGGATGCTATCTCGTATCCTACATATATGACCTCTTGGATCATATGTGTGTATTACACTATACTATATCTAGGATCCAATTTTTTGTCATAATATGTGGTTGCAATCGTTTCTTAAAACAAAATACTGAAGCCTTTCATCACACAATATTACAAATAGATCAGCAATGAAGCCAAAACAATGAACTCCCGGCCGCCTGGCTGTAGTTTCAGTAGTTTGCTTTTTTTTAGTACAGCAGTGCTGCCAACAATAATTTTAAAATTCCACTAAGCATATTGTGAACTTCGCCAAAATTTCGTTGTACTTAATTTTTATCCGTCAATAAAACCGTCAGTTAAGAATATCGCAGTAGCAAAACTGAATAGGCAAAACCACATAATTTTATGGACGAATTTTGTACCAGGAAATTATGAAAATAAATGTGAAAATTTTATACATAATATTCAATATGGCAAGACCTGTTTCTTTGATCCAATCTAACAACAAATGTCAAAAATCTTTGATCAAAGACGATTTGATTCATATGTTTGTATTACATTATCATATAACTAGTACTCACAGATATGGGATCCTAGATATATGATAGTGTAATACCCCCCTTAAACAAAATTTATTTGCGATTACAAACTTACATTTGCAGTTGGAGAATTGACCGTGACGTATATCGATGTATGGGAGAATATGTTTCCCAACAACTGACCGGTCACGTAGGTACGACGAAAATACACGTTTTTAACGTCAAAATCCCGGGGTTTGACACTGACGCCCCATTACGTCACTTTTGAATTTTTTCTGAATTTTTCGGTGTTCCTATCATTTTTTGACAATTTTACTTCTAATCGACGACAATATACCTAAGGCCATAGAGAGAAACAACCCACAGACCAAACGGAATATCCGTCCAGCCCCACCGTGTCCACCGGGCTACGCCGTGACGCCCGTATTCCGATGGATACGGTCGGGCTTGAAGGAGTGTTAGTTTGCTATCAATATGAATATAGTCGGGATTTAGTGGGTTTATTCTTGGAATAAATTCATCCCAACTACGGAACCCTTCATTATGCGTGGTTCATAAGGTCGGTTTTATTTTTGTAAAAAGTTTTTATGTAAAACAAAAATAACCATACAATGAAAATTCTACCTAAAATTATATTGCTTCCATTAGCCTACTAACTCCCGACATGTACAATTGCAGGACTTGGAAATGCCACCTCCCGATGAGATCGACGGTTGGCGCACACACGCTTGGATCCTGGTGTCGACACTCAACATGGGGGTCGAAGAGCCGTTCTTCATTGAACCTAGCGAGGGGAACGCATACCCATTGAACGCGGAGCAGTACCAGCACATTGAGAGTGTCTATAATCATGAGAATTACTATGTAAAGTTCCCGTCACGAGAAACTATAAATTTTGTAAACAAAGAATTTTTACTAAATTACGTAGCGAAACAAATAATCCCAAATTCAATCAATTCAAAGTAACATTCGTGTAATACGAAACTAACGAGCAATTTCACTTGGCCGGGTTATAGTTTAGCGATATAAAGCTCTGTCTTCTAATGTTTTGTGGTACTGGAACTCAGATCATAGATGCGGTCAGTACAGTACCATAAGTCACACATTAGACGACAGGCAGTGCTTTGTTGATTGAATTGTCGCTACGTAACTTAGTAGAAGTTATTTATTTTTTCAAAATTTATAGCTTCTCGTGACTTTTACTTTAGCTAAATTTTATTGGGTTCTTTGGAAACATGTTTTTCAGGCCGATAAAATCATAGAATTCGTAAAAGGAAATAATTCGTGTTGATAAATAACTGTACAAAAAAATTACACTTTTTTCCGTATTAGATAGACCATGCCCATCTCGCTGCGGCGCCGGCGCAGACCCGTGCTACGATAGCGTGACCACCATGCTTTCAGAGTGTTTAAGAACACTTACTTTGTGTGATCTATTATTCCTCTAAACTTCACAAAACATAAAAAAACACCTTGTAGTACTTTATTATCTATCTATTATACAGGGTGTCCCGTAAATAATGGATCAAACGTAACGGGTAGGTAGCTTAATTACCTCATTTCCAAAAAGTAATCTGTTAAAAAAAAAATACAGGAGAATTTTTCCAATTCTGGTCTTTTCGTCGTAAAAAAAACTTTTTATTTCAAGATTTTTTTTCTAAGGAAAATAAAATGATATTCAAAAAAATAGTATCTTATACAAGGTGGAGACGTCAATACAACAAAAAATTAAACGGCGTGTCTCTAATGATGTCCCATTCTGTATACAAAAATTCAATTGAATATATTCTATAGTTTAGTCAATATAACTCGGCAAAATCCATAGTCGGCTCGGGCTATTCCGTTTATCCACCCCAAAAATCCACCCTAAGGTGGATATTCTGAAATGTACGCCCGAGAATTAACCCAAGGCCTAGTTTTATAAACGGAATTTATAGGCTTAGGGTGGATTCGGCATACATTACATTAAATTTGTTTGTTTGAAAAACTCATTTTTTTATTTCGAAGCTAGGATTTATTTGACAGTTCCAAAATACTCTTAAGCATTAGTAGTGCCAGTATTTAAATTTTTTGTTGTATGGTAGTCTCCACGTTGTATATAACATTAGTAAGCTATTCAGAAATGTTTGACAAAAATCACACCTAAAAATGCAAAAATTTGTTGTTTGATCCCGTTAAGTTTGATCCATTATTTACGGGACACCCTGTATATAAATAAAAATGAAATGCTGTTCTTTAGCTTGGATGATTTGGCTAATTATCTTCTTGAAATGTTCGTAATAGTCCGGATTAGTTTATTCATCATCATCATCATCAGCCTATTAATGTTCCCACTGCTGGGACACAGGCCTCCTCTCTATGAGAGGGAGTGGACTGTAATCTACCACGCGGGCCCAATGCGGGTTGGTAGATGTCACATGTCTTCGAATTTTTGGTTCTAAGACATGGCGGTTTCCTCACGATGTTTTCCTTCACCGTTTTGAGAGCAGTGGTGATGAAATTATTTACACAAAGTAAAGCGCCTGCCTGGGTTCGAACCCACGACCTACAACTCGTAAGTCGGGGCCGTTACCAATGGGCCACCACTGCTCTGATTAGTTTATTATGGAAAGAAAACTAAGAAAACTTTCCCGGAAAATGTTCAAATTCGGGATAAACTAAACGATTTTCTATGGAATTTTTGTATGAATTATTGAAAGGACATAACAATGTCTGTCAAGTCAGGTAGTTTCTAATAAACGTAATCTTAACTGGGTCATAGGAATAGGTCAAGCTCTGCCTAGCCCTTCGGGGAATACAGGCGTGATGATCCTAACTAATACATACATACGAAAGTGAGTTTGTTTATTTGTTCCGATTTCACGCTAAAACGGCTGAACAGATTTGGATGAAATTTGACACATGGGTAGACCATGACCTGAATTAGGACATAGGATAATTTTTATCCCGATATTCCCACGGGATCGAGACTTATGAGGGTAAAACCGCGGGGCGTAGTAGTGTTAGGGCCTGTTTCACCACCTTCGATTAAGTTCCTATTAACTTACTTGGCAGATAATTTCATACAAATTTTGTTCCATTTTTGAATTTATTCAGTAAGTAGTGGCTATTCGTAGGTGGTGAAACAGGCCCTTAGTATATTAACCGGCTATCTAATTACGCAACACATTTTCGTAAACGATTCCGACTAATCTGTTTCATTTTGACAGTTCAACAACATTCATTGCGTTATTTACGTTATTGAGCAGATTTTTTTAACGAACATATGAAGCAATGGATTAGCAATCTGTTTCAAAACGATTCAAATTCCGATTGATCGTGTATTACGTAATTAGGGTACCGATCATAATTGCCATTAGCTCTCCTCTAAATTGAGTTGTTTTGTTACTCATATTCTCTCTCTCTAACTTTTTTTTAGAATCTTCCTGTGCGAGTAGGTACTACATGCTTATTTCTTTCTTTCTTTAACTATCGCTAAAACTTTCAACTAACACATCTACAATCTCTCACCATCAACCCAGGTGAACGTCCAAAAAGAAACAGAAGAAGGTCTCGGTGCCCTCAACTACGACCTCGCTGACCTGAACTGCTGGGAGCACCTGCTGGTGGGGGAGCCCTACTACAGGAGACAGTTGACGGGCGTCGACACTTCAGATAAGAGAACTGCTACGGATACTGAGAAGCACCTGGACATGCCGGCCAGTTGGGTGGAGAAACTGGACATTACTGGTGACGGTGGGTTGTAGAGTTGGTGATGTTGACTTAAGGCTAAAACTTGGTAATGTCACAAATACAGCTATTTGTTAAGCTGTCTTCAGACCAGCGCGATTTGTCGCGAGACGCGACACCGGTTATTGTTATACCGTGAAGTTTTGTATTGTTCGTGTCGCATCGCGAGACAAATCGCGCTGGTCTGAAAAACGAGTAACTAACCAATACTAACCTGTTTTATAATCCTAACTAATATCTATAATAATCCTTACATACATACATACATAATCAGCCTATTAATGTTTCCACTGCTGGGACACAGGCCTCCTCTCTGTGAGAGGGAGTGGGCCGTAATCTACCACGCGGGTCCAGTGCGGGTTGGTAGATGTCACATGTCTTCGAATTTTTTGGTTCTAAGACATGCCGGTTTCCTCACGATGTTTTCCTTCAGTGGTGATGAAATTATTAACACAAAGTAAAGCGCCTGCCTGGGGTCGAACCCACGACCTACAACTCGTAAGTCGGGGCCGTTACCACTGGGCCACCACTGCTCTCACAAATCCTTACTTATTCCTTACTTAATTAATATTATAAATGCGAAAGTAACTCTGTCTGTCTGTCTGTTTCACGCCAAAACTACTGAACCGATTTAAATGAAATTTGGTACACAGATAGTATAGAGCCTGAGAAAGGACATAGGACTACTTTTTAATGCGAAAAAGGGTTGTAAAGGGTTGAACGGGGGGGGAGGAGTGAACAGATGTATGGAACTATCGTCATTTTTAGAGCTAGAAGCTTGAAACTTATTTTTAGGCTGTTGATTCGATTTAAATAAATAAAAGATACTATTCCACGTGGACGAAGTCGCGGGCACAGCTAGTAATATTATAAAGAGGTAAAGTTTGTGAGGTTGTAGGGGGTAATCTCTGGATCTACTGAACCGATTATGAAATAGTTATTTGTGTTACATGGGGACAAAGTAATATTTTGTTCTTCCAGGGCGTTATTTTCCCCCTTCGCGTAGCGAGGGTTTCTAAAGTAGAATCCTGAGGTTAGCGAGGAATTCAATATACGCCGCCCGAGAGCAAAATATTTTGTCCCCGAGTGATACACACTATTTTTCATCACTGCCTATGAGAAAAATAAAAAGCTACGCACTTACTTGATTTTTTTTACATTAAACCTTCACGCGAGCGCCTCCAACCTCAAATCAGTATGCTATCAAAAGCACGGAGTGGACCAATCAGAAGAGAGAAACCCCAAACTCCCTAGGGAGCAAAGTTGAATTTTGCTCCCGCTATCCTATATAGGCAATTGTCGTTTTTCGAATAGGTGTGATGAAAATTATTTTACCAATAGAAAGCCACGTTATTTGTGAGTGTCATATTTATGTTTACGGCACAACAAAGTGGGCAGGGGTCAGCTAGTTATATATAAATGTGAAAGTGAGTTTGTTTGTTTAATATTACGCTTTCACGCTAAAAGGGCTGAACAGGTTTGGATGAAATTTGGCACATGGGAAAACCATGACCGATATTCCCACGGGGTCGAGACCCCCCGAGAAACAGCGGGGCGCACCTAGTAATATAATAATAGAAAATAGTTTATTGTCCAGGTAATACAGTAAGCAGGTTTACATGTTAACACCAAGTTGAGACGACATGAGTAGCTTAAAATATGATCTATAGCTATGTTACAAAATATTATTTACCAGTGAACCACAAACTATAGACAGTTAGTCTGTAACTTGGGGCTCGGGATACGAATTCCTGAGTGGAGACTTGAGAGGTGATTACAGGTCTTTTTGGTATATCGGGTGTGTTTGTGTACGTGTGATGTGAGTGTAGTGTGTGTGAGTATGTGGTGTGGTGTGTGTGAGTGTGTGTGTATATGTGAGTATTTGTTCCAATAGTGTAATAATTAAGTAGTTTATTTCGTAATCAACAGGATTTATGTAATAAATTGTAGAGGCCTTCTTTTAAGTATGGAGAAACCTGTAACAGAAGACCTCCCTCTTCTATATGTACATACGTGTACACATATAAAGCTTGATAATAACCAAAGGATGTTTTAATATTACTATAAAGAAATATGAAATATCGCTTTATAGTGCACCCAAATATTAACTATGAAATGCAATCAAAATCAATATTAATGCAATAATTAACATTGTAACACTGAATTTTTAGTTTTACATGTAAAAACACTTAATTAATTTCGTGATGCTTCTACCCTTGATCTTTATTTTCAGAATACGAACAACGGTACCCAGGGAAACACAAAGTCGTCCACTTCAAGAAGGTAATTCTGGAGAAGTTCTCGCCGTACTCTCAAAATGATGGAATAGTCAAAAGGGTTAAAATTTACCAAGACTATGCTCTTAATGAGCTTTTGACTACGTAAGCTTGTCATTTCATCCTTACTAATATTATAAATGCGAAAGTGAGTTTGTTCGTTTGTTTGTTACGCTTTCACGCTAAAACGGCTGAACAGATTTGGATGAAATTTTGCATATTTGTAGACCATGGCCTGGATTAGGACATAGAATACTTTTTATCCCGACATTCCCACAGGTTCGAGAATTATGCGGGTGAACCCGCGGGGTGCAGTTAGTAATAGTAGTAAGTAGTATATTTCCACTAAAGTTTTAGTTTCTTACATTATCTATTAATTCTCATCAGTCTCATGAAAGCACCCAATATAAAGCTTGTACAACTGTAGCGTGGTCCCTGGTGACTTGTACCAGTATCACAGGGCTTGCTTGCCATGCCTATTTCAAGAAACAGTCTCCCACAAATGTAAACTGATTCTTAAGCTATAGTTTTAATCAATATCCCTATACATTTGTGAAGAGAAAATAAATATACTAGGTTATTATTATATTTGCGGTCTAGTCCCGCAAAAAATGCGCGGAAAAATCTCTAGAGTATCGCTACGCGCGGCTTATCGCGATATAATTTGACCCACGCTAAAAGGAAGCGTTCGGAAACCGGCTCCATTTAGTGCCTGCAGGACTTGACCGGTATAATTTCAATATTAAATATTCGCTTCATTTTCTGGTTTAAACTTTATTATTTTCATTGGAACAGAACAAGTAGTATACAAAGTTTCAACTTGATTTGCCAATAAAAAAGATTATCAAAATTTGTTCAATAGAATTTATCTTGAAATTGAAACACAATTAGGTAAGTACTTAAACATTAAAACGGCAACAAATGAAGACACTCATGATGAATTACAGGTTTGAATGGTATAAACAAAGAGTAGACAAGATGCTGACTGTGAAGTTTGACCACGTAGCGCGAATGGTTAAAGAAGTATTTGGAATTGGCAGGCGGGACCATCTCTTGAGTAAGTCTATCTTAAACGAGTAACTTTTTTATGTATCTATAATTTACCATTCGGTAAATTGCAAACTCGCCCTCCGTGCATTCCTCCTGAATAAAACCTACAACGAGACTGAAAAGTACTTATTTTGACACACACACACACACCCCTGTTTGTACAGACACCCTTACGAGGACCTTGGTAGTTCTTGATTTCCGTACCGAGGACCCTCCAAAAAACTGGTTTTAGTACTTCGTTGGCCTTTTCGAATAAGATAGAAAGAGACAGATGACTAAATATATAGTGATAAGCTTATTCGCATAATGCTATCTCAACATTTTTCTGTATGAATTGCGGCTATCATACCGAGGACCTGAAATACACAGCCAAATGTGACCAGCGATGCACATACGAGGACTTTGTGTATGCCAACCGAGGACCCCTTAAGTCAGCCCTGCGACACCCTTCCGAGGACGTATTTTTACACAATATTTCTTATATCTTGTACTAACTGCGGACGCTGTGTTACACTTTATATCACTAAACTGAGGACAGTTTTCCGAGTAGAACTTGAACACAGCGAGGACATGAAAAAACTTCCTACCTAAATACCATTAGATAATTTATTAATGTAAGTAGAATGTTCCGAATTATTCCTTACACACATTTTCTAAAAATGAAGTACCAAGCGAGGACGAGTCGATTATCTTTACGTTTGTAGGCGCTTTTCAAAGTATTATGTTATACCAACATAACTGGCGAAACGTAGGTGTACTTTTGGTATACCTCTACCCAACCCTTCGGGGAAATAAGGCGTGATGTTATGTTACGATTCAATGTTTATTTACACAATATTTTCACGGAAAGTCTCTTTTCTCTAACGTTATACATAAATAAAAAGGAAGAAATTAAGTCACATAATCACTTTCTGAAACTGGAAAACAATAAAGTATTACGTATATAACATAATTATACGAAACAAAAAAAAGAACAGGTAATTTTCTTCTAATAATATTTTTTTTTATACTGCCTTTAGTTTTTCTATTATTGGTGTCCTACTGTTTTTACGTTTTTGTGTTAAAAATCGTTTACCATAATACATCATATTAAATAACTCAAATGAAGTAAAACTAGAATTGAGATTTAAAATTGGTAGAAACACCAGAAATCAGAAACTTCAATTTGATGATATTCGATACAATATGAAGATAAGATATTTATTTTGCAGTCATTTTTAAGTCATTTTTTCTTTTCCAAAGATCATTAATTCTTTAAGGTACATTCTTTTTCTTGCGTTTTTCGCTAGTAACTAATAAAAGTATTGATGAAAACTGATGATACAAAAATTAATCCTTTTTATCGCTTTAATTAGCGAAAAAAGCAAGAAATTTTGAATTTGACTGGCATATAATATGTGATTTATCTTTAATAGTAGCTATAGCTATTAAGTTTTCATGATTCCCAAATTATTTTGATCTCACTTGATAATATTTCTTTATTGTTTTCTAAATAAACATTGTGTTACAATGTTATGTTAAGTTTTTAGCCCAAATTATGTCGATCTAATTATTTTCTCTGTAAGTCGTTTTGTTTGAGTCAATATTTTTTTTTTTTTGTTAGCCTATAGTGTGTCCCACTGCTGGGCAAAGGCCTCCCCTTTCTCCTTCCAAATCTCTCTGTTTTGTGCGATTTCAGGCCATGTTGGCCCCGCAAACATGATAAGATCGTCACACCACCTTCGGCGCGGTCTGCCTCGACGGCGATGTCCTCCTTCAGGCGTCCAGTGAGTGACGATCCTTGCCCATCTCTCCGGGTGCATTCGTGCGACGTGGCCGGCCCACTCCCACTTCAGCTTGGCTGTTTTTTCTCCAACATCCGCTACTTGAGTTGTGGAGCGCAGGGTGGTGTTTCTAACCCGATCTGTTCGCTTGACACCTATTATGCTGCGCTCCATTGCCCGTTGGCAAATCTTGAGTTTGGACTTCTGTTGTTCAGTAAGAGACCAACTTTGTGCACCATAGGTTAGGACGGGCAGGATGCACATGTCGATGAGTTTTCTTTTCAGTGTTATAGGGAGATTTCCTTTCATGTGTTCTTTAAGGGCCCAAGCGTCTTCCAAGCGTTTTGGACTCGTTTTTCGACTTCTTTGTCTTGTCTATTCTTAAAAGACACTATCTGGCCTAAGTATGTATACTCATCGACATATTGCAATACATGCCCATCTACCTCAACCCTACGTTTCGTGCTGGTCGGTCATGATCTGTGTCTTGGATCTGTTCATTGAAAGTCCAACCTCAAGACTTGCTGTGCTCAGATCTTGGAGCATTTCTTCGAGTTCTGAAGGTGATGTGGAGAATAGCACAATATCATCAGCAAAGCGGAGGTTTGTTAGCTGGTGGCCGCTAACATTTATGCCACGTGACTGCCACGAATCAGGCAACTTCTTGAAAACCTCCTGCAGTGCGCTTGTGAACAGCTTAGGTGAGAGTGGATCGCCTTGTTTAACCCCTTTTTGTATGTTGAAATTTGGGCCAGAAATATGTAACTTTATGTTTGCAGAGCTACTTCGATATATGGTGTCAATGAGCTCAATATAGGTATGTGTAACATTTTGGGACTCCAATGCATTAATAACTGACTGATGGTCTATACTGTCGAATGCCTTGGCATAATCCACAAAGGCCAGGTAAAGCGGCTTGTTGAATTCGTTATATTTTTCTATGACCTGATTGATAGTATGCAGATGATCGGTTGTGGAGAAGTGGGGACGAAATCCAGCTTGTTCCGGAGGTTGATGAAAGTCAAGCGTCGGAGAGATACGGTTCTCTATAACTTTAATAAACAGTTTGTATAAGTGTGAAATAAGGCTTATGGGTCGATAGTTCCCAATGTCTGCTTTGTCTCCTTTCTTGTGGAGTAAAATTATATTTGAGTGGCACATTTCAGGGGGAATTTGACCGGTATGTAAGATGGTGTTGAAAAAAGTTGTGATGTATGGTACAAGAACGTTTCGCCCTAACTTTAAAATTTCTGTAGTTATTCCGTCAGTCCCAGGGCTTTTATTATATTTCATCTCGCGAAGAGCTCGTTGGATTTCGTAGGGACTGATAGGATCAACAGAGTCAGGGCAATAGTACATGAAGTGTCTAGACTGTTTCTGTTGATCTTCGTATAGATTTTTATAGAATTTTGTAGATATATCTATAATTTTGCTTGAACTACCTTGTTTTGTTCCATTTTCATCAGTTAGGTTGGAAATCCAGGTTTTTCCCTTCGTGGTTCCCTGTTTCGCAGATCTTAAAGAGCTGTTACTTAGTAAAGCTGATTTAATCATGTTGGTATTACAATCTCTAATGTCTTTTCTTATACTTCGTTTAACTAATCTGTCTATTCTATTATATTCTACTCTATTATTCTTTAAAATTTCTCTATTTTCTATTAATGATATTGTTGTATTACTTAGTTTGTTGAGTCGAATAGTTTGTTTAATTTTAAAATAAAACTTTATTTATTTCGTTGTACTTGTTTAGGTACTTCAACTTGTTGTTTGTGTCCCAAGACCGTAAAATATTTTATGGTTGAAATCATAATGTTGTGTAATCTAGAAGCCTAGGTAGTTAGCACAAACAGCAGAAGAAGCCTCCTTATTCCTCGTGCACCAAGTAGCTACTAACGATTTGCTTAAGGGTTCAGTATACCTTCGATTTTTTCCTCCATAATTTTATTTAAATGATAGCACATAACTCGTCTTCTACACACGAGGAAAACTGTCTAAACGAGGACTAGAATACACATTGTTCGGAAAATCTAGCAAACCGAGGTCTCAAATACACATTGTTTGGAAAAGCTACCTAACCGAGGTCCTTTGTGTTAAAGTTAACACAAAAGTCCTCGAATAATACAACCAACGTGAAATGAGTGTAAAGAGGCTGTGTATGAGGTGACACAGGCGCCACCTGGTGGATACACAATGCGTGTGTAAGATTATGAAAAATTTTGATCAAACCGAGGTTCAGACAACTTTTTCCTATTAAGTATACAGAAAGGCTCAAAATCGCTTGCAGAATACGAATCTTTTGTCAAATCAAACCGAGGACCCTCGAAAAGGTCCTCGCTTTGAAAAGGTCCTCGGTCGTGCCTTGTGTATTCATACGCACGTCCTCGGATGGTACTTAAAACAAACACACACACACTCACTCTCACACACTCATACACACACAAACGCACACGCACTCACGCTCCAAAGCATAAAAACAGAATTTTTGTGATACTCCTCAAATTGGGAGTCGAAACTGTCTCTCTTAAATACAGATTACTCAGTTATCTAGCTAGGACACCAGGTTCTTCATAATGCATACGTATGCATGCCTACTAGTAAAATATGGTTGAACACTTGAACCTATTCCTTATAATATCACCATGTACTTACCGGACCCATGGTTGCAAAATAAAATATCTTTTTCTAAATTAATGCCTACATAAAAGCGCGCTGTTGGATTTTTACCTGTCGGCACTGTTGGCGCTGGACCAAGCATTAAAAATTACCTTTTTTAATTAAGGCAAATTAGGGTTTTTATTGATTTAGGTGTCGCATATGTGGAAACAATGTGGGCTAAGACCACTACTACGTGGGTTCCTGAAAACGCCCAGCGGCATCGTGGAAGACCCAAGCGTAGATGGCGGGACGAACTTGACGCTTATAGGAGGGATTGGTCCATATTGGCTCAGGATCGAGTCGAGTGGAAAAAGGAAAGGGAGGCCTTTGCCCTGCAGTGGGACAATATGGGCTAATTATTATTAATTATTATATTAGTGAAAACGGACATGATTGATTTTCCAGAGAGAACGCGCGGGAAACAAAATTGTGAGCCCCTAAAATACAGACGTATTCTTACGAACTAAAATACGTTCTAAATGTAATTCAAATAAAGTTCAAAATCATTATTCTCAACAACTACCACGTTGATGGTCACACTACAATGTTCCGCACGTTCTATCGGGAAAATCTTGTAAACAATGGACTAACCATAATTTTAGAACAATTTCCGTCTGAGCTCAAACTTTTCATTCGATTACTTACCTGTGAGTTGACATTCTCTGTTCTGAATGAATATGCTTTCTTTATCATTCACTCTTTCACTCGTTGTTCTTCGTCTCCAGAACACGAGTATTCAATGGATGCGCCGGTAACCAGTGTAGAAGGAGACCGCGTCTTGGAGTTCAATTACTATCCTCGTCTAGATCATCTTACCAAGCTAGTCTGTAGCCCCGTAATTTTCGATGAATATTACACTGATCGGGCTGACAGGTGAGTTTGACTATTTGGTACTGGCTACTGACTATTTCCCGCGGTTTAAAATCTACGGCGCACCTACCTACCTACCCTACTAGCTAACT
Source organism: Conistra vaccinii (assembly GCA_948150665.1). NCBI lineage: Eukaryota > Metazoa > Arthropoda > Insecta > Lepidoptera > Noctuidae > Conistra > Conistra vaccinii. Next base: position 18,361,499 of record OX411326.1, read on the forward strand.
ACCTACCTACCTACCTACCTACATACCTACCTACCTAACTACACCTACCTACATACCTACCTACCTACCTACTTATATACCTACCTACCTACCTACTTACTTATATTACAATTTTACTTAAATTACAATAACAAATACAACAAAAAAATTATTATCGAAATTCGTGCAGCCGTTCACGCGTGATTCCGTGACCAAGGAAAATAGGGATTAATTTTTATATATATAGATAACATAATAATAGTATGGGCGACCGACCTATACTATAATATTATCTATATATGTGAAAGTTTGAATGCTTGTGTTTGTTACTCACTCACGCAAAAACGTGTGAATGGATTTGGATGAAATTTAGCACACAGATAATTTATAACCTGGATTAACACATAGAATACGTTTTATACCATTCCCCCTCTAAAAAGCTTATTTTATTCACTGAAAACAGTGAATAAAAAGGTCTTTTAATCACTATTTTGGTGTTTGAATTTAGAACACGTCAATATATTCGACCGCTATTTCAATGCTATACAACCTCCTTAACTCTTTCGACTCCACCCATTTTCATAGAACTCATACGCCAAGCCGCCATATAATTATATTGGAAGTCTACGACTTTTATTATTCGTAGTTGGAAGTGAAACCTCCGGGAGGGTTGCATTACGTTTTTTTAAAATATAGGTACATCAGATTTTATTTTCACGGTTTATAATCTGTATTTGCTAAAAAAAACCTACATTTAAAATGAGCCCTCCGCGAGGGCTCCCGCCATCCCATACCCAAGTAGGTGAACCCTCCAGGAGGGCTCCCGACACTGAACGTCTACATTTAAAATGAGCCCTCCGCGAGGGCTCCCGGCATCCCATATCAAAGTAGGTTAACCCTCCAGGAGGGCTCCCGAAACTCAATGTCTACATTTAAAATGAGCCCTCCGCGAGGGCTCCCGATATCCCATATCCAAGTAGGTGAGCCCTCCAGGAGGGCTCCCGACACTGAATGTCTACATTTAAAATGAGCTCTCGCCATCCCATATCCAAGTAGGTGAGCCCTCCGCGAGGGCTCCCGACATTCCATATCCAAGTAGGTGAACCCTCCAGGAGGGCTCCCGACACTGAACGTGTTAACCTTTTATTAAATGTCTATTTTCGCTTAAATCTTTCTTTTTCTCGTAGTCATGGTATAAAGTATAGTATGCAACTCTTGAATAAAACGGATTTATATCGAGGGCCATGAATCACTCGCGTCGCTCAGGATTCTAACACTTGAATCACTCGCTGCGCTCGTGATTCAATCATCATGAATCACTCCCTACGGTCGTGATTCAGTCGTTAGAATCCTTCACTTGATCGTGATTCATCTATGGCCCTCGCTTTAAATCCGTCCTTTATTCATTAGTTGCATAATATACTATTATACCGGTAGTACGTTCTCGAGGATAATTTCCGACCTCGAAAAATATTTTTTTTTTTTAAATATTGTACAAAAAATTATGACTTTTAAATAATAACAATATTTTAAAAGTCATAACCGCTGATATAATAATCCTTCCATATTCACAATACATTACAGACTGGAAACCCGAAAAATAGTCTATACACCGGGCACGAAAGTAGAACCGAAACGCAAAGTGAAAGACATTACAGAGACATATAGCCGTAATTTCGACATACCTGCCAAGAAGGACATCTGGAAGAAGATCTTCCACATCCAGGACAATACCATAGACATCCTGTACCAGTATGCTTACAACTTCGTCACCAATAACACCAGGAACTTCATCAAACCTAACTTGGCAGAAACAGGTGGAAAGATTCTGTTCTATCCAGATAAAACCTCCGGATATATTGTATGTACTTGTGTTTTTCTGTATTATATTTATAATGTACCTACTAGCGACCCGCCCCGGCATCGCACTGAGCAGAGAACCATCGGGTCCAAAAATCTCCTATCTTTTAAATTGGAACCAACAGAAAATTTCATTGAAATCGGTTGACTGGTTTCGGAGATTAGCGTGTAACATAGTGACACTTAATTTTAATGTATAATATTGAGAGTGACCTCAAACGTTCGACTTTTAAACCGTATAAAAATAGGAAGATCTCAATTATAATTCATTATTCAAACTATTTTTGTTCGTCATTGACTCTGGAATTTATTATTAATTTACTTAGTTTGAATTTCCGCGCATTGTTTGAGAAAATATTATACAAGCCTCGCAATCAGGCATTGATGGACGATCGTGAAATGACAGTAATGTACTAATAACTACAGAATTATTATCATTAGAATCATTAATACATCTCTCTAAGTTAGATTTGTTCCATTGAATGATTTTTTCATGAAATCATGACATTTGACAACAAATCTTTTGATCAAGACGAAGAAAAGTTTTGATCTACAAATTAAAAAAAAATACATTTCGCGTGCTAACAATGCGGACCACGATTTACTACGTGAAAATAAAACACAAGTCAAACGGATAATATGCCACTATATTCAACCCATGTTAACAGCACCGCTCCTAAATTTCACATTCCATCTCAGGCTGACCCAATAGCCGAGCGCCCCCGTCCTCTAGACGTGTACTACTCACTGTGCGAGAACATAGACGAAGAATACAAGACCTGCAAACACAACAGAGACCGGGAGACAGACATCAACAGCTATCTGCGCCAGCGGTACCGCGAGCTGAAGGAGCCGGAGCTGTACGTCGCGCTCTATGATACCGAGAGGAACGAGGCTGCTAAGAAGGGGTGGGCTGATCAGGTAAGCATAGATATAATGACACATAACAGGGAATTAGTGATAACAGCGAATATAAGTAGAATCTACTATACCAAATGCCACAATCAATGCATGTTGGGGTTCTAGATCTTTAAAGAAATACATCCCTTTGGACTTAGTGCTCTCTGCTAGCTTAAGGTGGAACTAGTCGCGGGCTCGAACTCAATGGTGGGCATGGCCAAAAACCACGCTGTCTCACCTGGCATCGTGTCCGACAGAGATAGTATGAGTGATGAGCAGTTAGAAGCTGGTCTACATAGACAACGTATAGTTCGCACGCACAGAAACACCGTACCGACCAATTTTAGTAAAACGAGCGCGTCAAAAATTACGAAAAGGTCTTTGGAAAAAAGGTTTTTCTGAAAAAACCATTGCATAAATCAATTACAAATAAAATGTATTGAAATCTTCGATAACTTTTCTGTGTCGGTACGGATTTTATTTTCAAGATTTCACACTTCTTGTATCACTTATTTACGCCCAAAGTTGCGTTAAAATTAGCAAGAAAAGCGAATCTTTGTTGGCTTATAACTTTTTAATGGCTTTTTATTTTACTATTCTGCTTCCGTACAGACAAAATGAATAATGAGACCTAACGATATCATGTTAAACTTTGAATGTACGATGTCAAACAGTGAAGTAAAACTCCTCCGAAGTTTGTATGGAAAAAATATCAAATTGTTTCACCTTAAAAGCTCCAGTAGATAAAACAATAACGTTTGGTCAACCAACCGTAAGAAAATGCATCGTCGAAGTAGATTCGAAGTTATAGTCCGCGCGCGGCTAGTTGGCCGCTCATCTCATCACAAATCATCTCGCTATTGCAATCTCATGTGCGTTTTGTCTAAACGAACGAAGCGAAGTGAAAGTTCCGGCTAGTTTAGACAAAACGCACTTGAGATTGCAATAGCGAGATGATTAAAATTTGTGATGAGATGAGAGAGCAACTAGTCGCGCGCGGACTATACTCACCAGTGCATCGAGCAAAACTGATAGCTCAACATAATGTCACCCGTATATTCATAATATGCCTCAAAATATGTTACCATGGCTTCGATCGACTGCACCCTGAAAAGTCCTTAACCTCACGACAAATCCTCCAGGAACTCAAAAAAGCTGAAGTGACAGAGAGAGAGAAGGAAGCCGAAATAGATCCTCTGGCGCCATACCTCGCTCGTATGTTCGGCTCGGGCCATGGGACGGGCTCGCAGATCTCTGTGAGGGAGGCCACTCTGATCAGGGAACAGTGCGTCAACGACTTTAAGGCCAAGCAGCTTGCAAGACAGCATCTTGTCCAGGAGAGGTTTGATAAGGTATTGTGTTACACCCATGTTATAAATGCGAGAGTCTCTATCTTAAGTCCTGAGTTGAGCTCCACGATTATTGACAAATGCTTGAACTGACTGGACAGGTCGTCTGGTTCTTTCCTCAAAAGACCATTTCAGACATGATCCTCATATGGCCTGACCAACATTATGTCTGGACTTTAAAAGAGACTGTGACCTCTGAGTTTGTTTCGGCCTTTCTTCTCAGAGTAGTCAGATAAGAAACGCCGAACTCGTCTCCTCTTATTTTTTATATTTTTTTAATATGACGTGTCAAAGTGATTCCATTATCCTATTTACAGAATAAACAATTTCATTTAATTTGTATATTACCTTTTCACGTATAAACCTGGAGAAGGCTTCTTTGTAAAATGATGAAATACAGAAAACACGCAGACGAAGCCGCGGGCAACAGCTAGAACTGTATTTAGGACTCCTCCTCGACGTTACGCCAAATTAGACCTTAGATTATTCAGTTTAGAGGAGTGCATCAGCTGCCTTCATGTAACCAAGTAAAAAAAGGGTAATAAGAGCGTTTATTCTGAAAGTGGGCAACGTTGCAAATAGACGTCAAATATTTCGCTGTTTTGATTAATTTGGCAATATTACTTTAAGGAAATAAATGGCACAATAGCAGCTTTTGTGTTAAAATTTAATTAGATCGCCATGCGCCAGTAGAAACAAAAGTTGGTTACATTCGTATCGTAGTATTAATTCTTATTCAAATATATAGTTTTATCATCAAGCTTATTTATATAGCAGTAAAATTTTTTTTAATATTATTATATTATATTCATTCGAATCGGACATAAATATGCAATAGGTACGTGAACAGTTCTACCCGCCGCGCGACGTTCCCTACTCTATAGTACTTTCGGTTAGGTTAATTGCTAGTCAGGGGCTGCATTGAAGAGTGCTTAAATGCCTGAAACAACAAAATATTTCGGACAGAAATCTAGACATAGGTACAAAAATGGTCAAGATAAAGCCGTAGTCGCATGCCTGTCGGCTACAAAATTATAATGGCATGTGACGACGGCTTTACCTTGACCATTTTTGTATACATATGTCTAGATTTCTGTCCAAAATATTTTCTTGTTTCATACTTTTTAGAGCGTGATTTTTCAGCAGTCGGGTTTTAGTTTTTGAACTTATTTTTTCTTATTTTCGACTCGTGGTTAATTTGACAATTTTTCTACAGTTCAACTCTGAATACAAGAACAAGAGGCTCTGGTACTTAGCCAACCAGTTCATTCTTACAGCGGAGAAAGAAGCTGCTTATTTCGCAGCAAGGTATGTAGTTATTTGATTCTTAATTACTAGCCGTTCACTTCGAGATGGCCCTTACCTCCGTTCGCGCTTCCTCACAGACCTCACCCTAATTACGTAATGCACGATCAATTTTAAATTGAAACCAATTGAAAAAGATTGCTATTCCATTGCTTCATAAGTTCGACAAAAAAAAATTGAGTAGATTTTTTTTTCGAACTTATGAATCAATGGATTAGCAATCTTTTTACGTAATTAGGGGGCCGCTTAGTACAGATAGCGAGTGTGCTATCGTCGTTTGTTTCGTGTGTTTGTTTGTGCGGTGTGGGGAACTGGGAAGGGAAGTAACGGCCATCTGGAAGTGAACGGCTGTCAGCTAGTAATTTTCTATTTTGCCAGAGACCAACAAAACTAGGTAATCATCATTTTTCTGCTCTCTTAAAGATTGGCAGTCCATTGCTTCATAAGTTCGACAAAAAAAATTGAGCAGATTTATTTTGTCGAACTTATGAAGCAATGGCCTGGCAATCTTGTTCAATTGGTTTATAACCCGCCTTACGTTTCAATTTAAAATTGATCGTGCATTGCGTATTTGGGGGGCTGGTTATATGTATGTTTGTAAAATCATGTATTTCCCCTATGACTCCTAAACTACTAGTCATATTTTGACATACGAGGTATCGTTGGAAGCGTCGTGTACCTCCAGTGATACGAAAGTCGATGCTATTTTTAATTTGTCTGTCTGGGATTTGTTGTTTATATCTTTAGAGTTGGCGTATTTGTCGTAGTTAGGTTTTACTTTTTAACTTTATTTTATTATGTCTGCCATCAGCAAGCACTGAACAAAACGAATTCTTAAAGTTTAATCATCTAAATAATGAAATAATTTCTTCCACAGTGCCGAACTGTCCTTCAAAGTCCATGCTCTGGAGGTAAGACTGACGCGCCACCGTGACCTCTCTGGGCCTAGGTTCAAGGTGCTTATGGATTATCTGGAGAAGCACCCGCTGCTCAAAGAGTACAACAAGGCGGCACGGTACCGCCAGACCAGAAGGTCATAGAAGTAGTAGAAGAGGTATGAAGAAGAAGGAGCGGGGGGATTCTTAAAGTTTAATCATAATTGTGGCGACACGACATCTATACCACCACATACGAACTACGCAAAACATGTGACGTCACACAAATCCTACATCGCGCAAGCGAAGTTTACAGCGAAATCTCCGTCTGAATGGAGTCTCTCTTCAACAGAGGATAGAGGAATTCTCCACCCTGTTCCTTCATGGCTCCATAATCATTATCTTTTCCTGTCTCAAACTGGTCACAACATTCACCTTTCCTTTTCTGTTCCGTTCCGTTAAATCGTGTTTGATCGGCAGAACACTTTTCTTAAGTCAGAAAAAAATAGGTTGTCTGTAAAGTCGGTTTACGTTGCGTATTGCGTTGACGAATGAGCGACGGACGGGACGCCGCGTGCCTTGAACGTTGATGAATGAGCGGCCTACACTGCCCCGCCGCGCGTCGTCTCGCCGCGCACATAATAATATCTAATGCACGAAATAGCAATCGCGGTCAAACTTTTCATGCTTGCTAAATAGATTTTTTCCTACGCGTCGGTTGACGCGTTGACACTTTGCATTGATGCCATATTGGTGTTCGGAGACAATGCCTTTATAGTTGTGGTTGTGGCCAAGCAAATATGTGGCCTTATAAAATAGTTTTTAGACATTTTGTTTATAGACAAATTATTTACACCAACGTTACGTTTTCTTACGGTAGGAAATAGTTTAATGTAGTTATGTTTATTTAAATCGTTCTTCTTTTGATTTTTATTTCGTTATAAATAAAACTTGTTTATTTGGTAATAAGATTTTTATTTACAACTAGCTGAACCGACAGACGTTGTCCTGTTCAAATTTCAATAATTCATACAAAACAACCTGATTCGGACAACTACGAACTTTTAAAACAAAAATTTGCCAATCGGTCCAGCCATTCTGAAGTGATGCGCATACGCTCACCAACGAACAGCATTTCATTTTTATTATATAGATTTACAATAAAGTGTTTTATTGGAGACATAATTATCTACTTCAAAGAAAAACTTTATGAAGTACTAGTCAGACCTGTAGCTCTCAAATAATTAAGCTATTATTTGACTAAATAATGCTATGCTCACCTAATAATACCACTGATTTATTTAAACTACCCAAATGTTCCAATGACTTTCACTTCAGGTCAATTATACAGGATGGTAAAGTTTAGTCAACTTTCGAAAGTGTTAACACTTCAACAGGCAATATCATAATTTTTTCTTACCCTCAACCCGGAAGCTCTTGCAGCTCAGCTTGGCCTGCATCTCACCTGATGGTAAGTGATGATCAGGCCGGAAGTGGAAGCGAGCTTCACCCGGAATCCTCAACCACAGAGGAACTGGCTATCTTATCTCTAACTGCTGAAACACAACAATGCTTTTAACATTGTTGTTATGGCGACAGACTTAGATAAGATGGTGGTAGCTAGCCAGGCGGACTTAGAACAAGCCTTACCACCAACCAAACCGAGCAGAAAATTTTGCTCCCACTAGGAATCGAACCGAAATCGAACCTCTGAAACTGAAATAACTCAAATCTTACGACTGTAACTGAAATCAAAATTAAGTTCCATGAACTGTCTACCTATAATGAAATCACATATTGACACTGAACGGTTTCACTCTGTATATGCACATAGTGCTTTATTTATCATTCATTCATTCACCAACCCGAAATTACCTGCCGAATTGGCCCACCTGGAGATTACGGGACACTCCTTCTCACAGAGAGGAGGCTTAATATTCAAGGCAATGGCACGTAAAATTTAATCGGAGAGGCAACCGGATGGCGATTGGTAATCTGGGTCTTGAAGTGATACCGAACCCCCCCGTACCATCCGAATGGACCCCAAATGGGCGGGGGCGGAGATATAGTGTTAGGAGGGCATTTTTTTTTTTTTGACATAACCTTCGAAATTTAAACTCTCTCTCTCTCTCTAATTCAAAGCAAGGAATTGTGTGTATCAATGCAATCCGGTTTTGTCAAAATTGACCCTCATTTTCAGTTAAAAATCATCGGTAAGGAGTTGCAAGAATTAAATAACGCGTAAGACATTATTTCAATTATAACGATGTTGGGGAGTGGCAATTTTTTTTTTACTATGTCAATAGGATATAAACTTCAAAGCAACCGCATTTCCATCCAGTTGCCTCGTCGAAAAAAAATGTTATGACCTCCCAACCCCATATCTCCGCCCCCGCCCAGTTGGGGTCCATTCGGACGGTACGGGGTGATTCGGTATCACTTCAAGACCCAAATTCCCAATCGCCATCCGGTTGCCTCTCCAATGAAATTTTACGTGCCATTGCTTTAACTATAAATCCAAGCAGTTGGAACATTATATCCGTAGATTTTATTATGTTGTGAGATCTCATGTTAGTGCAGCAGCGTCTGATATCACCCACAGTTGGGCAATCAGTTGCCCATTCTTCTCTAATGCTTGGGCAGTATCCATGAAGGTCTCGGATAGTTGAGGTCGGTGTTCCAGTCACCAGCGCCACCTAGCAGGTTTCCTCTGCCATCGTGAGTGGCGAGGGCTAGCCGGGACAGCTTGTTAGCTAGCCTGCGCTGCGGAGAATCCGGCCTGGATAGAGGGGGCAGGGATATGCTGCCTGAATCTGGAATAAAATATATTTTTGACGTTTTCAATGGCTTTGTCTCAGTCGAAAACAGCAACAAAAGTAAATGCAAACATTTAATGGCTATAGTTGGTAAGTTTTTGACGTTTTAAACGACTTTGCTTCAGTCGAAGATAGTTTCAAATGTGAATGCAAACATTCAATTGCTATCATTGTCCACATTAGTTATCAAAACAAAGTTAATATATTAAAGGAATAATCAAATAAGTCTAACTCCAAAAATATTTATTGGCGTAAATTGTTAAAATCTACAATCCATCCAGGATCATCTTCATCATCTACATGTACTAGCCGTTCACTTCGAGATGGCCGTTACCTCCCTTCCCGCTTCCCCACACCACAGAAATAAACACACGAAACAAATGACTATAGCAAACTCGCTATCCGTACTAAGCGGTTCTGACTTGAGGCGCGGTGTGAGGAAGCGGGAAGGGAGGTAACGGCCATTTCGAAGTAAACGGCTAATATGTATTATCAATCTGCGCATTACACGATGTGTCGGGAACACCCAAATACTCCGAAATATTTTATTCCGAATTTTGTTGTTCCGATTTTCAAAAGTCCGAATTTCATAATCCCTAAGAATTATAATGTCTATTATTAAAAATCACGAAATTCATTTTACCTAAAGTCGTAAATACGATTTGTTTGGTTTCCGATTTTCATACGTTCGAAGAATCAAATGCTCGATGGGTTCTCGGTCCGAAAAACGACATTCCGATTTTCAATACTTCGAATAAACTACTAAAATTAGGATTCTGATTCTGATTCAATTAGTATAATATTTAGTTACGCATTATAAATTCAAAATCTATGAGTTTTTAATTTAAAAACCTCTACTTTGGTCCCCTATAGTGTTGGTGAATCATTTGGGTTAGGTTAGGTTAGATCAGTGACCATTAACGCGCGAAGGCGAGCGACCGCAGGGAGCGTGCCGCGGCAGCGGCCGCCGAGTGCCAGATCTCCTCTATTGTTGGTGAATCATTTGGGTTAGGTTAGGTTAGATCAGTGACCATTAACGCGCGAAGGCGAGCGACCGAAGGGAGCGTGGCGCGGCAGCGGTCGCCGAGCGCCAGATCCCCTCTATTGTTGGTGAATCATTTCCGTTAGGTTAGGTTAAATCATTAACCAGATCCCCTTTATTGTTGGTTAATCATATGGGTTAGGTTGGAACTGTGACCAGTGTGTTTTGTTGTCTTGCTTTTCAGTTTTACAAGGCCTTTTTATTTCGGAATTCTAATTAATCCGTACTTTAATAATCGGAATTCGTATTTCTGATGTTTCGAATTATCATTAATTCGGACTTTTTGTTATTCGATCTATTGAAACTTGGTATTTTGAGAATAGTAATTATAAACGTTAGGAATATTGAAATTTTGGAATTATAAAAATAGGGTTAATGATAAATCGGAGATATTATATGCGGGATTTTGAATCATTCGGAATTCTGATAATCGGTATTTTGAAATTAGTATTTGTGACTTTCGGGATAAAGTTTTTCGTATTTATGTAGTGTACGCGTGTCAGTCAAATGCTTTGGTGACATTGACGAAACTATAATTCTTATGAATTTCGCTTGTAATCTATAGGTTTTCTGTTGGCTAGAACTTTATGTCATGTAAAATGTATTGCTTGTAAACTATCTGTGTAAGTTAAATAAATTAAATAAATAATTATTCGAGGTATTATTTCCGATATTTACTGAAACATACTATTTACATTTTAACACATTATTTTTCGATAGTTTATAATCTATCCATGGGAAACCGACAAATTGTGAAGGTACCAAACTTGGTTGCGAATTTGTGACATAACGCAGCTTGCGCTAATACTAAATAGCCTGCCTAGCTGCGAGCAACTTGATAGTAGCGCTCGCTGGCCGCTGCCGCGGCACCACTTACTTTGCTCGCTCGGCTCGCGCGCCGTTGGTCACAATTCTAACCTAACCTAACCCATTTCACCCAGTTCACAATTTTTTGACAGTTTATAATCTAACGGAAATAATACCGATAGATTATATTATAAACTAACGGTAGGTACTCACAATCTTACTGTGACATCACCAAAGCATTAAATTGACGCCAAATCGACAGTGGTTTTCTTATGGTCTTTTTTGCACCTACCAGAATGATAGTCATAATTAGCGTGGTCACTGGGCGTCTCCTGTCCGAGCCTCTTCCTGTACTCGCCGGCGAAGTGCTCGATCAGTGTGTCCATCATGATGGCTTGTTTTGAGAACACCTGAAGCATAACAAAGATTCGAATAAAATACCAATACGAGTACCAGAACCTACCTGTCCCGCCACACCTGGGGCAGTAGGGTGCAATCAGACCGCGGACGATCGTCGTTGACCGTGATCTAGTTGCACCCTATATAATTCTAAAACTCAAACTCAAAGTATTTACTTCAATTAAACCATATACAGGAACTTTTGAATTATTGTCAACGGTCAGTCAGAAATATGAAGCTAGTTGCCCATTCCAAAGTGTAGTAAGTACCTATAGAGAAGAACGGGCAAGAAAATCCACGGACACACTTTTAAATAAAAAAATTGTTACAAAATAATGGTTACATCGTTCATGTTGAAATTATACATGTGAGAACAATGTAAAAAGACGTGCACATTAAAAGCGTCCATAATAAAAAGATAAAAACAAAAACAATTATTCAAAGATTAAAATAAATTAAAATAAGCCATGGCAGCTAAGAAATGACCAGCCCTAACTGACGGCGCCCGTTCACGAACATGACGCATGGATTTGCACCATTCAGCTCAACCATTTTGATCCAACACACGCTAATAATTATGAGTTGCACTACCAAATTATTGATAGGCAAATGTTTTTGCCACAGCACTATACAGGGTGGATTTTTGAGATGGGGCAGTAAGGACAGCTACCTTAACCGTTGTAGATACAGGAAAACGGGCTTAGGAGACTGCCCTTAATTTTTTTAGACATTTTGATCTGCATTCACAGATTTTGAAAAAAAATTACAGTCAGCAAGAAAATGGGCAGTTTTCACGAAAACTTTTTTTGATGTTAATCGATCCTGTTTCTTATTGGAACCAAAGAACGCTAATGGACCAACTGAGGTTTTCTATCACCTTCACTTGTAAGGTATTTGCCAAGACAGATCCAACGAGGCGAACACAACAGGGCTATCTTATTTCGTAGAGGAGTTCCTGTGCCAACCTTCCGGCTCCATTATCAGATCCTGCACAATATCTTGGGCTACTGTAATTGTCAAGACAAAACCAACGAGTTCAAACACAACTTCGCTATCATATTTAGTTGAGGAGATCGTATGCCATAGGATCTCATAGGTGGCCATCATCAGACCAGGTCCAGGAAACAGGTGGTATATATGAAATTGAATTCATGCCATCCTCTTAAGGGGTCATTGTGTATTCATCAATCTGAACTACTTTCACTATGGGACCAACCCTGAAATCGCGAAAAAATAAATCTGCTGTTCCCTACATTTATGTTCGTATAGCGCATAGCTCGTCAAAATGTAGTGAACAGCTGTTTTTTTTTCGCTATTTTTGAGTTGGTTCCATGGTGAAAGTTGGTCACAATGATGACTAAAATGGCCCCTTTAAGAGGATTTCCATGAATTCAATTTCACCCTGTATAAGTCCTTCAAATTTTTAAAAAGTCGGGCAGTTTTTGGGAACTGCCGATAGAAATGAAAACTAAGTAACTTTTTGATTCTCTCGGTCTTTCGTTTAGTAACTCCTTGACGAGTGATGTCTTTCGTTCAAGCGTTAGGTGACGATGACGCGAGTTCCATGATTTTTGTTCACCCAAAATGTGCACGCGCCTAAAGAAGTTTTCACTTCAAAAATATATGACAAAGGGAGTAACTAGAAACATACAAAGGTTGCAAGTTAATAAAAAGCTTGTAAAAAATGTACCTGGAGTATCTTGGAGACCCGCAACCCATTCTCTACAACCATGAACTGTAGGAACAGACAGGGCAGGCAGTCTTCACTGTCGTCTGATGGTATACCGAAGTCCCAGGACAGTTCCTCATAGAGAAGACCAAGCAGAACAGTCTGCAAATAATTATGAGCGTAATATAATTAGCCGATGGCCGTTTTCTGTGTGGAATATTATATACAAGCTGTTGCCCGCGAGGTCAAGGTCTACCCCTGTGCCAAATTTCACCCAAATCCGTTCAGCCGTTTCAGAGTTAAGAGGGTGCATCCTAAAAGTTGGCAACGTCGTAAATAGCTGTCAAATATTTACATGTTTCGATTAATTTGGAAATAATACTGTATGGAAATAAGAAATGTGGCTAACCAATTGACTAGAATATTAATAATGAATTGCAATTATAACATTGAATTTGATGTTGTACCCGTTTTAGGTGAAAAAAAGGCATTTGGAAAGTTTCCAAATACTTTTTTTACATCTAAAACTAACTATTCGGTGTTACGATATTAATTATTGCATTACATAATCAATATTCTAGTTCGCTAGTTAGCCACATTTTTTATTTCCTTATATCGAGCCTGTTATGGAAGAACATCGTAACCGACAGAATGTAGGTATTTCACTTTTTTATTGTAACGTATAGCTAAAATAATTTAGACCATAATACAAAGACACTTAAACCCATATTTGCATAAACGGCAAAGTTATAACTGGCATTAGATAGTATCGTAAACGACAAAAGTAAAAGTTTGATATTTATGAACAATCAAAATTATCGTAACCAACCTATCGTAAGTAACGTTTGTCACTTACGATAAAGCATATTGGTATGAATTACCCAAAGTCTGTGTTTCGTTTAGTTATCTTATTAGGTATATTGTTTATTTGTAGGAAATACTGTATTCTGATTGTTTGGTTGCCTATTTATTTGAATGAAGTAATATTCAATTTGGCATTCATATTATCTTGAAATGTTATTAACAATTAATTTAAAGATTACTATTGTAATTCTTGTTTCTGAGTAACATCTAAACGCAGATTTTTAGAACTGTTCAAATTCAAACTTGTTTGAAATAACGATTTACAGTGCCTTGCGACAACTTTTATTTGGTTTGTTGTTTAGTAATTAAAACTCAAGACTGTTAAACTTGTAACTACGAGTATCACTGTTGCATAAATTAATAGGTGTTTAGTGCAGTGCACTCATGTAAGTACAATCAATATTATTACGATATTTTTTTGTTATTAAAGAGATGGTAAGGGTTGTTGGTATGTGACTTTGATGGTTTTGGTGTTAATAGGGTGTTGGCAAGCATGCTATATTTGAAGGTTTATGTTACATTGACCGAATTACGTGTACCTACTACTGCTATCGAATGGGATCAAAAATATATAATTGATACATTTTGAAATCCTTTGCTATTTGGATCGTAATTCGTAATCTAACATGGTTTTGACAGCTTGCTCGCTTGTTCATCTAGCACTAACCTATCTTATGCTTTTGCGCAGTAGTAAGATAAAATAATTTTCTTTTCAGTATTCCGAAAATTACCATGAATAATGAAGAGCAGGACGAACTTGTATAAAACCAATCGGTCTTAGTTCCGTACCCAAATTCAGATTCGACGTATTGTAGTTCAGAAATAGATTTCAAAAAAGTAAAGCGACTTTTTGAATCTCCTCAAGACAGTTCCGGCGTCTACGTCTACAGCTTCTTCTACCGTTTTGCGTACATTCTTTGAAACTTACAGCTCGAAGCAGTTCTACTGAAACTGAATCGAACGATGGATTTTAAAAGAAGCGCTCTTATACAGGAGACTTACTACCGGAGGAAAGTGATGATGAATCATTAGTTAATTGACTCAGGCGTGTCTTTGCGGAAATCCATTATAAAATACAATAGGCGATGTATATTTAGTAACTTAATCCGCTTAACTGTTCTTAAAGAGTTAGAGAACCCTGTAAGAAATTGACACGTGTTTCGCCTCTCAACGAGGCATCCTCAGGATGACGATTGACTTGTTGCGAACTCGGACACGAAGTGTTGCCACGTCAAGAGCCGACCGCAAAGTGCAAAGATAGTGTGTACTTTTGACGAATCATTATTATTGATGTTAATCAAAATTGTTATTTATGAATAAAAATTTAATTTATGCATGGGTTTTCGTTTTATTGTGAGAACCTGATATTGAAACGTGTGATATTAGGAGAAAAAACACAGTATTATACAACAGTACCTCTACCATGAGTTGCCATCGAAATTTACTCGCTAGCGCTAGCGTATTAACCCGTTCAGTGCCGGGAGCCCTCCTGGTTCACCTAGTCGCATATGGAATACCGGGAGCCCTCGCGGTGGGCTCATTTTAAATGTTGTTTTTTCTTAGCGAATACAGCTGGCATTATAAACTGTGATAGTAAAATCTGATATTATAATTTATAATTTAATTACTCGTATCAATAAAAAAATTGCTCACTGTTACAAATATTCACACAAATTAACTTCGTTTTACAGTGGTTTATAATACGGTTTTAAACCTAATGCCGTAGACCGTCAGCGATGGTTAACTTTAGCGCAAACGAAATGCCGGTGACCCTCCCGGAGGGTTTACTTCCAATATGTATGGCGGCATGACGTATGAGCTCTATGAAAAGCGGGTGGAGTTGGAAGTGTTGACGTAGATCAAACTGATTTCGATAATGCTCGCACCATGAGTTTTACGGAGTCTCATGCAGGCGCTAAGGTAAGCTCTCAGAGTAATAATTATTACTCTGAGGGTAAGCTCGATAGATCGTGTCACCTACAGTGTGACCATTTCATAAATGGCGAATCTGCCACAGACTGGGCAAAAAAACTGCCAAAATCTGCCACACTTGGCGCCAAAAATGCCAAAAATATGCCTTCATGGAAACGGAAAAAATAGACACAAATTCAATGAAATATCATTAATCAACAAAAATATTTTACAATTTTCTTATGCATTATTATACCTAATAATAATAAAAAAAGGAAAATTCTAATAAGGTTATGTGAATTTCCTTGAAGTCTTTTAAATCTGCCAAAATCTGCCACTTTTGTAAATCGTCAGCAGGATCTGCCACAGACAACATTTTGGAGCGAAATCTGCCAAAATGGTAGAAATCTTCCACACTGGTCGTCTAGCTAACTTCATTCTTATGTTTTGTTTCTATCTTTCTCAGTAATAAGAAGAGGGAACGGCTCATATGATCAAAACGTCACATAAGTAGTGATGTGTCGGGAGAATATTATCACACGGAGAATATTCTCGGATCGAGAATGTTCTGCAATATTCTCGAATATTCTTTTCGACGGAGAATATACGAGAATTTAAAAATGGAAGTAAAATTGCTAAATTTTAATACAATAAGTTTCGATTTCAAGGTCTAAAGTAAACTTCTATTGTTGTTATTTATACTTTACTCGAAAAAACGTTACTGTATTATGTTTCGGACTGGAAATGGCGCCGATTCTCTTGTACACCGAACTAAACTATCACTAAACACTATGACACACTTGTGTCACTTTAGTCTATTTCAGAATGGGAAATCCTCGTTTGACAGGACTAAACTAAATTTTGGTGATTTTTAGTCTAGTTTAGAGGCATTTGTGACAAGAAAATCGGCACCAATAGCGACTCCACGTGGTACTTATTTGTCCTACCCCGTGATTTTTTTTAGAGTTGGAAGGGCGCTGGAGGGCACTCTCGACGTGTTTTATACGTAAGTTTTCACTTTTTGTATGGAAAATATGAAAAATGTTTGCTTACATGATGAGTTTTAAGGGTTTATGAGTTTCATAAAGGGGGTCGAAATTTTCATTATTCTGCGATAGGGCACACTTTTTTCGAAATATTAGCAAAAGAAAAGAAAAAAAAGACAGTACTGTTTTTGCATCCGAAGTCGAGGTGTTGGTGTGATTTTTAAAACCCATAAACCCTTAAACTCAACATGCAGGTAATCATTTTTAAAATTTTCCTTGATATTTTTCATATTTTCCATACAAAAAGTAAAAATTTCATATAAAACACATCGGAAAAAACCCCCAAAACTCAACATGTAGGTAACTCATAAAGATCGGAGACGCTACGCTCGAAGTTGTAGACGAGTATGTTTACCTAGGACAAACTGTCCAGCTAGGTAGGTCCAATTTCGAGAAAGAGGTCAATCGTCGAATCCGACTCGGCTGGGCAGCGTTCGGGAAGCTACGCAATATCTTTTCGTCCCACATACCACAGTGTCTCAAGACGAAAGTCTTTGACCAGTGCGTGTTGCCAGTGATGACTTACGGCACTGAAACGTGGTCGCTCACAATGGGCCTTATTAGAAGGCTAAAAGTCACCCAAAGAGCAATGGAGAGGGCTATGCTTGGAGTTTCCCTACGTGATCGAATCAGAAATGAAGAGATCCGCAGGAGAACCAAGGTAACCGACATAGCCCGAAGAATTGCCAAACTTAAGTGGCAATGGGCAGGACACATTGCCCGCAGAACAGATGGCCGATGGGGCCGAAAGGTTCTGGAGTGGCGACCGCGTACCGGAAGACGTAGCGTTGGAAGGCCTCCCACAAGATGGACCGATGACCTTGTAAAGGCCGCAGGAATCCGCTGGATGCGGGAAGCACAGAATCGGTCGAAGTGGCGGTGCTTGGGGGAGGCCTATGTCCAGCAGTGGACGTCTTTCGGCTGATATGATGATGATGATGATATTTTCCATACAAAAAGTGAAAAATTCCATATCAAAACACGTCGACGTTGCCCCCCTGCGCGCCTCCGGCTCTAAAAAAAATTCCCAAGGTAGGGCAAACAAGTACCACATGGAGTCGCGATTATCAAATTCGATTTTAGTTGCGTCAAAATTATTTTTGATTGTTATTTTGTTTTTAATTATTTGCACCATAAACCTTTCTTATAATGTTGTTTTCTTATTCATTTTATTAATGCTGATTATTTTAAACCCATAAAGTTCGTTTTAATACAGAAATCATACTTTAACATTACTACCTTAGGAAATTTAAGAGAATTTATGAGAATTTTCTCGAAAATATTCTCGGGAATGTTCTGGCTCAGGAGAATTTACTGAGAATTTAAGTTGAGGTGTAGTTTATTTTAAACTCAAACTTCGTAAAACGTTCAAATGCACTAAAAACTATTAGTCTAAAAAAAATACCGATTCAATACAGTCATCCAATTTTTTAATTCTCATAAGTTCCCTACCAAAAGAATGTTCTCGAGAATTTAACAGCAAAGTTCTCGCAAGGAGAATATTCTCGAGAATTGCCCATCACTACACATAAGGTATCGCTATGGTAACAATGTTATGACAGTCAATAAATATCATGAAACAATCCGACTAAATAGAAAGGTTGGCAGTTAGTGCACCTTTTTATGGTATTTAGGGGTTGTTGAATTTTTATTCCTTATAGGTAATAATTATTTACCTCTATTCAATTTGTAATTTTGTTGACAATGTGTGATTCGCGGCGTTATTTATTTAAATTTAAAATGAACTATGTTTACAATAATAGTGTTGCGGACGGCAGAGGTACCTACAGTACCGCAGGCAACCTGGGAGGATCTCCCACTGATATTTGATGTGCGCTCCCTGCTAACTGACCCTCGGTGAATCCGCTGGCTGCACAACCACCACGGACCCCTGAATACGTACCTAGGTTGGGTACCATAACCCACAGTGACCACGATGAGGACTATCTTGAGGCAGCGAAATAAAACACTGATTTACTATCTTGAATGATTCCGGAGAATTCGGCTTTTCTTGGTATGTTTCTTCTTTGGTGGCTGAGCTCCGTATTTAAGTGTATTATCTAGGGCTGAACTGCGACTGAATTGCCCACAAAATGGTACCTACGCCTTTTATAGTAAGTAAATCCGTTAGGATATTGTGGTGCAAGCCGAATTCTTGGAATTGTGCATTTATTTATTTCTTATTAGAATTTCTTACAATCTTTGTAGATTATTCGTATAAAACACTATACAATTAATTAACTTATGTAGTTAAAACTTTTAGAACAAATCGGTCCCGTCGGCGTCGCCGGCAAAAAGAATATTTTGTAAGAGAACTAAATAAGATAGTTTCTTGAAATTTACGTTCTTCCAGTCGTTGGCCTCCAAATTTTGGGGCCACTAACATATTCCATGCTAAATAATCTCTTCCAGACATTATTTTGCCTTAAATATACCTAAAAACGTATATAATTTGAATGTAAACATGTTTCACACGTCAAAATGGTAGTGAGCAACGTAACTACTATCGCAAGCGTATTTTTCGATAGCGTCTGTCGATTTAGTGACTCATGGTGCCGTTTTGCGTTAGTAACGTTAGCGATTATCGAATAGATTACGTTAGGTTTCTTACCTATCGAAAACTATAGTGCTCTTGGAACAAATTTTAATTCTTTCTGTGACCGCTAGGGGCGCTGTACAATATCTTTTCATATAAATCATTTACGGGGACGCTAGCAAGTTTTGACATTATCGAAATGTATTTGATTAACGTTAATACGCTAGCGAGTTTAACGCTAGCGAGTAAATTTTCGATGGCAACTCATGGTAGAGCTACAGTTAACACAATAGTTAGCCTTAATTATAGAGAACAGTAGTAGCGTAAATGACAATTTTTGAATAACTAGAAGAAATCATGACATTTATTTTTATCTTAAGCGACAAAAGTACTCAATAGTGAACTCTTTTTGCAATTATTTAATTGATTTTACGTAAAGCCTAATGTGTTTTGCAATATATACAAAAACCAGAGATGTATAAATAACAAATAAAAAATTATCAATAAAAAACCTCTCCTGTAAAATTTCATAAATGTCGCTTACGATGTTCTTCCATAACAGGCTCGATATTATGAAATTAAGCAAAACAGCGAAATATTTGACATCTATTTGCGACGTTGCCAACTTTCAGAATAAATTAAAGCGTAACAAACAAACTCACTTTTGCATTAATAATATTACAATTAGGATAAGTGGATCACCAAGGACTGAGAGGAAGGCCAAAGAACCGATGAGTAAATAATACGAAAGATGACACAGCTCGAAAGGGGGTGAGAACTTAAAGGAAAAAGCCAAGAGGATGATGAGTATCTTACGCTTTCTGTGTCATCAATGACGTAGACTCCGTTAGAGTTGACCGCGACGAGCACGGGGATGTCCTCGTGAGTCAGCAGGCTCGTCAGACTGCGTACCGGCTGCTCAATCTGACCTTGGAAGAACGCCGCGCTGTATGAAAGTCATATTATTAGGTTTTTGTTAGCCGTTCAATGAATTCCAGCAACTTGCAACATTCTCTAAGAGACGCACCCCCTGTTATACACAGGGGGTGCAAAAATTATCGAGCTCGCTCCGCTCGCTCTTGCAGCTGCCATTGTCTTGATTATCAGACTTTTCTTTTTCTGCGTAAGTTTGTTAAGTCAATGTCAAAGATAATGAAAACCTAACGTATTCGAAGCGGGATGCTAAAAATTTGCGTTACTAACACGGTTAAAAAACTTCGTCGCGTACCTACGTGAACGCGTCACGACAGCGTCAGCAGACTTCAGACTACCCTGGGCTCTCACAGAGAGTGCCATTAGTAGGAACATTATACACAAGACAGTGTAGGCAGTACCCGTAGGTGGGCAGCGTCCTGGTGTGCGCGAGGTACTTGTGGCGCAGCTTGCGCGGCGGCGCGGCGGGCGGGCGCTGCGCCTGCTCCAGCAGCCGCGCCTCCGGGCTGCCCTTGCGGCCCGCCGGCAGCAGGCCGGCCCAGCGCCCCGAGCGCGCGTGCTTGGGCAGGTACTTGTCTTGCTGGGCCCTGCCGGTCACGTAACGAATGTCACGAGTTCACGACTGAACTACTCAAAGAAGAAGCCGACAAAAGAAGTCACATAAACTTTTTGTCAAAAAATTAAAACGTTATAGTTCCAAGAGACCATTTTTTCAATCCAGAAACGAAGACTTCCTGAAAAAACAGCGCCAAACAGATCTTCCACTGACCTGAAGAACCTCGCCGTATGTCGATGTGGGTCATAAGGTCCTAACTGTATCCTAGCCTGCAGCCCTCCCAGCATCACCGCTTGTACACTCTCGAGAGGATACCTCCCCGTCACCACGTTGTGGCGAGCCTCTTCGTATAACAGTTCTTGGATGCGAGAGTCCCTGGAAGAACATGTTCAATGACCGGCGAAAATAATCTAGAATAAGAACTGAAAGGAACAAAAAAATACAACCGACATCGGAAAAAAAATCTCTACAGAGCGAAAATTACTTTAATTTTGGAAATAGATGGCAAAAACAAAAATTCTAAACCAAAAATAGTTTATATCGGACCACCGCGTGTGCATCCTCTACCAAATGAAGAATCACGTGAATTGGCTCAATCATTGAAAAATCGATAAATACATGAAAAAAACCTCTTCTCCTGTCTTGATAGACATTGATCAATACAAAAACAATTTTATTATCCTTATTAAAGTTGACGAGTGTAACTTTAGTACACAAGTTACGGATGCACCATAGTTATGTTATGAAAGGGCTCAAAGGTCTCTCATTAAAGTTATGTACTTTAAACCTTTTCGATATTCTACAGACAACCTTTACAAAATTAGTAATCTGCTCACTGTTAGAAAACTATACATACTAAATATAACCATACACCTGCACAAGACCCTCACATTCGATCCATCAAATTTTGATAAAAGACGTAAAGATATTGTGGCCCATTCCCCCCGGGTCCGTACGGTTTTCGCCAGGCGGCAGTATAATACTCAATCAACTTATATTTATAATAAATTGAACCGTATATTGATTATTTACCCCATGCTGCGGTACGAATGTAAAAATACCCTAACGGAATGGTTAAAATCGTAATCATACGATGAAATTGAACATATATTAACCAGAATATGCTAATGATAATCTTGTACCCAAGCATAACATACATCAGCTAATCAATCAGCTCCACACACACACACCTACTCACACCCACACACGCGCCTTTTCACAAACAAACACTCACACAAACACTGCACATACCTGAACATGCTACATCAACTTTGTAACACGAGAACCTAAACTTTATATTTTATTTCATTTTTATTTTATTTTTTAATATCATGTCTCAACATTGTAGCTATTATCCCACGGGAAGTTGCGAGGTATCCCCATCACAAGTATCCTTATAACTTACTGGGGCTGCCTCAATTTTGTGCTGTAGAACAATTGTATGAGAAACAATAAAAACTTTTTATTTATATTTATTTTATAAGTTATGCACGCCATACGTCAGGGCAGCAGAGTAGATTGGAGCTTATCCTTCTTCCCTCCAATCAATCTGCCTAGCCTTTTCCCAACTATGTTGGGGTCGAATTCCAGTCTAACCGGATGCAGCTGAATACCAGTATTTCACATGGAGCGACTGCCTATCTGACCTCCACAACCCAGTTACTCAGTAACACGATACCCCTTGGTAAGACAGGTTGTTAGACTTGTGGTGATGAAATTAAATACACAAATACAGGGCAGTGGAGCAGGTTGGAGCAAATCCTTCTTCGGTCTACCCCTCAAGCACTTATCTGTTTCTTCTTGTTGAATTGTTAGCATTTGCCACAATAGTACACTCTTCGAAAAGTGGTTATAAATCAAAGTTCTTTATTTTTACCGGTTTACCACACAAATAAATAACTCGTTATTTCTAAATAATTAGTGCTGTAAATGATAAGCTCTTGAATACCGATCATATCCCGCAAAAAATGCGTGGAAAAATCCTTAGAGTACCGCTACGCGCGGCTTATCGCGATATAATTTGACCCACGCTAAAAGGAAGCGCGCGGAAACCGGCTCTATTTAGTGCCTGTAGAACTTGACCGGTTCCTATGGTAACTTCGCACTTACGGTTTTTTGTCACAGTGAACGTACGTGTATACGTTGAGTCAGTACCTACGTACCTACCTATGATTTCTATTGTTATTTCTAGCAGGTTATTTTTTCGTTTGAGCCTGCTAAATTAAGAAAAAATTAAGATTGAAATAATTCCGAGATTAGAAAGAATTTCGACTTTACGTGAATCAAAATATTCAAACAAAAAATTCCGAGTTTACGAGAATCAAACTATCCGCTTTCAGCACCTCGCTAACTGTTAGCCAAAACTTGCTTACTTGATTCCTTCTTCTAGATGTTTAGGAAAGAACACGTTCCTTTGTAGTCGCAACACAGGCTGGTCGCGATTGAGTCTGGACTCCGAGCCGTGGCCGTAACGATGAACCAGCTTCTGCCAGTTCGCCCAGAACCTCCATGGGCAATGGTGAGGTTTTAGTTGGATTTCTGGAATAGATTTTTATTTTCGTTTTTGGATTATCCTGACTTTAAAAAAAGTTTGTAAAAAGAAACAGAGTTCGAATATTCTACTATCATCACGAGATTTCTCGTAAGTAATTTTAAGGTTTGAAACATGACCACAAAGGTTTGAAAAAATACTTGTGATATCATCATACTGCGATCACATAATTATTCACAGACCCTTGAAGAGGTTCTGAAGTTGCTTTTCGCAAAAAGTTATGTTCATCTTTGAAATATTTTTGCAAATGCTGTCGCTGATAAATCATCTTACCTAACAACGGGCTGCACATCCATAATGCGAACACATTGACTGCCAAGCTCCTAGTACTGGGCTGCGAGAGCCCCAACTCCTCAGTCGCCAGCAACGCGTTGAGGAACCGTGCCGCGGTCACGTGTGACGGTACTTCTTCGGAACTCATCTCCATCATGACGGCCGTACGGGACATCAGGTAAATGCAGGTGACCGGGTTCGAGGATACCGTCGACGATGAAGCTGTGCTGCCTGATGAGCCTGGGTTTCGGAAACTAGTTCTAGATATTTTTTGGACATAAAACTGAATAGTCTTGTCTGAGTAGGACTTACTTCGCTACTTGTGGATCGCTTTTAGCGATAAGACCGCCCATTGTGTCACCCTATGTAAAATTTCTACATTTATACCTGTACTTTTTATGGTGTACATAATAAAGAATATTCTATCTATCTACTTTCTGTTTTTTCTTAATATTTTTACCATGGTACTCGTATGTATGATCGATATTTTTTTATATACATATATTTCAACGAGCTTCTGCCCACGAATTCTTCCATTCGACCTTCCTCGAGAATTGGGCTATATCCAAAGCAACATAAAAAATCAAAACCGATTGGTAGTTCTATAGATTACCCCCTACATACACTAACAAACAAATAAAT
The DNA here is from genome assembly GCA_948150665.1 of Conistra vaccinii. NCBI lineage: Eukaryota > Metazoa > Arthropoda > Insecta > Lepidoptera > Noctuidae > Conistra > Conistra vaccinii. Next base: position 18,385,812 of record OX411326.1, read on the forward strand.
TTTACCTCTTTCTATTATTAATAATAATACATACCTACATAATCAGCGTTTTAATGTTCCCACAACTGGGACACTGGCCTCCTCTCTGTGATGGAGTAGACCGTAGTCCACCACGCTTTAACCTACGACTTACAACTCGTAATTCACGGCTGTTACCACTGGACCACCACGGTTCAGTTCAGTCACGTTCATTACGTTATTGAGCAGACGAATTTTTGAAACCTATGAAGGAATGAATTAGGAATTTCAATCTGTACCTCGGTCGGATTGTGAGTTGTGACAAGTGTGTTACGCAATTAAAGACGATTAGAAAAGATACAAAAAAAAAAAAACCAGTAGACCTTACAAAGTTCCTGACGGCTCAGGCATGACAGACAAGAATAAAGATGGCGAAGTAATCAAACCTGGCAAAGGTGGTGATATAGCACTTGAGGAACTGCCCCCACTGGTGATAGGTTCCGTGGTGCTGAACGACCCTGCTGCGATACTGCTGGACCCCGTCTGGTTGGAACAGCTGCTGAGATTCGAGCCTGCAAGGCGTACTGCGTTTGAAAACAGCACAAGCGATTATGTTCCATAAAAAAATAAGTTCCTCCATTTTCCCGCTTCGTCAAATCACTATAATGAGCAGTGACATCATAGGCCTCTCTGCGTAGATAGTGAATAGCCACCTCTCTGAGCTTCTTCATTATTATTAGAATTATAAAGGAATTTTGAGCCGTTTGCATCCAACGGCGGGTTTCGGTTTAAAAAAAAAGTTGTATGCTGATATGACTTTGGACGCAGTAAGCTTTTTTTTAAAGACCTCGCACAAATTCTCAATACAACTTCGTACCTGGTCGAAAACAAAAAAAAACCCTATGTAATTAGGTACATCTACAAAAAAAGGCCAGCAGTTTCAACCAATATCTGTAATTATGAATCCTTACTCGTATGCATATGTGCTAAAAGAGAAGAACCTCCAAGTTACTCGTGCTTACCCATAACACTTTTCTCCAGAGAGTCCGAGCTGTTGCTCTCCTTAGAATCGGGCTGCAATGGTTTGTGCGGGTCATGTTTGTCCCAGTCACTGTGCCGGCCTAGAGGACTGTACGATAAGTGCGGCAATCTTTGTGAGACGGAGTACAAATGGGCGTTCACCTCTGCTTGCAGCTTTTGGCTTTGAACGCTGTAATATTCTTCACGGGATCTGAATTCACTGTTGACAAAAAAATGTTTGAAGAAAAACAAAAAATGTAAGTATGTACTCATTGCCCAAATACTTATTTATATATTTGTTTATTCTTGTAAGAATTCTTGGTTTGACCTTATTTTTTTATCCTGTCCTGTATTATAAATTTAAAATACTTTTATTAGATATAAGTTGTCACACTTACTTGTATTGATATTCAGCTTGCATAGGATACCCACGCCTAGAATAATCCACGGGGATTATTGTGATATAATTTCCACTATTTTGCACATTCGGATTTTCTCCGTACGCCCCCATGTCAGATTGATGGTCCATTTAGCTAAATAACTACAAATATTTATTTACTGAAAAATCATTTTCCTAAACAATGACTTCCGGCAGGACAGGATATCGATCGCCGTCCTTCGCGCCCTTCTATTTATTGTATTGCCATATGAATAAAAAACAAACTAAAAACTGATGTTACCTCAGACTCCTCAGAGTAATAACTAAAGGATGTTACGAAAATAAAAATGTAATTACCATGGCATACCTACTTTTAGATCTCAGAGTTTTTAGATAGTAATCATAGGCAAATATATAATATACGTACATTTTCATATAACAAAACGTTTAATTTTCCGCCATCGTTTCGTTTCGTTCAATTTTCTGCGTCAATTATATTTCATTCAGTAAATATTTCCATTTTGTATGACAGTGACAGGTGACAGGCCACAGCTGTGTAGGTACTTACGTGTTTATTTTGTGAAATTCATTAATTTCTCTGTTTCTCGTGATAAAAAACATCCAATGCCATTATTTGCCAACACTAAACATTTGATTAGGTGTATTAGTGTACGCTACACATATTTTCATCGGTAAATGATACTAGCAAGCTAAAAACCTAGGCAACAAACAAGTGTTACTGATAGTTATCACACTTTGTTCTGACTGAGGTAAATATGGGTAAATACTTGAAATTTTAATCACTTGTTCACATTGTCGTATCATCTATTCATAATCAATCACCTAATCAATAGTCTTTCCCTTATCAGCAGGTAAAAATCAAGAGCCAGTTAACGCAGAGCGGATGGAGGCGAAACTAAAAGAATACCGGGCAATACGACGCCGTAAAGAGCTTATAGACAACGTTACGGAGAAGTACGAGAAGTCCAAGGCTACATTAGTTAACTTATTTGTTCCTAAAATAATACAAGACATGGGTAGAGTACATGATGATGAAGCCCCGCTGGTAAGTTATTCACCTTCCAACAAGAAAGACATGTCGTGCCTCCAGATTATGTCACATGGTTGAGCCGTGCTAGCATTTAAGACACGGTTTTATCGCCCAAACTGTGATAAAATGTGTGATTCAAGTCATGTCACAAGTAGGCTGTGCTTGCCCCGCTGGTATATTTGTTCAGTCAGATTTAGAATCTTAGTTTAAAAAACTTGAATAATGAAAATGTACTCAATGCACAATTATTTTTGCATTCCGATGTACAGAATAATTGATATAAATCATAAGTTTTTAATGCCATTTTGATATAAAAGTGAAATGTTAATTGTGTCTTTATCATCATTACTTTTTCTTCCTTATTTCTCTATTAGTGCTAATCTCGGTAGTCACCCCCTCCCCCATTCCAGCCATACATATCATCTTACACTGTCCATAATGTGTCTAGGTATAAATAAAAATAATTCAAATTCATGTTGTAAACAATTGTGCAATATAATGTGACTTGCCTGCCTTCCATAACCAAGATTCAAGAGCAACTTCTCAAAAGCATTAGTTATAAACTGGTATTTAAATTAGTTCTAAATACACTTCTAAGAGGAACTACTATCTAGAATGTTAGACTAGATTTTTTTTATCATTTGTTCCTCAATTGAAAACCATAAAATATTTCACCCATTACAGATGGAAAATGAAGAACCAGCACCCAAGCAACCAACCAAACATCCGATCCAACCAATTGAAGCATTCGACATGGAGGGTGTAGATGTGGTATCAGAAGCAAGTGAAGTGGAATCATTCGATGAAAACGAAGTACCATTTAGATATTGCCTCTTCAAGTGGGTATTATACATTGCAATTTGGTCCGTATTCTGGGGAATCTTCTTGTATTTACAATTTGGTGCAGTATACTTCGTAATATCAATCTTAATAGGTATTTATCTGAATACTCGCACTGGACCGAGGAAAGCGGGAGAAGTTTCAGCATATAGTGTGTTTAACAGAAACTGTGTTAGTATTGAAGGGACATTAAAACCTGAGCAGTTTGAGAGGGAGATACGATATGGTGTGGGCACCGTTAAAAGTTTGTAAGGACCTTGTACTGCAACTAATTCAAATTACAGGAATATCTGAATGTTTAGTTAGAGTAACATTGCCAGTTATGTTATTTTGATCTATGCTACTTTATGGATCTCAATATAAATAGTTTTTTTTGTCGTAGCTGTCAGTGTTACCAGTAATCAAAATGTGTCTTGACGGTTACATTGTATGTATGAGCATTTAATCAAATTTTTAATATTTTGCTAGAGTGGATAAATGGTCAATTATGGCACAGCCTTAAGTATGTGTAAGCTCAAACTAGCAGGATTAATATAATATATCAGGGAGATAAGCCTAGGGATGCCAATCATTAGATAACTTGATATGAACATGGCTGGGAGCCTGGAAGGCCCTGGCCCGGAACTGCCTGGATATAGCTTCAGTCTTTACTGACGGAAAAATGGACATTAGATGTATTGTGCATGTGCAATCAATATAATTTATATTGATGTTGTGCCTATTTTTATGTAGTTTACTTTATTTATTATGTGTATATTTATTAAGTGAATGTTCTTAATATAATGTGAACACTAAAAGACGATATTTTAATATAATTGATTTTAAAATCATGCAGTTGTTTTACTGTTTGTAGGACTAGAACTAAGAATTTTAAAATGGCAACCCAGTATCCTAAGGCTGCCTGTCCACTGGACACATTAACCAATAGATCTTGACTCCGCCCCTGAGTTTAGATCAGTGATCCTTATTTTTTTTTTTTTGGGTGGGAAATCATCCAATGACTTCTCCCGCTCTGGGCGGAGCGGAAGGGCGTGTCAGACTTTTACTGACTAAAACCCACCCGTGTTCCTTCCCTTACCATACCAGGGGCCACGGTTTCCCCTACCCGCAAGTGATCCTGAGTCAAGATTCTATTGGTTAATATTGGCACATCTCCGCTCCTCTTTTCTCCTCTCCGCTCCAGTGGACAGGCAGCCTAAAGCTGGATTTATGCCATACACACTTTTATTTTAGTCAAAGTGGAAATAAAGTATCCATGATAAAGAAATAAAACCCCTTCATTATTTATAAATTCTATTTCAGTTTTAATAATCACATTTGCAAATTGACAACAAATCATATATACCTATTATAAATTTCACAAATATAAATGCAACACAATACAAATAGACAATTTTACGAATACAATACAATAGCATATAATATTAGCATTGATACAAATTTAACGTCGGTAAGGCAAGTTTAATTTATTTAAGAGGGTTTACGCCGTACGGTATTTCATACAAACTTACAAGCCCTTATTTTTCGAAATGACTGAACTGATTTAAATGAAACTTCATACGCATATGCAGGATACAAAGGTCTAAAAACTTAGTTAAGAAATTTTCGAAATGTCTTATTTAATAACAGATAACTGGAAATCTCTGTTTCTATGGAAAATTTAAAATCGGTCTAATTTGACTGTAACACTATTTTTCGAAAATGTTCTTAACTAAGTTTTTAGACCTTTGTATCCTGCATATGTAGTTTCATTAAAATCGGTTCAGTCATTTCGAAAAATAAGGGCTCGCTAGTTTGTATGAAATGCCGTACGACGTAAACCCTCTTGTGCTCTAAGATTGTTTTGCTGTCCTATCCACACTGTTTAAATCAAATAATGATTCAACTTTGAGCTTTTACATAAGAAGAAACTTGAGCTAAAAGTAAATAACATAATTTGTCTAGAAAATAATAATGGCAGGAAAATTATTTGATTTTGGTGGTGGCAAAGAAATATCAATGTAGGTCTGTACACTAATTACGTAATACACGATCAATCGGAATTTGAATTGTTTTGAAACAGATTGCTAATTCATTGCTTCACAAGTTCGTAAAAAAAATCTGCTCAATAACGTAAATAACGTAATAAATATTGTTGAACTGTCAAAATGAAACTGATTAGTCTGAATCGTTTACGAAAATGTATTGCGTTATTAGATAGCAGGTTAATTAGCACGATAATATGGAGCTTGAAAAAATCGCAGTCCGATAGTTAGCTTAGCCTTAGATATTGGACTACTGATTTGTTAGGATCAAGAACCGATGTGTAAAACAGACTACGAATGTTACACACAAAAACACATACCTAATACTTATTTTCAATATTTATTCAACAGGAATCAATTTAATTTACTACCTACCATATTTTTTTTTCGAAAACTAACACTTGTTTAAACTTGTTTTGAATATTTGTGTCAAAAATTTAGTTGGTAACACCAGAGTAATTTGAAAGGAATGTTCTAGAAAGCGACAAATCATCTTTAAAATATATTTTGGAGCTTTTGCACATACCTATATTAATTATTAAATTTACATCACACACAATATAAAATTGATCAAATTTTCTAACACACTACATGATTTGTGGAGATTTTGTTAATATGTAGGTATTATAATTTTCTTTCTCTAAAGTGTACCAATTCAGCATAATAAATATGTACCTATATATGTAGATGTATATTAATAATATTGCACTACAATAAAAAGAAACTTCGTCAAGACTTAATTAAAACTTTATACTTTTTATATTTTTATTTCAAGTGAGCTTTCTGCTCATGTAGCGTCAAAAATAGTTGCATGAAAAAATAATGAATATACTGCAAAAGATGGAGGTGGTCCATCTAGATTTTAACAGAAAAACAGGCGGAGAATAGGCGTGTGATTTTATGTAGATTAAAATACTTTAAATTGTAATAATAATTTCTACTCGAGCTACAAAAAAAAAAGAAGAATTATTTAGTATTAAAAATCTACTAAATACACAACACTTCCAATATCTTTATAGTTTTAAGTGGACAATATAAGGCACCATATCAGTATTTACAATTTGCATCGTGGACATTATCATTAGTTATAGTACCAATAAAGTATGAGTAGAAAAATATACATGATTCAAACTTGGCTGCAGAAAAGTAAACAAAAAATATGCACAAGTTCTAAGCTTTGTAAATAATAAATAATAGTTTTTTTTTATATTTACCGTGATTTCTAAGACTTTCAGGATACATTTGATAAATTAACTAACATTAGCCACATTTAAAAGTTAATATTAATGTATCCTGAAAGTTTTAACTTTTATTTCCTTAAATAGCAGAGCACCTAATTATTTTTAAATTATTAGTAAAAAGCTCTCAATAAAAATAATAGCTGCAATATCATAAGAAATTATGGCACATTCCAATCTATCTCAGACAAAATCGAGTTTCTTTTTTTTTAAGACTTGTTATAATAATATGATTATTGAATTTATGATTTTACTTTGGATCATTACCAACAGTGGCGCCGCCGTAACTAGTGTAAATTTTTAAAAGCTCCATTTTTTTTTTTTTTCCAACTCCTCTGGTAATAGATAGAAATGTGCAATTTAAGCTCATAGGAACATAATAAAAACACTTGAAACTAAGGAACGTAATAGTGTTAAATGCAATTAATAGGAAGCAACTAGTGACAGGGCAATTTAAACTTTATCGTTATGACATTAAAGTCTACTTTTTATTATAATTTGTTTCTCATAAGTTATTGTCCAAGTAGAGTAATTGGAGTCGAAGGAATTTAAGGTGAATCCGCAGTTGGAGTCCAGGAAATTCAAATTGTCTTAGTTTTTTGCAGGTCAGTGTCAGGTTCTATCTTACAGATATGTATTTACAGAATTAGAATCATTAATAAATCTCTCTAAGTTAGATTTGTTCTTAAGGAACAAATATATCTTAGTGAGATATATTAATAATTCTAATGATTATAATTCTGTATGCGAATCATATTTTGATCAAGACCTTTCACTGGCCAGCAAATTGCAAAATCCGTAAGAAAAATTAAATTTCGCGGGCTACAACTGCGGATCCTATTTTTTTTATAATTATGTCAAAACATTTGTAGTGCTTTTGTATACTTAGACGTAAAGATCAAAAATTATTTTCTATCGAAACACTATTTGCTCAACATCTCCAACGTACTATTAATAGTATTTCTGTATAATAATAATAATTGTACACATATAAAATGAGTAAACTTTGAGGTCGAGACTTGAACAATTAATCTCAATTATCAACAGCGTGAAAAACATGTTATGTCTCACATGTCACTCTTAATTTAATTTGAGGCAAAGATTTTTAGTAATTATTAATCTATATAATACTGCGTTCGCAATGTATTTGCCAAACATGAGCACTTAGACAAACATCAACTATGCAAGTGTAAATAAAGTTGATTTTAGACTGACTAGTACTGTTGAAAAAGTCATAAAATATGAAGTTGTAGCGCAAACGGAACCTTATGTGTAGGCATTACAGTGGTTTTTCCTAAAACTAGTATTGTTTACATGTTTGGCAAATGAATTTCATACGCAGATTAGCGTTCTTGTTCTTCGCTTTAAGTTCTATCCACACACATCAGGGGGCCTACTCCCTAACCGAAATCCGTAGTTTCGGCCATCGCCGCATGACGGAAGCTTCGCTCTCTGTCTTACTTACGGTGTGTCAGTAAGTAAGACGGAACGAAGCGCCCGCCCCCGTGTTCGTGACGCGGATGTACCGTGCTCTATCAAGGACTCGAAAAAACATCGGTTTGTACACTTTATATGAACTAGTTCACTCACGTCCCGAGCACGGCCCTGATAAAGGAAACATATCAACTCGGAAAGGGATCGTCACCGTGTCAACTCGAGCCATTACTCACTACTGCAACGCACACTAATCGGAATCGTAACGTGCAGTTCGCGTCAAATAACTTTGCCGCTCTGAAGTTAGGTTGCACATGCGTACCATGCGCGCTACTGTTTTATAAGACAGATTGACTACTGCGCAGTCATTTGTAGTCTACTTCAGACCGGCAAAGTTATTTAACGCGAACTGTAATCGCCTCGCCTCGGGACAAGCTCACGAACCGCGGCGATAAGGTGACGATCCTTTTCAGAGTTGATATGTGTGGATTTACCAGTATTTTTGCCATATTTACTTATCATGCTAGACTCAGTACATTTCAATAAATGTATGGAACATATAGAATTTCAATCTGGTTGGTACTTATAGTAGATTTGGTATCACCATCACTATGGCTCAAGATGGGGCAAACATACATTGGACCATCAGCGCAACCTTGCCAAATATTGGCTGGCCAACACCAACCAATTATGACCAACAATCTAATAATGAGGTAAATAATTTCGTCAGCGTTGCTCGGCCAAGATTTTCAAGTAGTCTTTATTCAAACTTAAGAAATATTATTATGCTTCAATTCCTTTATAATAGTTTATAACATAGTCATCTCAATTTACGATTTGAGTTTAACATTAGCTTACCTAATTCACTATAAAAATACGTCATAGAAAAGTGTAACATTGACATGACACCTGTATAAAAGAAACCTGTACTTTACTGATGACTAGTAGAAAAAATACTAGGTTTTTTTAACTTGTACTTATAACTAAATAATAATATTTGCACCTCTATATTTGTTCGTAATTATCACTCTTATGACATAAAAACTCGAGCTCAATCGGAAATTATTTTGCTACTAATGCTTGTCACAAATGTTGGCCGTAAAATGACCAGCATTTTGCTTCCTGTACTTTATGCCACAAAATGTTGGTTGTACAATAACCAACCATATTATAATCAATAAGCTTTTAATGTAGTTAAAAAATATGCCAATTTGTTCATGAAAACTTCGTTATTGTGTGTTAATTATCTGCTACAGGGCCTGCAGGTGCGGGCGCTACAGGGCCTGCAGTTGCGGGCGCTGCAGGGCCTGCAGGTGCGGGCGCTGCAGGGCCTGCAGGTGCGGGCGCTGCAGGAGGTCTACGGAATATTCTATAGAATGGCATCTTGTAATTTCTGCGAGTTGGACAGAAGGGGTTAACGCCACCCCCTCTTTTGTCATCAGGTAACAAAAATACAACACTAACAGCTATAATCATATGCCAAAGAGAGTGCACTATCCAATAATTGTGTTCGGTTTGCAAAAAAGCGTAACAAACTAAGCCAATAGTTACTAACACAATACCGAATGGAAAGTGTATTACATAGTAAGATCTAGGATACCTCAAACTACGGCTTTTTATATAGGCAAGATACCAGGAACTGAACACCAGGCATGTGCCGACCGCGACTGGTAGTAAAAACGAAACAAAAGAATGCATATTCCAAGTAGTTAAGAGTGCTATTACTATGGCACCTGTAAGTTGTAAAGAATTCCTCAATTTTTCGTGGATAATGCTCATAGCGAGGAGCGTCACCCAAAAAGACATGAGTCCACAGTAGAAATCTCCAAACTGGAGGATATTACGTCTCATAATGCAATATGCGACTTGCGCAGGAGCATCGCAGGCGTGGTAGAAAGTGGAGAAGATCATAGTGAAGGTATACATCATGGCCTCTGTGTAGTAGCGGCGTATGGTCGCGGTGTAGACGGAGAAGAGAAAGAGAATGTTGCTCAGAGTGAGTAGGAGAAGGGAGAACAACATGTAGAGTCTGCTGTCCATTCTAGAGGTGTCCGAACAGTCCCAACCTGGAAATTAGAAGGAGATTTATTATTTTATTTTACTGATGTCGTAGAGGTATTAGCGACGATTATTGAAACGTTGATGTAGCGAGAATCTTATCACAACAAAATTGGACTTACTATTTCGTCCTTAAAATATTATCCGCTTAACTGTTCGTAAGAAATCGACACGTGTTTCACCTCTCAACGAGGCATCCTCTGGCTGACGATTGACTTGTTGCGAACCCGGACACGTATTGCCACGCCAAGCGCCGAACGCAGAGTGTCTTGGAGTCAATCGTCATCCTGAAGATGCCTCGTTAAGAGATAAAACACGTGTCAATTTCTTACAGGGTTCTTTATGAATCTTTAAGAACCGTTAAGCGGATTAGGTTACTAAATATAGGTACGTCGTCTATTGTATTTTAAAATGGATTTCCGTAAAGTCACGCCTGAGCCAATGAACTATCTTTGATTTCGTCCTTGTTAAAAGTCTAACATAATTTTATACCAGCAGTTTTTTTAAGGACCTCTTGTAAAGTAAGTTAACAGTTTAATGAGGGAGAAAAAAGTCAAATAGGTTTTTGTCTGAACTTACCTCCGTAGTTAGAAACACAGGAACAAAACGACATCACCAGAGCTCCAAACGCATTCAGCAAACAATCCCCGTGGTTACTGCACTTTCCAGAGACGCAAGACATCGACGATACAGACAACACGACCGTCGCGTTGCACTCCGAAGTCCCGGACCGAGTCCCGTTCCAACCAACCATAGACTCGTCACCATCCTTGTCAGCAGTGTCCACGTAGTACTTGGTCCCGTTATCCGAAGTCCGACAAGGACAGACACTCTGGTCACAAAATAATCGAAAAGTTAAATACCAAGTGCCGCTGTCAGGAAACGGGATAAACGTCTTGTCGAATATCGATTCCGAGTCAGTACTGTTCAGCACGAACAAAGCCGGCTTCACTTTATCATTGTACCGACAGTGACCACTCTCCAATGGTATGCTTGGGTGACCAACATCCATACATATGACAGTCTTGAAAAACTGGTTGTCCTCGGTAAAAGCTAACAATGCGTCCTTTTCGAACGCTCTCTTATAGCCCATGTAGTATTTTATACTCATAAGGACGCTCGCTGATATTGATAAGGTGCCTCCAATATCTAAAAACTGATTGATTTTAAACCTTAACGACTTAATTTCTGACGAAGTTATATTGATTAGACTCGTAGCGTCTTGTATGTCAGTCGTGGGCAGGCCGTAATCAAAAGTGAAAAAGTGACCTTTGTCATCGCGCATAAGGTCGATTACTGTATGATTAACTAGTTCGTCAAAGTCGGTTCTCAAGTAAGATTCGCAGTCAGCGATTTTGGAGACATTGCCTTCGACTGGGCCCAGATGTACGTAGTGCCAGGCGTTTGGGTGGGGGAAGAACGTGATAGTTTGGTAGTTGTTCGCTCGAGGGTCGAAAGCGCAGTTTATGAGGTTGCTTTCCTCCGTGGGTATAGAAAGAGCTTGTATTCTAAGGAACAGATTCTTGTCTCCTGCAGAAGTGTTGACAATGGTAATGTTCAGTGTGATCGGGTCGACTCTGTCTACAGACATACATTTGAAAAGCGTGGGGAGGTCTGAATAGTTTATCTCTGTCACACCAAGGTAACAGTCTATTAACTCTATATTTTCGTCTCGTTTCACTTGTAAATCTGTGTAGAGTATCGTTTGGCAGTAGGGAACGAGACCTGGAAAAAAGCAAATGACAGTGGTTTAATTATCTGCGATTTATGACGCCACATGAGCATGGTCGTTCCTGATCAGGTAATAAGGTTGTATTTATCTTGCAGTAGGACAATATTATTATAACAAGTTACGTGCACAGCACCCCGTTACGGACCTTCGGTTCCGATTCCGAAAGGTATGAACTTCCGATTAATTTTACACCTCCGATTTATTTATTATTTACTAGCTTTACCCGGCCCGGCTTCGCACGGGTGGCACTAAGTACTTATCTACGGCGCACCTACCTACCCTACCTACCCTACCTACCCTACCTACCCTACCTACCCTACCTACCCTACCTACCCTACCTACCCTACCTACCCTACCTACCCTACCTACCCTACCTACCCTACCTACCCTACCTACCCTACCTACCCTACCTACCCTACCTACCCTACCTACCCTACCTACCCTACCTACCCTACCTACCCTACCTACCCTACCTACCCTACCTACCCTACCTACCCTACCTACCCTACCTACCCTACCTACCCTACCTACCCTACCTACCCTACCTACCCTACCTACCTCGCAGCTTTTCCATATTTTCTCACCGTTTAGACCTACCCTGGACTACGACAAACATTTTAAAACCAAAATCAGCTCGATCGGCACAGCCGTTCTCGAGTTTTAATCAGACTAACGAACAACAATTCATTTTTATTTATATAGATTTATTTCAACTTCTCGCACACAATGAGGTACAAAGGCGGACTTAATACCTAGGCTTTCTCTACCAGTCAACCAAGGGTGGTGAACACTTGAACAGATCTGATTCCGATTGCGGTTCGGATAATTTTGAATCGGAGTCACACCGAAGTTCGAAACGCAGCGGTGCACGTGACTAGAGCGCGTACAAACAAGTTTTAACTCGTTGCCGGTAATGCTTGTTTATTTTATACACGCTCGCGCTCGAAGTCTCAATTTATTGTTTTCTTTGTGGATGTTATCGTTAATATTTGACTGATTAAAAGACTGATTAAAGAGACTGAATTAAATTTCTATTGTTTTATTAAGCCTTCCCTTAACACATACTTCTTCTACTTCCACCTCCGACTTCAGTTCCGGTACTGATAACTCAAATTTATAAGCTCCGGTTCCGGTAAAACGACTTCCGTAACATCCCAGGGGGCCAAGTCTACTAATTTACAAATGTCACAATGGTCTCTCTATGGTAAGTTTTTGACAGATGTTGTATGGAAAATCTCTCAAAAACTAACAATTGAGAGACCATTGTGACGTTTCTAAATTAGTAAACTCGGCCCCTGGTGCAGAGTCACGCAATAGGGGCAAATAAACTAAGGCCGAGCATACAATAACTATTGTAAGCTCCTTGTTCGTGCACTATTGTCAAATACTAGCATTGAGTAGATAACTTATGTAGAGAAAATACACGTCTTATATATATTATTATTATTGTGTGAATTAAATTCAACAGACTAAATTGTCGCACGTAGAAAACCGATCGGGATCAAAATAAGCATAATGGCCCTGACTTGGGTCGTATTTACGTTACCACAGATAATATAATACTACGTACAGATACCCAATCCCATACAAAGAAATGAGACCTCCCTAGTCGGGCTATTGACTGGCTAAATGTACTACAGTTATTATGACAAATTGAGTAAAACGCCATCTATTGCAAAGAGCCCTAAACAAAAAGGTGTTATCTTTTTTTGTTGAAAATACGAGATTTATGAGTTACAATAGATAAATCAGCATTAAACAAGGAAGTTTTGATTTTTACTAATCTTACTTCAGCCAAAATCTTCCGTTTATCGCTTTTTAGTGACTGTTAATTTCATAATTGTTACCTATGCTGCCATCTATGATCTTTTTTCAAGACTAATTATAATTTGTTCGAATTGGTACCCCATGACGTTACTAACCCAACCAACCCATTCAACTTTTATGAGTCATTTTACAAATCTTACGTAACTCGATGAAGTGAATTTAGTTAGGCTAGATTCAACAAAATTGAACGTTCTAATATGGTTTGATGACCATTCTATTCCATCGCATAGGTCGATGTGCAAGAAGCCTTAAAAACCGGCCAAGTGCGTGTCGGACCCAAACAATGAAGGGTTCCATAGTTGAAATGAATTATCCCAAGAACAAACTTAACATTGTAGTTGAAAAACATATTCTCCCATACGGAATGTATGGGAGAATACGTTTTTGCAACTGTAAAATAAGTTGGTCGATTATTAATCGTTAACTTCTAGCCTGCTTCGCTGTGATAGTTTTCCTTATAATTTCGTTTTATACGATTTTTTTAAACTAGTGCGCAAACTTATACACGTGCCTTTACTCATCATTATGAACAACTTTTAATATGGGACCAAACCTGAAATCGCGAAAAAAAAGCAGCTGTTCTGCATACATTTTGACGAGTTATGCGAACATAAATGTAGGGAACAGCACATTTTTTTTAAAGGGGTAAGTACTAAATGTATTTTTTTTTTGTGACGTGCGTTTATTTTGTGCAGGATAAACCATATTTCTTTCTTTCTAAACACATTATCTGCAATGCTTAAGATTATTAGGATGATCACACGTTTACTAACATAGAACTCAACACAAGCATCCTCCTTGTACTTTTAACACCCAACAATTTCAAAAGAAAATCCTTCATAACGGCCACTCTATCCCAACAATAGGTAACATAAATCTAAATAACATTACAGCAGAGCTTTTGTATACCATCACGACTGCATACAATTGTCGCAGGATGTCAGCAGTCGAACAATCAAGGCGTAACGAGGTCACATACAGTGGTTTTGAGCGGTCGCGCATTATCTAGTTTGGACCCGCATTATCTTTACTAGGCCTAAAATGAGTTTTGATTACAGCATCTACTTCAGTTTTGGAAAATTGAATTGATAAGATGTTTGACCTTTTGTTTTCAATTTAGACCTTATATATGGAGATATAAGTACTTAATTAAAATGCACATAATGCCATTCAACATTTTACTTTTGCATGCTCATTTAAAACTCCTATTCCATTGTTCAACATAGATGAACTTTCGGGTTTGAACCGGATTTGAGTTCGGCCGGAATGCATACAAGCAGGTTAGAATCCCAAAGTATCGTAGTTCGTAATGAAAGGTGAACAAGATGCTACTCAAGGTCTGCTAGTAGAAATTACGTATTAGCGCGAAAAAACAGGTTTCAAGAGACGTCGGTTTTAAAAATACTTATCTTAAGTCCTAAGAGTTAACAGACAATAATAATAACAACATAAAAAGAATTACTTAAGTACTTATTTTTATAATAAAAACCTACTATTATGATTGGCACCTTGCCTGCCAAAGTCATGGCTAATTCGTCATCATCATCAATTCAGCCGAAAGACGTCCACTACTGGACATAGGCCTCCCCCAAGCACCAACACTTCGACCAGTTCTGTGCTTGGCTAATTCAACGATGGCTATACTATTTCCAAACATTTATTTAACTTTTGACATATACACGCTTATGAAGTTCCGTAATTATTACATTAAAAACCAAAGTGAAAAAATGCAATACTTTATGGGCACTTTGTTTTTTTCATCGAATTATGAATAGGATGATAATATTTCAATTATTTAATTTGAATTATTATATAAATTCGATTAAATTCATCATGAATTTCGAAATCGAGTCAGAAATGCAATTTGGATATCTTTACTTTAGCAGTTAAAAGTTAAATAAATGGTTGGAAAGATTATTATTTTTTCCTGCATTGTCTAGCTGGTAAACCGTATTGGCAACATAGGTATCACGAATAAAGAAAATTATGAACTTTACTAAATGGTCATTATAAATTATTCATTAACGGTTTTCTTGACTGCGAAGTATTATTATTTCGTGTATTCATTTATACACTTAGTAAATACATTTTTATAAAAATCTTTAAAAAAAAAACATTTAAAAATATAAAAAATATTACCCCTCCGGTATCGGGAACATTATTATTATTATTTACAATTCCGCTATTTAATATTATATTGGGTGACTGGTAATTAGTGACCGATACTTACACGTAACTTTAGTCATCATTATGAACAACTTTTACTATAGACCAAACCAGAAATCGTGAAAAAAAATTAGCCCTGTTCCCTATATTTTTATGTTCGCATAACTCGTCAAAATGTAGGGAGCAGCTGATATTTTTTTCGCGATTTCAGGTTTGGTCCCATAATAAAAGTTGTTCATAATGATGAGCAAAGTCACGTGTTTAAGTATGGTCACTAATTACCAGTCACCCAATATAGGGCACCTCCAGATCCGTGAACGGTGTTCCAGTGCCTCACAACCGGGCAATCAACCCTTCCCACTATAGTATACAGAAGGCTGTTGGTGCTGTTCCCCCCCACTGTTTTTCTTATTATTATTGCCCTAAAGCAATCCGTGCTGGCCTTAGCAAACATACGCAACATTAGGCGTTGATATTCTTCTCTATTTATTTTCACAAATACTTTAAAGAAGACACTGAACAGATACACGCTTCCTTCACCGTATTTATACAGCCATACTTCATCAGGCAATAAATTGAAATACAATTAAATAATTGTAAAAATAATCATGGAGTCGTGAAGCGATGGTACTCATTGTGGAAAATTACATACGAGGTGGTTATTATAGGTAGGTACTTAGTTAGATTGTGGGATTACCAGCTATTTTACAAGGAAACTCACGAAAAAAGAAATTTAAAATATTATTATAAGTACCTATTGTGTCTGTAGATTGCACAAACTCGATCGTAGCTTATTATTACTTGGCTTCAAATAATTGGCACGTTTGGCTTCATACAATGTGGAGACTACCATACAACAAAAAATTAAAATACTGGCACTACTAATGCTTAAGAGTATTTTGGAACTGTCAAATAAATCCTAGCTTCGAAATTAAAAAATGAGTTTTTCAAACAAATTAAATGTAATGTATTCCGGATCCACCCTAAGCCTATAAATTCCGTTTATCCAACTAGGCCTTGGGTGAATTCTCGGGCATATATTTCAGAATATCCACCTTAGGGTGGATTTTTGGGGTGAATAAACGGAATAGCCCGAGCCGACTATGGATTTTGCCGAGCTATAATGACTAAACTATTGAATATATTCAATTGAATTTTTTTACACAGAATGGGAACGTCATTATGGACCAGTCATTTAATTTTTTGTTGTATTGTCGTCTCCACCTTGTATAATTATTATAAACTTCGCATTATGATCACCCCTCATTATGAGCCCCCCTGGATCAGAATTGGGAATAAAGTCGAAAATCGACAAGTCTATTTTTAACCACTGACGCAAAAACAGGGATGTTTTGACCAGAAATCGTCGAATATATCTAAAACGGGAGACTGCCAACAAGCTTTATTCACTTATGTCATCTCTCAATCATAATTTATTAGTGAAGTGGCCAAGTAGGCATCGATCGATTCTATTTATAATTCCTATATTTAGAGTTCGGGATCGTTATAAAATACAAATAACTTTTTTTTCTAACCAGTACTATTCGTATAACCGGACTCACACGTAATTATGTCAGGGTAGCTAATGGAATTTGACACGTATGATTGGCAGCCTATATAACATTTTAGAAGGGTTTTTTAGAAACGAAGTTCCAGAACGCGGCTTGCGGTAGGAATTGACATGGTAGAAATCGTCACGTAAGGAAAAAGCGTTATGCGACTTTCTTTCTCTCTCTGTCTCTTTCTATTAATATAAGAGTGTGTGTGCATGCATAACTACCTCCCTCGAAAGCACACGTTTTTGACAGTCCATCGTGGAAATTTCTGGAAGTCTATCTAGCTTATTATTTTTATTAATTATTTTTTACAAGTAATTTATTCTTTGATAATTAATTCCAGTCCAATCTTTTCTCATGCCATTAGATTTCTTACGAACTAGGCGTTTGGGAGGGTCTACAAAGCAACATCAATTTCGAGAGCTATTTAACCTATAACCGTTCGTCACTCGTAGTAGTCGTAGTAACCGACCGTAAGTAGCGACTGGCGGTTATTGCCTTTCCCAAACGTTCTCAGGATATAATCAATCAACAGTAGATATATTATGTCAAACTGACAGCTACAGCATCTGTTTAGTGCGGTGATAACTACTGGGTCTTGGGTCACGATATTTATAGGAGGAGATAATTAAAAAGATTGTCTGTATCGTTGCTTTATTGTAGTTCTTGAAACAATTCTAAAATGCATTTATAGAGTCTTGCAGTATGATAGAATAAAGATCTTACCACCAAAAGTTTTTAAGTATTGTATACTATAACGAGAGGACTGCTTGAAATTTCGTGCATGGAATAATAGAATATTACCTCGGCTATATCCCAGTCTTACCAAGGGATATCGTGTTACCCAGTAACTGGGTTCCTCTTTCATTTTTGTGTGGTTAGTGACTAACCTGATAACAGAGCTTTAAAGCCGCTCATGGGCCTCTGACTTGGATTCGCATGCCTTCGAGAAATATCTCTTAGGCATGCCGGTTTCCTCACGATGTTTTCCTTCACCGTTTCGTTCGTTCCGTAACTAGGTTATGGAGGTCAGATAGGCAGTCACTCCATATAAAATACTGGTATTCATCTGCATGTGGTAAGACTGGAACCCGACCCCAAATAGTTGGGAAAAGGCTAGGCAGATGATGACTTCAAGCGATATGGTTTATGAAATAAATGGGACATGGCTACGATAAGGGACCAATTTCTTAGATGATGTATTCCACTATTTTGTTGGCCTGTTATCTAAGTATTGATATGCAATCAATTTTCACACGTATGATTCATTAATTGGGGACGTATAAGCTGATAAAAATATCGATAACCTATCCAGATAAACCTTAATAGTGAAAATATTATACAAAGTCAAAATAGGAATGTTGAAAACATGATAAACAAAAAATATATACATAGTTCCGTCTCTCTAGATTCTCTAGAAACTAAAAATCACCGACAACTCGGCTTTTTTGAGGCTGAATTTCTTCTTATCAACATCAATTCCTCAAAAATGGGTCAGTTGCTCATCGTATCACGTAGCGGTGCGTAGGAGTTTAAACACATTTTGGACGATAAGAAGATTTTGCTTCTCCATAGACATAACTAAGGCTAGAGGCGGCGCCGGGTATCACGGAAAATCCTTCTTTTATGTTGAACTTTTTTTCTTTTCTTAATGGGAATCCATTGCAGGTCAACGTAGGAGGTTGTCCGCTGCTTAACCTGCTGCCTCCAGCCAGGGCATTAAACTTGAAAACTAAGCCACTACACGCTTAGGCAGGGCACCCCCTGTGGGGTACGGACCTCGGCCTAGGGCGTCGCTGTGGGACAGCAAGGGACAGACTTGAACGGATTAATTATGTTGAACACCGACATATTGTATTAGGCGTTGAGAGTCACCCATTCACCTACCTTCCCCTTTTCAATACCCTTACTAACTATAACTATTCAATCAATCAATGTGCCTAGTCCTTTCCCAACTATGTTGGGGTCGGCTTCCAGTCTAACCGGATGCAGCTGAATACCAGTATTTTACATGGAGCGACTGCCTATCTGACCTCCACAACCCAGTAACTAGGTAATACGATACCCCTTGGAAAGACTGGTGTCAGACTTTCGGGCTTCTGACGACTCGTAACGACTGTCAAAGATCCACGAATGACAGCCGAGACCAACGGCTTAACGTGCTTTCCGAGGCACGGGGGAGTCCCGGTATTTAAAGATGGTCACCCATCCACTAACCAACCCCGACAAGCGTAGTTTAACCTGATGCATTGACCTGTGCGGCTGTTATTACTTACCCACGTGTTCCTCACTATAACTATGTTAATTAGAAACAAAGCCGATTTTCGTGTCTATCTGTTTGTTCGTTCGTAAACATGTATTTTTGATGCGATTTTCACCATCATTTAGAGTAATTAATATACCTATTATGTATATATCCTAGATAGATAATGAAAATCTCGAAGTTTTGACATGTCACCATTGCCCCCGTGCGGAGCAAGGGCAGGTCGTTGGTCCTAACTAGTTTATTTTTTTTGGTACGCTTTCACACTAAAACGGCTAAACGGATTTGGATGGAATTTGGCACATGGGTAAACCATGACCTGAATTAGGAGATAGGATACTTTTTATCCCGATATTCCCACGGGATCGAGACTTATGGGGGTGCTTAATAAAATGCTCACCTTGCTGCTCAACTTTTTGTTCCCTCGGATCCTCCCATTTAATATAAATGAGTGCGTACCAGTTTCCTGGCTTTGGGTTCTTTATCGCATAGGTATTGTTCTTGCCATCTGACTTGAATGCCAGGGTGTACACCGGCTCCCTGGTCGCGGGATCCACGAAGTCTTTGGGGAAGTCGTAGCCATCAGGGTTCACTGCAGGGTACGCTCCATGCTTTATGTTTATAATCACCTCTTGTGGATCACATGACCCTGTAATTAAATAAGGAAACATAAAAAATCTGGTCAATAATTAGTGCGCATTGTATCAAAGTTTTCAATTAGTTACCCTTATCAACGAATGTTTTTAATAAAATAATAATACATCAGCTCATTACTAAAATTATATGGTTGTTGTACTCTTCGGTCATGTTTTTGCATAATTGATGTGTTATCGGCCTGATGAACCTGTACCCTAATTACGTAATACACGACGATCAGTCAGAATCTGAATCGTTTTGAAACAGTACCCTAATTACGTAATACACGATCAATCGGAATTTGAATCGTTTGGAAACAGATTGCTAATCCATTGCTTCATAAGTTCGGAAAAAAAAATCTGTTGAACAACGTAAATAACGCAATGAATATTATAGAACTGTCAAAATGAAACAAATTAATCGGAATCGTTTACGAAAATGTGTTTGCATAATTAGATACCTAGCTGTTTAATTTGGATGGATTAGCAATCTATTTCAAAACGATTCAGATTCTGATTGATCGTGCATTACGCAATTAGGGTATCTACTGAATTGCACTTTATTGTGTCGAAGCAAGAGTCGCAATTTATATGATTTTGCGGGGTGAATCTTCTGTACTCGTACTATTATGTAGGTATTCTGTGTCTCACTCAACCTAATTTACCTACTTAGGAAAATGCCAGACCGATGTTTCTGGGTGGAGTAGTTACGTTCCACTTCTGCCTGTGGCTCCGGGGAATACAGACCTACATTGTTTTGGCCATTCCTGTCAGAGTCTTACTAATGAGTGGTGTGTGTCATGGGCGTTTATCGCTAGTGTTAGTGAGACGCACTTGCGTGGGTTGTTTCACGCACGACACTGGCCAAATTAGTTAATTGTCATCGGTAAACAATTGTGTTAAGTAATAAAAGGCACACACACCATGGGCGTACCCAGCTTTTGGCCCAGGGGGGGGCATATCAGAAATTTCCCCCCCTAGATAGAACGTCCTCCTTTTTTTTTAAAGTCGGTTATGCATAGCATAATAGATACAACATGAAAAGCCGCGCAGCGCGGTTTTT
Source organism: Conistra vaccinii (assembly GCA_948150665.1). Classification (NCBI taxonomy): domain Eukaryota; kingdom Metazoa; phylum Arthropoda; class Insecta; order Lepidoptera; family Noctuidae; genus Conistra; species Conistra vaccinii. The sequence continues at coordinate 18,407,056 of OX411326.1, forward strand.
TTCTAAAATAAATTCAAAACAATATATTGTGTATACGTAATTGTAAAGGATGTCTTATCGTGACTGTAACTTAACTTTTATCAACCACAGTACCTACTCATACATGATTCGGGGGGGGGGGGGGGGGGGGCAGCTGCCCTCCCCTGCCATGGGTACGCCTTCTGTTCTGTGGGTACGCCCATGGTGTGTGTGCCTTTTATTACTTAACACAATTGTTTACCGATGACAATTAACTAATTTGGCCAGTGTCGTGCGTGAAACAACCCACGCAAGTGCGTCTCACTAACACTAGCGATAAATTACTCGGATTAGATCAACTACTTCGTGGTAATAATTGTGTGGGCTCCTGCCCTAAGAAGATGTAGTAACAATGACCATAATATAACATCACGCCCGTAATCGCCAAAGGAAGGGTAAGGCAGAGGTGTACTGTGTACCTATAGTACATTTCGTCAGCGGGGCTAACACGGGCGTACCCAAGATGTTTATGACAAGACATGATAAATTTTATCATGTCTTACAATTGGTCTTAAATGCTAGCACGGGTCAACCATGTGATAAAATCTGAGGCGCAACATGCCTTTCTTGTTGCTAACTTCATAGTGTGACACAGTAAATTAAAAAAATTAAAATGTCTATGATCAGTGAATATGCGACCAAATAAAATAATACGTTTTTATAGTGCAGGTTCATACAGTTTTACAACTTTTTAATTTTGTTGTGAACTAATTCACTTTTGACGTACGGACGACAGTCATTATGTGGCATTTGTGACAAAATTGGTGCGCCCATAGTAGCAAATAAGACAGAATCCCAAATAAACGTCAAGAACTTATGTCACAAGTCAAGAGATTATCTCACGCCGCCGTGCTAGCATTTGTGACAAAACTGTTTTATCGCCCAAATTGTGATAAAATGTGTGACTCAAGCTATCTCACAGTACGCCATGCTCACAGTACGCCATGCTCACTGCGCAGTTGTTTAAGACCGGCGCGCGGCGACCCTATTGCCATCAACCAGGCAGAAATCTAGACTTTGTAGGTTCTTGTCGACTCATCGTATAACAATTTAGTGACTACAACTGTATTCTAGTAAGGACCAGACTATTAGTAAAAGAAGACGCACTAAATTACATAAAATAACATCAGCTGTGCTGAAGTGTACGCACATTTCGCCAGTTACGTTTAGAGCCTATGCCATCAACCGAGCTCCAATCGAGAAATTTCTGAAGGAAAAACCCAATAAGACTGCCCTGCATGCTCAGCAGTAGTGCTTGCAACCACAAGACCAATAAGACTAGTGACCAATAATTTTATTGTAATATAATAACTGAGTAGGTAATATACCTGTAACTTTAACTACACTGGCCGACCATTAAATTACCATCATTGGTACCACACCCTGACCTCCTCTCTGTGATCTGATCACAGAGAGGAGGGGTTCATGCGGACCCAGTACGGGCTGGGGTGTTACTTGACTTCGAATTTTAGGTTCTAGGATTGGCCGGTTTCCTCACGATGTTTTCCTTCGCCGTTTGGAGAGCAATGGTGATGAATAAAATTACACTAAGTGCATGCCTTGCCTGATTCCGACAGTTGGAACCCACGACCACCTCGTAACTCACGTTGACTCGTAAGTCTGGGCTATTACGACTGGGCCACAACAACAACTGCTCTACTAACCATTAATTATCAGTTGGCAACTTGGCACTAGAACTAATGTACGATTCACACCTGTTTACACCGAACGGAGCGCGGCGGATCTCGCTCTCTCAAAAGCCTTGATTAGATTCGTTATTTTAAAGCACGATTATACAGGGTTTTTGGTTATAAGTCGGGGCATGCAGGAGAGTACATTTGCAACCAAATGACCCTTCATTACCCCTATGGCAATAACAACCATTTTCGAGTAATTTGACATTTTATAATTTAAAATGAATGAAATAAAACGGAATTGCTTATCAACACAGATGTTTTCCATACAGAGAAGCGATAAGTAATTTGGTAATTATTAAATGCACACATTTTGTACATGAATTGGTCTAAATTGATGATAGTGAACTCTTGCTTCATAATTTTCAATAAAGTTATCAAAAATGTTTGTATTGATTCATTACTTAACTGTACCACAGTGTATCTGATAGAGATAATATCAAGTACAGTAAAACAGATTTTGACCCTTAGAATACAGGTTTTAAGATAAATATAAATTCATTTTGGCTGATAACAGGTATTTACAAGGCAGGTGTGAGTGGGAAGGGCCGCCCTAGCAGGGGGCCAAGTTTACTAATTTACAAACGTCATAATGGTGTCACGATGGCAAGTTTTTGACAGATTTGCCATACAAAATCAGTCAAAAACTCACCATCGTGACACCATTATGACGTTTGTAAATTAGTAGACTTGGCCCCCAGGACATTAGTGATCTTATCGGTGATGTTCTTCAGAAAGGTCTGGTGCGTGCGTAGTAGTACTCGCTACCGGCGTGCGTGTATGGCCGTAAACGAAGCAAAAGGAGTACATATTTGTAAGGAGTGTAGCAGGTGGCGTTCTGTAGTTTCTGCCTACCCCCATGGGAAGATCGAGTGAGTTTATGTATATCTACGAGTATATATATAAAAATGAATCCCTATTTCCTTGGTCACGGCATCACGGGTGAACGGCTGGACCAATTGCGCTAATTCTTTTTTTTGTTGTGTTTGTTATAGTAAGGAGATGGTTCTTATGATAGGTAGGTGAAGGTAGGGTAGGTTGGTAGGTAGGTAGGTATGCAAGTAGGTAGGCATGTATGTTGGTAAAGTAGGTATGTAGGTAGGGTAGGTAGGTATGTATGTATGTAGGTAAGTAGGTAGGGTAGGGTAGGGTAGGTAGGTGCGCCGTAGATAAGTGCTTACCCGTGCGAAGCCGGGGCGGGCAGCTAGTATGTGTATAAATTCGTTTTGTATGTTTATTTATATTACTTTATCTACTATCTAAATCCTGACTTCGTAACTAATATTATAAATGCGAATTTTGGTAATAATTACTATAAGAATTACTGAGAATTTGGATCATTGAGAATTTTGCTAGTAAAAGTTACTAGGAATTTAGGAATATTGGGTGTAATTGCAGCAGTGACGACCTTGTCGAAACGGCCGCGAAGTACGAGTTGTAGGTCGTAGGTTCGAAGTTCGAACCCATCAGGCACTTTACTTTGCCTAAATTATTTCATCACCAATGCTCTCAAAACGGTAAATGAAAACATACTGAGGAAGAAGGCAAGTCCTAGAACAAAAAATTCGAAGACATGTGACATCCATCAACCTGCACTGTGCCTGCGTGGTGGAGGCCTGTGTCCCAGCAGTGGAAACATTACAAGCTGATTATGCTTGTGAATTTTTCTTAAACACAGAATACTCAGGATGATCATTCAGCCAGGCTACATCTAAAATCTTAAATTACCATTAAATCAAATAAACTTCAAGTACTGTGAAAAACACACCTATAAAAGTCTCATCATACAATAATGACATGAAATGAGGCAGGCAGGAAGTCTGCCAATTACCCGGAGATGCAGATGTATACAGATGTACGTTCAAAAGTGCCTTACAAGGGGCCTATTTGAAATAAATGATTTGACTTTGACTTTGATGGTTCACTCCAAATTTTAGGTATGAAGCTCGTCTTGTGAGGCCAATTCAGTGAGTGTAAGGTAGCCAGAAGATATAAGTTATGCGATAGAAAGAGAGGTAACTTCTAGGCAAATATAACTGTGTGTTATCAGCGCTGTGCGATCTGAATTGCACTTTAATGTGTTGTAGCAAGAGTCACTTTTTATTAAAATAATTTTGCTGTATGAAACATCTGTATTCACAATCATCAGTGCCAGAGACAAGATGTTCACTTAACGCGGCATGGTAACAGGTCATACAATAAGTGCATTTATGTGGGTGTACTGCTTGCATCATACCTGTGGCCGTGCTAAAATTAGTGCACAGCCGTGTTAATCAATGCAGTTACCAAGGTTAGGTCTATGTTTAGATGTACTTAAAGGGCATAAATGTTTTCTATTTATTAAATATTTTCTGAACCTTAATTCAATATTTTTTGACTATACCATTTAGTTTAGGACATTATTTTTTCATTGTTTTTGCATATTTGGCAGCTCATTACAAGCAGATATTATCTGAAATATTGCTGAGAATTCAGTGACCATTTTATACATTTATAAAATATAAATAAAAAACGGCCTATTACTATACTAATGAGGCCTCTTCTCAAACAGATATTTTACATTATTGTAAAATTTTAGGTACTCACTTTAGTGCACAGTGCTTTAGTGGTGTGTGTGTGTTTTTGGCTCAGCCGTGAGGCTCACACTTATTGTCCAAAGATTATTTTTACTTTTTTTATTTTTTTTGTTGTATTTAGTGTTTTAACTGTGTCCTAATAAAAGTTTTTCTTTCTTTAGTGTTATACATGAACTAAGGACTAAACTGTGGCCATATGAATGATTTAAAATTAATAATAAATTGTGGTAGCATACATAAAATGAAAATATAGGTGCTTAGAGTGCTTCTCCTGTGTCAACAGAGCCTTACAGATAACTAGATAAGCTTCATTTTAATACAGACATGCAGTATTTAATTTTTAGAATATAATATATTTATAATACACATTCAAGTTGCAGCAATATCGCTTAGCAGATGAAGACCTGGAAAAAGCTTATTAAATAAAAAGTGTTAGCATGGCACCTACCAATGTTGTTTAAATGAATCTCCTCCGATTGGAAGGTGAAGCGAGCGTCGATCACATCCCTCATAACAGGGTAGAACACAACTGAAACGGTGCGGTAACTTCTAAACATATATACATCTGTGGCAATCTGTCTGGTGACCAAATGGTAATCATCTAGTAACACCGTGTAAGTCTTTGTTAACTGGTCAAGTATCCTCTTCCTGTCCACATCATCTTCTATTTTACTTTCTTGACCAAGAATAAGCCCGGTGCACACAAATAATAAAACAAAAAATAGGCAAACTCTCATTTCGACGATTAACGCCTACCTGCCTACAACACGTCCCGATTACAAGTGTGTAACATTAAAAACACTAAAAAGAATTCTATCTTAATTCAAAACTATTTACTTTACAGTCATTGTATTATTTATGAATTTACTCGGCTATTCAAACGAAGAGCGAACCGACCGTCAGACGACCGTTCATTAATCAATCAACAAACTATTTGTCAATGTCATTGTCAAATGTCATATGTCATGTCAATAAACAAACCCATCTTCTGTCAAATTTGAAACTTTTTTGTTCTTTGGATTTGGACACAGGCTTTTTAAGTGGCGCAGTGGGGCTTAACGAGTGTCCATACTGAGAAGAGTGACATACATACATAACATAATCAGCCTATTTATATTCCCACTGCTGGGACACAGGCCTCCTCTCTGTGAGAGGGAGAGGGCGGTAATCTACCACGCGGGCCCAGGGGCGGCAGTCTCGACATAGATAGCGATCGATAAACAACCGAATTCGGTCGCAAAGTCTTAAAGGGGTCACTAGACGGTCAACATTGCTTGACAAGCACCGGCCTGCAGTCTCTACATAAATAGCGGGAAAATTGCAGAACATGATTTAATAAAAATAATTGTTTTTCTTGAAAATTGTATAGTGAATAAGTAAAACTTATCTTGAAAACATTATTTTTCATGGAAAGTAAGAAGTAGCAATATCCATTTTAAAGAATTAAAATAATTTGTTAAATATCTAGGGGCATTAAAGTTTACCTCCTTGCAACACTTAACGTCGGTGTCAAAACAACTTTTTGACATGTACCCTATATATAATTTTATTGTAGTCTGTGTTGACATGAAAACAAATACGATTTGTCGTTTGTCGTTTGTTGTATTTTGTCTTGTTTGAGAAATCGTAGATTCGTAGTGTCGATACTCAAAAATAAAATGTTAGGAGGACAAACTGAAGCAGGTGCAGACCCGGCTCCAACCGGCGTCAAGTAAGTATCTCAACCTACAATACCTATATTTGCACATTCAGTGAATGGCCCTCGTGGTGACCACTCACATAGGCTTCCTCGTGAACCCTCGGGGCTAAAATTTTTACGTGGCTGCAGTCTATGGCTCCAATGGCGTCTGGAAAAGGGTGTGGAGCATTTCGAAATTTTTCTTTTGCTAAACGCCTTTCTTCCTGCGTCATAGGACACTTCACAAACTTCCTCAACAGTTTTTCATTTATAGCCTCGGTTACAGCATGTATGCAGCGGCTAACCGATTTTTGGCTCATGCTGCAACCCCACTGTAAGCCAGTAGGCAACTGATAGCAGCCACTTGCGTAAAATCGGAGTGCCGTCAGTACCTATTTGGAAGGAAATAGAAACAAGTAAGTACCTACATAAGACAAAAAAAAAATAGATTTGGATTTAAAAAATAAACGATAAATGCAGACACTCACTTGAGACTCCACAGAAAATCCGTAAGGTCGCTGTCTCTGCAGAGATGGCTGAAGTTCAATGACGAGCTCATTGAACATTTCTTTATTCACTCTATACAAAGATAGAATTTCCGAATCCTCCAAATCTAATACATTTTCACAGTCGCGCCGGTTTTTTCCGATTTGTCGTCGTTCAATAATGTCGCGTCTGTGTTCAAGCACGACTAAATCCCACGCTTAATATGCCTCCGCCATAATTTAATGTGATTTCTTCTTTTACTCAAACTTTAACGAATCACCACAGACTACATAGAGCTAACGAATCACTTTGCGGGCTGTCAAAAATGGTCGCAAAATATATTCGTAAACACCGAGCATTTGCGACAAAGTTCGGTACAATACCGATGACAATCGATAACTCGGAGTATCGAAACTACCAAATAACGTTACATTCGACTTTGCGAACGAATTCGGTCGTAAAGTGATCGCTATCTATGTCTACACTGCTTGTCGAGTCAATGTTAACCGTCTAGGGACCTCTTTAGGATTTTGCGACCGAATTCGGTCATTTAGCGATCGCTATCTATGTCGAGACTGCCGCCCCTGGGGCGGCAGTCTCGACATAGATAGCGATCGATAAACAACCGAATTCGGTCGCAAAGTCTTAAAGGGGTCACTAGACGGTCAACATTGCTTGACAAGCACCGGCCTGCAGTCTCTACATAAATAGCGGGAAAATTGCAGAACATGATTTAATAAAAATAATTGTTTTTCTTGAAAATTGTATAGTGAATAAGTAAAACTTATCTTGAAAACATTATTTTTCAAGGAAAGTAAGAAGTAGCAATATCCATTTTAACCCCCTAACACCCAACGTCATGCGAAAGACGCGGATTTTGCGAAATCCGTCAACACCCATTGTGCTGCGAAAGACGCAGTCCGCGCATGCTGATTCAAGCTCTATTTGTACTATGGATAGGGGCTAATATGGTCTGTGGTTAATTTTATTCTATGGAATTGGTAATATACTTGTCAAATAAATCGACTAAAACATCAAAATATGCAGGAACAACTCTAAAAAAAAGTAAAAATTGAACATTTTGGCACGACAAAATGGCGTCCGCGCAGGCGTGCAGCGCACTGCACTCCGCGTTCTATTTATTTGTTTTCTATTGTTTTTTAAGTGTTAATCGACGGGAAATGTTGTTTTTTAAATAATTAAGTAGTGTCGTCATCGTATATAGATAATATTTGCACTAAATAACATCGTAATTACCTATTACGGACCCATCAAAAAATGTAAACAAACTCGGTAATGAAAAAACGTGTTGTTGTGTAATTTTGAGTTTTGTGTGTGTTTTGTGTATGTAATCGCTGGTAAGTCATTTATTTTATATTCTATATTAGTTATTGCATAATAAAAATGCCATTTTTCAGAAAAAAATAAGAGTTCAATATTTTTTATCAACTAAGTAATGTTACGTAATGATACGGATACCTATTATTGAACTTTTTTTATTATTGGTGTTTTTATTTATTGTGTTTGTTCATAAATAATGGTTTTGACCGATAGTATATGTATTCATAATGTATCCTGCGAAATTTCATGTGAATCGAACCAGTAGTTTTATTATAAATAATCAAAACAATGAACAAAGGAATTTCTGATAAGAATGTTTATTTATCAATACTAGCGTTCGCTTACAAAGATTCTAAGTATTATAAAAAATCCTTTGTCTAATCAGGTACCCAAAACCATTAACGATAAGACTATTTACGTAACAAAAAGCTCTCAGATTTTGTTTATGTTAGCGCGCTCTTATCTCCGACGCGCCGCGGGCGATCTCCGGTACTTAATGGTTTTTGCGGGCGGGAACGTTCGATGCTAGGGGGTTAAAGAATTAAAATAATTTGTTAAATATCTAGGGGCATTAAAGTTTACCTCCTTGCAACACTTAACGTCGGTGTCAAAACAACTTTTTGACATGTACCCTATATATTATAATAATTGTAGTCTGTGTTGACATGAAAACAAATACGATTTGTCGTTTGTCGTTTGTTGTATTTTGTCTTGTTTGAGAAATCGTAGATTCGTAGTGTCGATACTCAAAAATAAAATTCCGAATCCTCCAAATCTAATACATTTTCACAGTCGCGCCGGTTTTTTCCGATTTGTCGTCGTTCAATAATGTCGCGTCTGTGTTCAAGCACGACTAAATCCCACGCTAAATATGCCTCCGCCATAATTTAATGTGATTTCTTCTTTTACTCAATCTTTAACGAATCACCACAGACTACATAGAGCTAACGAATCACTTTGCGGGCTGTCAAAAATGGTCGCAAAATATATTCGTAAACACCGAGCATTTGCGACAAAGTTCGGTACAATACCGATGACAATCGATAACTCGGAGTATCGAAACTACCAAATAACGTTACATTCGACTTTGCGAACGAATTCGGTCGTAAAGTGATCGCTATCTATGTCTACACTGCTTGTCGAGTCGTGTTAACTGTCTAGGGACCTCTTTAGGATTTTGCGACCGAATTCGGTCATTTAGCGATCGCTATCTATGTCGAGACTGCCGCCCCTGGACCTGCAAATGGCAAAAATCGTAAGAAAATTTGAATTTCGCGGGCTTGGAACTGCGGATTCACCATAAATAGTTAAAGCAATGGCACGTAAAATTTTATCGGAGAGGCAACCGGATGGCGAGTGGTAATCTGGGTCTTGAAGTGATACCGAACCCCCTCGTACCATCCGAATGGACCCCAAATGGGTGGGGGCGGAGATATAGGGGGGGGGGCAAAATATCAAAAATTTTGGAGTGGCAACCGGATGAAAATGCGGTAGCTTTGAAGTTTCTACCCTATTTATATAGTAAAAAAAAATTGCCATCCGAAACACGCGAGCCGTTTACGCACTAGCGAATTTAGAAAAAAATAAAAAAAAAGTTGTGCGGCAACCGCTCCAAAATTGGTGAGCCTATATTGGTACCACTACATGTTGTAAAAAAAAGCCATCCGATCCTGCTGGGGAGTTTCTGAGAAACAACGATTCAAAGTCGCCAAAAAACCCTTTTTTGCGAATTTTTTAAACAAAAATCGAAAAAAAATAGTTAAAATTGTTTAAATCGGATGGCATTCGAAACTTAAGGTCTAACAAGTGCAAGGAATTCTGTGTATCAATACCATCCGGTTTCGATAAAATTTACTCCATTTACGGTGATAAGTCATTGGTAAGGAGTTTCATGAAAAGACATTATTTCAATTATAACGATGTTTGAGGTGGCGAAAATGGGGGTGAACCTTATCAAAACCGGATGGCATTGATACATACAATTCCTTGCACTTATTAGAGCTTAAATTTCGAATGCCATCCGATTTAAACTATTTCTACTATTTTTTTTAAAACGTGGGAATAAAGTGTTTTTAGCGAGTTTAAAGGGTTGTTTCTCAGCCCAGCAGGATCGGATGGCATTTTTTTTTACAACATAAAGTGGTGCCAATAAATAAGCTCACCAATTTTGAAGCGGTTGCCTCATATACATATATATTTTATTTTTTTTCAAAATTCGTTGTTGCTAAAACGGCCCGCGTGTTTCGGATGGCAAAAAAATGTTACTATATAAATAGAGTATAAACTTCAAAGCTACCGCATTGTCATCCGGATTTAGGGTATTGGGAATTTTCGCCGCCTTGCAGCAACGTTCTAGACTGACCGGTGTCGAAAACTGAACCCTGAAATAAGGGTTTTTGATTTTATTTTTAGGTAATATTTTAGTGAGCGAAAGAGAACAATATTTAAGTAGGTATGCCCCCGCCGAACGAGGACGTGTGTTACTGTGTTATATTTATATGGTATATATGTGGTGCATGGCATGGGCGCGTCACCAAGAAAATCCTATTTAGCCTCCAGCTGCCTTCTTGGATGATATTATATAAACCGATATGATTAAAAAATCTTATGTTTTATCCACTAGGTGTATTCAATTAATTCATGTGTAAATAACTTAATCAACATGAAGTAACTACAACTTAGTATAAATAAATTCGTTATAACAATTGTTATTTTTATCTTTCAATATCTCAGAAACGTGACGCTTTATGATGTTAGGTTATATCAAGTCGGTGAGTAGCCTTAGGGGCTTTATGTTTGTATAAGTGTCCCCTAACCAAATATATGACATTTATTGTACACCTCGATTTTGAAAAAAAAAAACAAAATGGTGGCTGATTTTAGGGCCAAAATCTTCAAACCGATCTCCCACGCCGTTTTACGAGTGGCGTCACGCCTGCCTTGGTGATTGAAAGCAGGATAAAGTCAATAGATAGATACAGACAGAGGTATTCAATTAGTATGTATTCTGTACAAACTACAACGGCAAAGGAGATACTTGTCAGACAGAGGAGAGAGTTTTGCAATGGGGAAGGCAACTGTTAAAATGGCGCGGTCGTAGCTAGTTCCCAAAACAAGCTAATAATACAAGGCGTGAGGAGGTTTTATTTTATTTTTGTGAAAATTACGCTTTGTTGTGTTCCCAAATACTTCGGATTTGGAGTCCACCATTTGCCGAAAGACCCTAAAATTAAAAGATTGTTCTTTATAGTGAAGTTTTTTTAAAAATTACATTGTGTTCGAGGTTATGTCGGAAACATTTTGAAGAAAGTGATTACGAGGAAATATCTAAAGTGTTAAATTCTGACACTTTCCATATCAAATAATTTATTTAAAATATTGAATTCACCGAAAACAACGAAATATTGAAATAAAAGCAAACTCATGAATGAATGAACATTACATTGCATAAAAAGTCAATTTTATTATCTTCGAAGGACCTAGCTATGATCACGCCATCTACAATTAGCTTTGCCGGACCTTCCCCATTTATATCAATATCATTGGAATTCTGTACGCACTGACACTGACAGCAAAGCAATTTACTGAATGAATGACTGAACCATTTCAAGTTCTGTGTTGTCATACTCATAACTCGAGTATACCTCGGAATGAGGGAATATTTTGTTCAGAAATAGTACAGCTTTTGCTAAACTTTCAATAATGTCAAGCAGACTTTAACGATTTCTGAAAACAAAATAACCGCAGTTATTTCATATAACTGGCAGATTATTATTCAGAATTGCTTCGTTCGTTATTTGATTACTACCTAAGTACCTACTTCAAAACTGATGGGGATTACAAAATGGGAGCATAAAATTAACCAAGATAGGGGACCATGAGGAATAAGGGGGCTGCGAAGTTCTATTTTGTGTATTTACTGCTTTTCAGTGGTCGTCAGAGTTTATTCCATTTGTTTTTGTTATATCACAGATTTCTAGTTTTATGGTAATTTTCTAACAAACACCAGCTTTACAATGGTAATTACAGTGTTTGAATATGGCATCCCAGAAACCTTTTTGCAACTGCGACCCCGGCGCGCGCATGTCTCGCTCTTTCCTATAAAATTCAGAAGTTTGCAATAAATAATGGCTTCGACGGTAAATTCGAAGCAAACAGCCGTAAACGGTGACGTATCGTCAAGAACACATCCGTGCAAAAAATCTAAAATGGAAAATAAAGTTGCTGTTGTTTTGGGTGCTCAATGGGGGGATGAGGGAAAAGGAAAAGTTGTGGATTTATTGGCTGTAAACTGTGACATCGTGTGCCGTTGTCAGGTTAGTTATATCTTTATTGTTTTCCTAATTATTGCTACGTTATCAAAGTATTTTATCATCGGCCTTTCTAACTCAGAATTGTCTTGTATTTGCTCTCCACCGCTATGTTTATAGATGACATTTTGAGGTTATATTAGGCACGAGAATTAACGCTGTTAATTAATTTTACCGTGTTTTCATTACTTTCATCTACATTATCATGTTTCGGGCTACGAAACAGATATTTTGAAGAGCCTTTGGTGTTGGCGGTGCGCCAGAATTTGTTTGAAAACATGTGAACTGTGAACACAACAATGTTTTTGTATAAATTCGCGAATACAAGACGCGTGCCAAGAGTCGAAGCGGGAACTCAGAGCTGCTGTGCGCTAGTTCAATGTTGCGTAAACCAGCCAGTTCCGGTCATCATTATGTAACAATTATATTCGGAGATTTTTTCTAAATATTTTCAATAGTCATGTGACAGATGATACTGTCTTGTATGTAGTATACAGACCTTGTGCAGTGTGCTCACACTGCTCACTAATTGTGGATTACTGCCAAGGTCTGGGACATTTATTGTTGTTATATTTTTAATATTTCTAAATTCTTCATTTTTGTAGTCTAGGGCTCTGTCTAACTAAATATAGTTTCGTTTTTTATAGAATATATGTTTGAAACTTCAAGGAAAAATTGCTGTTCAGAATCTTGTAATCTTGAACATTAATCCATTTATGTGAATGTTACTATTAAATCAGTCATGGTTGGAACTCTGTACAATATGTTATGGTATGACTTGGTTTCACAATGAACTGATAGCATGTACTTAGTACTTACATTTATCTACACAATTTTTTTCTTCCAAGATCAATCTTCAAGATTAGTCCTAACACTGTTTTCATGAATGGGTCTAGCAGAGTGATGAAAAGAAAACATAAAAAAAGTAATGTAATATTACTAGGGTTTTACATTAGCCCGAAACTAGGCAAACCTGTATCACCAATATGGATTGTTGGGAATTGATTGGCTGAAGCATAGTATACTGTAATAATTATGTCTATTACAAAAACCAAAAAACTGTTGACCCTTCATTTTCCCATTATCTAGCTAAGACAGACAAATTATTTGAATAAACCAATTTATTTCGCAGATATTGATTCATAAAAATAAGTTTATCAGACACAAAACTTAAACAAGTGATACAGAGTCATAATATCTCATTTACAATCTAGTTTAAACAGGAACCAACCGCCATGATGACACTATTCATATTATGCTAATTATTTGCTGTGAACTTTATATTGGACCATGACTCTGCTTGGGTATTACTATGTATATATTTTATACAATGATTACAACGTCACAGGGTACCTAAAATCAGTACCTGACTGTTGTCTATTTAACCTGTATGGCACAGGCCATACAGGTTATTATTTGTCTATTGGTGTCTATTTTTAAAGTCACCAATAGACAAACTAAACATTTTAGATACAGATCTAAAATGTTTATTTTGTCTATTGGTGACTTTAAAAATAGAACTGCTGAAAAGATAACTATGGGTAGCAACACAGGTGAATAACCTTTCAGTATTATTAATTGTAGCTGAAGAATATTGTTTTCTTTTCAGTAAATTTAATAGTCTGATACTCCAGCCGAGTCTTTTAAATAATAATTGTACAACCTTTTCAAATTAAATTAATTACTTACAGAATATTTGTATTCATAGCAAAAAACCTGCCTCATTCTACACTTCCTGGTTTCACTCAACAAAAACTATGAAAGAAATGGATGCATTCACAATGTTATGCATTTAATCATTTAAATATTCAATTTCAATTCAAAGTTTCTAAGACATCTAGACATCTACTAGGAATTTATTTGAAAACTCTTCTGTCTCATTTCATTTTCTTATTCAGTATATTTTGAGAGAAGGCCACCACGGTATAAAGCCCGCGTCACACGGAAGGCGGGGCGAGGGTGTGACCGACCGACAGCGATATTGTTGTTTCATACGTCATACAAATCTCAGTACTCTGTAGGTTCAGATTGCCTTCCTCTTGGAGTTACATTCTTACTCTTATAGGAAATCCCGCCTCCTTTTGTCAGACGCGCCGTGAGTATTTCTCTTCACGCGGTTTACCCCAATACGTATAGCTCATACCGTGAAGATTACGTATTTAGTCGGACTATGAGAGTGAGGGAAGAGAGAGTGCACCTGTGTCTAAGTGAACTATAATATGTCCTGCGCCGAAGGTCACCTAATCTCCGTTGAGATTGGCCGCCATGGCCAAAATACGGTATGCACGCTTAGCATGACAATAGAAACGAGTTTTGTCGACGGAAGAATAGACAAGGTGATAGATAAACAATCACAATCTGTCATTTTGTCTGTTCTACTGTCGACAAAACCCGTAGAAAACCCGTTTCTATGGTTATCATGCTACGCGTGCTGGAGGAGTATAGTCAGGAAAGTTGGTGTCATTCGGGCTCACAGCCAGGGTGCGCCGAACGTAGGTAGATACATATCGTAAAACCCGAAGGTTTGTTTGTTATCTAAAAATAACAAAGAAATGTAAGGTTTGTATAAAAAAAAATACAATTATTTTATATGTAGCTAAAAGATAACTGCAGTTATCACAATTTTGCAGTTGTTATTATAGATAATTATATGTATACGTTACCAAAGTACAGTTACTTCAGTGTCAGTTATCTTCAAAAATAGGAAGTCGTGTAATCTAAAATAAACAACTGATTCATGTGTCCTTCACAGTTCACAGCGATATTTTCATTAAACGAAAGAAAATTACGATTGTATGTTGAGAATAATCAGAATATTGTGTAATACCTCTTGTATTGAGCGCAATAAAACGCCAAAGATCTACGTTACTTCTTGCCAATTAGGTAAATGAGGACTAATGTGTTATTATCAATTTATCATGCGAGTGCTATAGATAGGAGTTCAGCGCTGTTCTGCCGCGTTCAGCGCTGTACGCGGCTAATAGAAGCAGAAAACTGTAAGTGTGACCAAAATCGTTCAGCGAAACGCGAATGGAGCTAAATAAGTGTGAGTAGTCCCTAAAGGGGCGGGGCCTCGTCAAGTTCGTTTCTGACGGCTAACTCTAGCACCGCGCGCGCTCATTGGTCAAACCAAATAGCGCGCGCTTCCCTGGCTTCCTGTTAAACACTTCCTTCCCTTTTCACGAAATCACTCCCACAGATTGCAGGAAAGCGAGAAATTCTCACCTTGAAAATTTAGTTAACGTGAGGTCGAATTCAGCTCGATCCCTAGCATCAGATGGAATGGGAGCTTACTTCATTTAAGTTTTCACACTGAGATTATACGATAATTTATTTCATTGCCAGGGAATTTCGATAATAATCATTAATAATTGCGGTTTAGTCCCATCTTTTCCCCTTCCCATCTCTTCACCTAGGCGTTTATACCTACAAAAATTTCCCATCTCTTGTATAAACGCCTAGGAGAAGAGATGGGACTAAGCCTTAATTGAACCATGCTTTGTTTTATTTAATTTCACTATAATCCAAAGTAAAGATTTTACGTGTCCATCGCTAAACCTACTACTTTACGTAGTTTGTTTTAAAACAATCTAAGATAAAAATAAAATAGTAACTTTGAAAAACATTGCAATCAATAACCAAGGCTATTTTGCGATTTGAATTGAAATCCACTGAACATTTCGCTTGAAAAACATTTCAATACAGTTCTAATGTGGATTGAAAATAAAATAATGTTTCTATCTAATACTACATAAATAAATTCTCGCCTTCTTCCTATGAGGGTAGGCACTAGAACGCCTTCTACTACGCCTCCTTACATACTTCTTTTGCTTCGTTTACGTTCATACATCAGCACAATTAGCATGATCAAATGAGCACAATTAGCATGATCAAATGATCACAATATAAACGCGTTTTGTCGACAGAAGAATAGACAAATGACAGATGACAGATTGTGATTGTTTATCAGTCAAAGCCAGCCCGTAGAAAACCCGTCTCTATGGTTGTCATGCTACGCGTGCTGGTCATACACGGACGCCGCGATTGCGAGTACTACGCACTTGACCTACTATCCAATCCTATCTGGATAATATCAACTTTCTTGTAACGTCACGGCTCACGAACTACCTATACAGGGTGACAGGGAAATTCGACCTATTCCTTGAAAGGGGTTATACTAGAGGTCATTAGCAACAAATTAAGTCCAATGAACTAGGGGTCAAACCTGGATGGTTCTCGAGCTGTGACGGTTCTTCGATATTGTAGAAAT
Source organism: Conistra vaccinii (assembly GCA_948150665.1). Lineage (NCBI taxonomy): Eukaryota > Metazoa > Arthropoda > Insecta > Lepidoptera > Noctuidae > Conistra > Conistra vaccinii. The sequence continues at coordinate 18,423,429 of OX411326.1, forward strand.
TTTCTGACTTGTTACCAAAAACAATTAATTATGAAAAAAATACTCCACTCTAAACATTTAGTTGATACTTTTCTGAAAGCTGAGAAAGGCGTGATCATTGTAAAAAAAAAATCTCGCCCAAAACTTACATAATCTCAGAAATAGAAGGTCTTTAGTAGCTATAATTTTTAATGATTGTTTTATTCCCAAACATTGAAGTAAGCTATTGGAAAAAAATTGTATGACAGTTGGCGTACAAATGTGTAAAATGACTAACTGGTTTCATAAGCTTTCCAAAAAGGTATAATTGTCAGGCATTGTTCGGCAGCTGCCAAAATCCTCTCCCTCAACTCTTTAATGTATGTCACTGGTGTAGGGTACACTAAGTCCTTCATGTGACCCTAAAGATAAAAGTCGCATGGCGTTAAATCTGGACTTTCAAAGATTTCAAAGGGCCCACCAGAGAAGATTTTCGTTAAATGTTTGGATGGGGATTGTCCATGATAAGTTCAGGCCATTCTTCTTGCCCTGAAATTTGAGTGGCATAACGTAACTACGAACTTTTTAAGAGAAGAAATGAACACGGTTTTGGAAGATGTGCCTCTAGCTACGAGAAGAGATATGGTGTACCAGCACAATGGAAGCCCAGCTCACTTTTACCGAGGTGTGCGACAATGGCTGGATGACAATTATCCGCTGAGATGGATCGGTCGAGGTTGCCCAACGTCATGGCCGGCAAGAAGTCCATATTTAACGCTATGCGACGCATCAATGGCAGGCAATTCGAAAAGGATGTGTAATTTTTGTTAACTGCTTTTTTTTTGTATTAAACTGTATCAAATTACATTAATTTTTTATTCACTACTCTACACGTTGACTTTTCGAGCTGAATACATTTAACAAACCAAAATAAAAAATTTGGTCTATAGCGCGCTTTTGCAGATTTTTGAAAAACCGCTGGGAAAGTTAATGACAATTATACCTTTTTGGAAAGCTTATGAAACCAGTTAGTCATTTTACACATTTGTACGCCAACTGTCATACAATTTTTTTCCAATAGCTTACTTCAATGTTTGGGAATAAAACAATCATTAAAAATTATAGCTACTAAAGACCTTCTATTTCTGAGATTATGTAAGTTTTGGGCGAGATTTTTTTTTTACAATGATCACGCCTTTCTCAGCTTTCAGAAAAGTATCAACTAAATGTTTAGAGTGGAGTATTTTTTTCATAATTAATTGTTTTTGGTAACAAGTCAGAAAATTTCTACAATATCGAAGAACCGTCACAGCTCGAGAACCATCCAGGTTTGACCCCTAGTTCATTGGACTTAATTTGTTGCTAATGACCTCTAGTATAACCCCTTTCAAGGAATAGGTCGAATTTCCCTGTCATCCTGTATAGATACGATACGAATTTCACCGTGCCATTAAATAAAGTTGGCATTGGCCTGAAAGTCTGACAACCAGTCTTACCAAGAAGATTTAACGCATCTTGTTTGTATCAGACTAACAGTAACTGGTTGTGGAGGTCAGATAGGCAGTCGCTCCTTGTAACATACTGATATTCAGCTGCATCCAGTTAGACTGAAAGCCCGCCCACCCCAATATGTATACTGCATAGTTTGGAAAAGGTTAGGCAAATTGAACTGCCTACAGCAGAGCCGTAAGGAACATAATAATTCTATGATAAAAGCCCTTGTGTGAATGTTTAGCCTACCGCGGTTTTTATTGTAAACATACATCACAATTTATTGCTAACATCAGCCGTTGGAGCTTACGAACAACATACATACGTTGTTAATAAAGATTAAAGGTATGCTTTTGGTTTGATGAATGGTGAACTGTGGACTTTACCACAATGCCACATCTAATACGCTCTTCAGTTTGAATTTAGAGTTATTTTTGGCATTACTGTATGCCAGATTATCAAATAGTTCAAATATACCAAGAGATCGAACAATAGTATCCTCTAGACCCGTCTATGTGGGTACTCTGTCTGCCCACTGAGTCTGAGTAACCTCAGGGAAGATGGCGCACAGTGGTTACGTGCTACCTTCAGTACCTTCACACTTGCGCACAGTTAGGTTTCCGGGAGGGGAGACCCCTTAAAAGTCTCCTCAGCGATGTGCCCTAACCGGCGTTGCACAGAGGGGGTCCGAATCGGTCTTTTGAGATGAGAAGAAACAGTGCCCCATGTGTGTTCCATGTGCAGATGGTGACTACCGGTGTCGTTTTAGTGAGGTAAAAATTCCACACTCCCCAGTCTTATCCCCAAAGCTCGGGCACCTTTGGAAGGTTTCCCCCTGAAAAAAATAGGCCATTCTAAGTAGGTAGTCCGTTTTCCAAGCTTTGTCACTGGTTCCCTAGAACTGCCCCTTTTCTATAATTTACTGAAAAGGGCTGATAAAAATATTTTCAATATTTGATTAGCCTGCTGGACAAAGTCAGGCTTTCTCTCTTCCCACTTACCCCTGTCTACGTATTATGTGGAGCTAAGTAGGTACGCAGTCCAGCCCATTTTTAGGTAATCACTCTTAATCCTATTTGTGGGTCCTCTTACTCCCATTTCAATTTTGCATTAACCACTGTTTCAGACTCAGTCACTCAGTCAGTATCAGCTATAGGCATATTAGGCATTCTTAACCAATTCGGATCCATCTGAGCTTGAACTTTTTATTGCTTGTCACAGGCAGTTCGTGTTTTCATAGAATAAAAAAAGTCAAAAACCCAAGGCATGCCCCTGAAATTCGCCATAAAATAATTGAAAGAGAATGAAATGGAAATGTAATTGCCAACGTAAAGTTTCGTATTTAATCAGTTGTTCGCTGTTGACAAAGGAAGGTTTTGCAATGGTTTACAGACTGACATTGTTTATGTTTCACAATGTTGTGTCACTTTGTTTATTTGAAGCGGACGCCAGATAACTAGAGAAATCTGTAACTTATTTATCTCAAGGCTAGCTTTCGTTATTTGATTGAATTCAAATATAAGTATAGTACCTACATTACTTAATTACATCTAGTAAATTGTCGATGCTGTGATGCAACAGAAATAGCTGGTTAAACAGACTACCTACTGATTGCCTATGTGACTAGCTATGTGCTGAATTAGAATTTTCTTTGGGTAATTTTTAATTATGAAGGGAGAATGTTTGAAAGAAACCATTCGAATCGAACCGAAATCGTTCGTTTCTTTTTTTTTTCTTTCGTCAACAGTATTGCGGGACCAAAAAATCAAGCACCTACAACCAGCGACGTACCGCTTTTGTTTTTCATATAATCTACATGTTATAAATTAAAGTCGCTTTTCGTATCTGTCTGTGTGACCGCATTCTCCTCCTTAACTACGCAACTAATTTTGATGCGGTTTTCACCATCGTTTAGAGAATTTATTCCAGAATGTTTATGTGTAATTATGATTATGATACATTCATAATTAAACTTACAATAAACTGTAAATACTGTAATACATAATTTTCGAAGGGCAGTGTATAGAGTACCAGTAGCGGCACTCTATCCCTATCGGATAAAGTGCCGTAAGCTTGCATTGTCACTGTCACTAAGTCACGTCACTTGGTATTTTATTTGATTGTTGAGGTTAGACCGCTGTAACACCACATACCCAAAACATTACATTCCCTGTGCCTAAATGGACCCTGGGCCCCTGGCACTCACCGGCTGCTGCCGCGGCACGCTCGGCTCGTGCGTTGTTGTGTCACGTTGTGTGATCACATTTCTAACCTAACCTGTGTGATCACATTTCTAACCTAACATTTCAGCCATTTTCATTTGCTAAGCCAATGGATCATGGTTAAGTTTAGCCGGCTATATAATAGATGAAAGCAACTGACCTCAACAATCAAACAAAATAACAAGTATTGTGACAATGCAATGCTTACGGCACTTTAGCCAGGCCGAGGCAGCGCCACTAGTATGCCGCAAATATTCCTGCGGCACTCTATACACTTCCATTTCGAAGTTAGTCAAGTCGTAAAAACCGCTTGAAGCAGAGCAGGGCGGGTCGCTAGTAGGATTATATGAAAAACACGTGATCACAGAAATGGTAGTGCTTTTGCTGAATATACTAAGTATATTATAATAAGTATAGACAGACGTACGGACAGTAGTTATTCATTAGTAACAATTGTATGAGTAACTCGGCCTTGGCAAAACCTTGAATGAACTAAACCGGAAAATAATAACTTCATATCCATCATAATTATCATCTTAGTAGAATCATCTCAATTAACATCAGTGGCTGTTATTGTAAGCTCGGTTTACCTTTCTTGATTCAGCCATTCTTTAAATTAAGTAGGTATTCATCCTTTGTATTTACTCCAAAAAAGCGGCCAAGTATGAGTTGGCCTCGAACACGAAAGGTTCCCATCCCTACCTCCGTACTCCGCGCGTAGGTACAAAATTTTACTCAACATCTTTTTTTTTACATTTAAGTAAAAATACACGTTTCTTGTATGATGGACTCCCTTTCAGAATTAAAGGGGGCATCCTTTTGTATTTTTAATTTATTTTATTCTTGTTATAAGTAGCGGCCATAGTAGCTAGGTACACACTCTGAAACTTTTAAATTACTTCTTATTACGATTCAAAAGATACAGCCATATGGCACACGGGCGGACAGCGGAGCGGGGTGGAGCCTTAGTAAGAGCACAGTATAAAAAAATATACATGTATAAATAATATATTTTTTATTTCGGACTACACATACAAGTACACAATCCATATAGTGTTAGTAAACTTTTACAAACTAAAACTGACTTGGCCCAACACACGTTGGCACGTGCCTCCGTTCCCAGTGCCTTATAAAGGGACTGTCTACTTTGTCGAATAATGTTTTTAGGATGCTGTTGAAGCTTCCGCGCAACCTTTATTGACGCTGTTCTCTTCCCTCAGATGGATGGATTAGATGTTGTTAGTGATCGCGTTGTTTATATGTATAGGAGAGCACAAACAATAAGGATGGCGTTATAGAAAAACTGGTGCTGGTGCATCGAAGGAAAGAGTATTCTTGATGGAAACCACATAAACCTCACAAATACTCACAATGTAATCTATCAAGCACAGTCTATCTGCTAAACCCTAAATCCGGTACAATTAATTATATCATAGTTCTTGCAGGGTTATTTCAACCAAGATATCTATCTATCCATAACTGGCGAAATTTCGCAGGCAGAGGTGCACCACCGTGGTGCACCTCTGCCTTACCTTCCTTTCGGGGAATACGGGCGTGATGTTATGTTATATCTATCAAACTATTCTATTACAGTCTGCTCAGCCATCTCGAAGACATTTCGTAAATCCTTTAACCGGTATCGTCCCGTTGGCACCATTTGGCGCCACTTAAGATTCTGGCATATGTCATATGGCTAGCATTCGTGATTTAAAAACTATTTCTGCTTTCAAATATCGATATATTAATTATTATTAATATATAATTATATTTAATATTTATATATATATTTATATATATATAAATATACGTGTATTTCCTTATAATATTAATACCTACCACACTACCCTACGGGAGATCTTTATAGACATTTAAAACTAAGTTTTTTATCGCCTAGACTCCATAAAAACGTAGCGAGATTACGCAATACGCCCGTATGAAGTATGAAACTCTGACTAATAACTATTTATGAAGTGCAAACAAGGTAAATCTAGTTATTTTTTAACTACTTCTCGATCAGAATCTGCTATAAATAACTATTACAATGGAAATACTCGATGGTCGCAGTTATTTTAATTATGCAGTATTATAATGCAGTCGCTACGTAATTTATATTTAGTCAGGTGTCACATCAAATCTAGTGTTCACGTAGCTGGGCAAAAATACCACCAATGGATAGAGCCATGCTACAATTTTTTCGCTAAAATACAAAATATGTGACAATGTGTAGAAAAATGGCGGACGTCCTTACAAACTTTCATCCTATTTACCTTCATTACTTATGAGATAATTAATTAACAATTCTTCTTTAGTGAACTAAAACTACAAACGGCGGTTTCAGCTGTGAGTTGTCTGTAAGTGATTGAATTTAAGATTTTATTAAGTAGATGAATTACGTCGTCAAGAGTTCGAGATTGCCTATCCATGACAATCATAGAAACGGGTTTTGTCGACGGAAGAATAGACAATATAACAGATAAACAATCACAATCTGTCATTTTATCTATTCTTCCGTCGACAAAAGCCTTTTCTATTGTGGTCATGTTACGCGTGCAGGTCTGGACTTTTGGACATCACGGTTTATCGTGAAGAAGCAGTAACACATCTGTGGTAAAACCAAAACCATTGCCAGCCAAGCCAGGCCTGCCAGTCAGCCAGACTTGACCGAAGTTGTCCCAACCAATTGGTCGAATCGGTCGTTTGAGTAGGTGCAGATAGGAATCCCACTATTGCAACAAATTCAAGACTGGTTAATCTTTCGGTGCCCTCGTATATGTACAGATTTATCTATTTAGATTTTCTTCGACAGTTTCCTTATACCCTCATGTCTGTCTCGTCAGACTCAGTATTATTATGTCTGCCCGTGACCTATATGTCCAGGCAGAAATAGCAGCGTTACAAAGATGACAGATTAGTGTTTTTTGAATGAACACGTACGCATTTAAGTTCACCTCCACAATGTCATGTCAGCGGAAGCAATGTGCCAAAAATCGTGGAATATGTGTTACTGGCAGCTCGACTACGTTGCCGTTGTTGAAGAGAATTTTCTTCTAATTGCGCGTGTAAATACGCCAGCTGCACAAAGTGATTTAATGTCGAGTTTAGAATACAGGAGAAAAAAAAAATGTTTTGTTTATTGCTTTTCAATGTCTGAAACATTCTTCCACATTTTTTACACCCTGCTCATTCCTCAGTGTGAGACTGTTAGAAACTTAGAATGCAGCTGTTGTTTGGCAAATAATTATCCACACCAGCACGCGTAGCATGACAACCATAGGAATGGGTTTTCTACGAGTTTTGTCGACGGAAGAATAGACAAAATGACAGACGGTGATTGTTTATCTGTCATTTTGTCTATTCTTGCGTCGAAAAAACCCGTTTCTATTTTTGATTTGTATCAATTAAATTATTTGTATCAATAGACGGGACATAGCGTACAAAATCGTAATCCGATACATTTGTCCTAGTGGACAAAAGTCGCTTAGTCTAGTGTGGTACGCCTGCATGTCAAGACGCATTTATGTCCACCAAAAGAAAATTATTTTCGAACTATTTATGCAGAATTGTGCATTACGGTATTGCTAATCTCATACTGAAAAAAATACTAGACTTTAGTTTATTTAACCTACCTATTTTATGCCTATTTTGTCATCTATAAATTATTTATGTAAATTAAATAATTTTCTCCGTCAAACTATCTGACGGTTGGTAATCAAATGTTGACGTCGGTAAAAGCGTATCATGTCAAACTAGTAAATGTCATTTTTACCATGATTTTGCTATAATATGGTAGATGGCGTCACTGAAACATCGGATCACAGTTTTTATATGACATTTCTTCTGATAGCCTCTCTATAGTATCTTAAATCTCTTTGCTTACCTAAAATAACACTGGGAAACTCTTTGAGTGTGTACCCTTTGGGATCCTGTTCAGTGATGTTTTTTCAAAGCTTAATAAGACGAATAGATCCAAAACCTTCCCTGAATTGCTACGGCCTTGACATCAAAACCAGTTGTGAAAACCCACCTAAGAAAATGGCGCTGGTATAAATGTCACCATTGTATTCATAAAAGGTTATGGAACAATTTCTACGTTAGTTATCTATCGTTAAAAATACTTTGTATGCTTTTGTTGTCTTATTGTATGTTTTAATCTCGATCGACTGGTTATATCTAACGCTATACTAAAACAGAATTTGCATAAGTACAACTCCGTATTTTATTACTACCTTCGTTCGTATGCCCATTGTAAAATCCTTACGTCATCGCCCGTGGAAAGTCATGAAATTTCTGTTTACCATAACGAATGAAGGGAAACTCCCACTCATTTTTCCAGCGTTTCGTGTCAGAATTGTCTTATTGGAAAAAAAGGGTACTTACCTGTTAAGGCGAAAGCGCACTTTTGTCTAGAGCATCGAAGAGCACGCTGGAGGAAACGGCATTATGCGCCGGTAGCCCGGTATGCGCTGGAGTATGCCAGTCTGCCATACTCTTTCAAAAGCAACTTTTCGATTGCGTATAGCTGCTAGTAGAATATCAAATCAAATTTTCGATTGCGTATAGCTGCTAGTAGAATATCAAATCAAATTTTCGATTGCGTAGGTATAGCTTATAGTAGAATAATCAAATCCCGGCGAGCGGTGGCTAACTGGCTACTCGGCGCATTGCCGCGGCTTACCGGCGGATGCTCCGGTAAGCTGGCGGACGCTCGCGGTATCGCAGAGGATTTTTCTTGTCAGTGATCGCTGGCGGATAGAGCAATCCTCCTCGTAGCTCTCCCCTGCCGTCCGCCAGTTTGCGCAGGCCCTAACTCGTCATTTATTCATGTAGGAACAGAGCCTCACTCCCCTGCGGTCCTGCGGTTATGTTGGCTGTAAACCAAATTGTAGATGAGTGTATAATACGGCCGTCGAATTATGAACTAGGCTCTATGAGCTTTCGTGCATGTTCTCTCACTCATAATTGCTTCATATCATGTTCCATGATAGGTTCCTAAAAATGTTATTGTGTTTGTTCATCGGTGGTACTGTCCTCTTGATGGGTGACATTTTGTTCACCTCGAAAGTCCCACTACACTCTTGAAAGCTCATTAATTCGTCATTCGTCATTTATTCACGAACCATAGAATCGATCACAGTTGACAGTCGTTACGGCCCGCCAACAGCCGAAAAACCAAACCTACCTGACCTTTATGTACCACTGACCTAACAACAAAGGTCAAAGAGCAATCCCTTGGTATAAAATACAGCGTGTGTCTATTTATTATGCATGGATTGTGGTCAACTGTATATTTATATCCGCAGGGTGGCAACAACGCCGGACACACGGTGGTCGTCGACGGCCAGGAGTTCGACTTCCATTTACTACCGAGCGGTATTATAAACCAGAAATGCATCTCTGTTATTGGTAAGTAACCCCTATTGTTACTATACTACAGTACAGTTTTGGCAAACTTTTTAGCTCGTCAGATCGAACGCGATAATCGGTCTTCACATAAAGGTGAATGATAATTTGAAAACATGAAACAACGACGTTTTATTAAAATATTTCTATAGACTTACAGACCGTATTACGGCCATGACGGCCAATCTCAACGGAGACTAGCCTTCGGCGCGGTAGGTATTATAGTGCACAAGTGCGTGCGCAGACACAGGTGCACTCTATCTCTTCCCCCACTTTCATAGTCCGATAGGACGGCAATCCGACACGACCGGAGAGAGATCAGGCGCAGAACCTTACCGTGCTTTCCGTGGTACGGGGATATCACACCGCCAACTTGCAAACTCCGGGCTGTTACTAAGATATTCCTAATGGAAAAACCCAATAACACTTTGCTCGACCCGGGAATCGAACCCAGAACCCCACGCTCAGCAGTCGCGCTTGCGACCACCAGACCAACGGAGCAGTTAGAATATAATATGCATAGCTTCGTCAAACCCACAGAGCACAGAACAGAATCTGTTCTGTGAAGCACAGCAACACCTCGTCGGCCGCTGCTAGAGACGGACTGTCAAAAATTTTCATACAAACCAAGCTTGTCAAAATCACCGTTTACTCATAGATATTACAGCCCGTGACAATTCTAATCGTCTCTTGTGACAGCTGACAGCTAGCTTGCGTTGCGCCAAATTCGAACACGAATACACGTCTCTAGTTGCTGCCGATGTGGCAATTTCGTGCTCTGTGGTAAAACCTGACCGAAAAAATGGATGGATTATTGGCAAATTAACCCAGGGTCTTGAACACATTTAAGTCATGGTGGAGAGATCAGCTCGAATACATACACAATGTACGATAATATATTATCGGAACCAAAAGGCAGTTTATTCGAAAATATCATTTTTCCTTTATGAATAAACAATAGCAATATTTTCCAGCGCTGTGACCTAGAACAGCTCGATAAAGAAATTATAATAAACAAGCATTAGTGTTGAAAATGGTATGATGTTTCGCGTGCATTAAGTTTATAATTCCAAGATCACAGATTCACAGCACGATTTTACCACAGATATTTACTGCATTCTTAATAAATAAAGCCTTCGCTTCTAGACAAAAGTTGTCTCTATTGTGACATTAGCAGAAATTCTTTTAACAGTAGGTAGGTAGGTCGTTAGGAAAGTTTTGGGTATAAAATAGTAGGAATGAATGTATAAGAGTAGAGGAAGACCATAAGAAACAATGGATGGACTGTGTCAAAGACGATATGGCTAGAAAGGGACTACCGAAATGACGACTATTACAGAAGTCAAAATCAATCTGCCTACCTTTTTCCCAACTATGTTGGGGTCGGCTTCCAGTGTAACCGGATACAGTTGAATATAATTAAATGGAGCGACTGCCTATCTTACCTCCACAACCCAGTAACTGGGTAATACGATACCCCTTGGTAAGACTGGTTGTCAGACATTCGGGCTTCTGATGACCCGTAACGACTGTCAAAGATCCACGAATGGCAGCCGGAACCGACGGCTTAACGTGCTTTCCGAGGCACGGAGGAGTCTCGGTATGTTAAGATGGTCACCCATTCACAGCCCAACCCCGGCAAGCGTAGCTTAACCTGATAGATCGCAACGTGCGGCTGTTATTTACTTAGCCACGAGCTCCTCTGACTACTACTTTTACTTCCTCGTGCAACATGAATGTATTTTTCTTCCATACTTCTGTATGGAAGAAAAATACATTCATGTTGCAACGAGCCCAAATTAATTGGGATAAGGGCAGGAAAGTTATGAGGTAGCTCTTGAGAATCTTAATTGAGATTGGATTTCACATACCTAAGTAGATTGATTTAAAAACCAGAAGAGGAAGACATAATATGTAGATTAGAATGACATTAAGACCCAGACCTGCGCAGATACTCCTTCGCAGTCCATGTATCAAAATAATAGGCCTTGCCAAAACTGAGTGATCCACCCGTGTTTCTCTCAAACTGAGTAAGGGCGTTTGTGCACTACACGGAATTTTACCGTCCGGCAGTCCGATTTTTTACGGTCCTATACATACAGGGTGTCAGGGACATTGACGCGAAGCCTGTTACCATGGATTAAGTAATGATTCTGAACCCCCCTGCGTTAAAATTTTTCGTCGGTTATTAAAGCTGTCGTCGTTTCGTCGGTTAGTGCACAAACGCCCTAAGAGTAAAAAGTTTTTTGTGTTCATTTTATAAATTTAAAAATATTCCTGTGACGTCAGTAACCGCACACTACCGTGATAACTGACCGATAACATTATACTATCTATCCTTGAACGGTTGCCAAAAGCTTGCATCATTATAGTACCTACATCTCTACGTATCGTCTATAGTGTCTACCTCGTGTTTAGTATGGAACGGGGAAAAATTAAAGAGCTACCTACCTATTGCAAGTATAATCATACCTAACTCTGATCAGTGATCACACATCACATCTCTCGAATAGGTACTGTGCCAAGTTCTCATCCTGTACTAAAGCCCTAAAAACGATACCGATGTGCATGTAACAGTATGATCAGTATGTAGCAGTTCGATTTTTTCTGAACATCCTCCCCCCCGGAGGGGGTTCGGAAAAATCACGAAATATCACAAGAGAGTGTAGTGAGATATCACGTGTATTTATTTTTTCTATTGAATCTATGTCAATTTTTACAACGTAAAGCGGCGCGTGATCTGGACTCGCCGTTGCTAGGCAACGATTTGTATGTAAAGCTAAAATATTCCAAATTTTTTAAGATAATTTGTACAAAAAAAAAACATGCGGGGCAGTCTTTGGGGACTGCCGATAGAAGTGAAAACTAAGTAACTCTATCTAACGAAAATTTTGGGGTTTCAAAGTTGCTAAAAAACATTACGTGATTAATGGACCCCTAATTAATGTGTCAACAAAATTCTGAAATACTATTGTTTCCTAACCATGTTGGCATCGGTTCCCACAACTTTCATTCCTGTTGAAAACACTTCTTGCCGTTGGTACTGTTTTGACATTAGCTACCCAATTGTGTAACACATTCTATCACAAACACAACACAACACGATCTCAGTTGGACCAGTTTTTCATACATAATTATGTGCGTCCACCGCAAACGATGCCACCTAAACTAACAGGTATGAAAAACTGGCTCAAACTAACTTAGTTTAGTTGGCGGTGGACGATTCGGTTTACTGTCTCCACAGCGTATTTAACCTTCAATAAAGTTTGAAAGTCATCGCATCCATTACCGCTATCGCCCGGACCAATTTCGGCTATTTAATGGATCAGGCGGATCTAACTTGTGTAATCTACCGTCAATCCATCAATTTGTTATGACCATTTAGAATTATTTAGATGGTATTACCGAAACGTACCACACAGGCACTTATTGTTCATCTTTCTACTTACCTACTCCATATCAATATTATAAATGCGTAAGTAACTGTCTGTCTCTCTGTCACCTTTTGAATGCTAAACCACTAAACCGATTGTTATGAAATTTGACTGATAGGTAGGTAGCCTGAGTCCTTTTGCTACTTTTTATCTGACTACGCCAAAGTCAAACCAGTTGGCAGTGGACAGTTGAATTTTAAAACTTCTATCGATATCATTTATCACGAATCCTTCATGATCTTCTCTATGTTTTATCGTTGGTGCGTTTTGAGGAATAAAATTATAATATTTTTAATTTGATATTGTTAGCGCACCTGAATGTTGCGGTTCGAGGAATACTTTTGGTGCGTTCCAAAGATGATGCGTTTCGAGGAATACCCCAAATTTAAAATCCGGAGTAATGTAAAATACTGGTATTCAGCTGCATCCGGTTAGACTGGAAGCTGACCCCAACGTAGTTGGGAAAAGGCTAGGCAGATGATGATGATAAAGGTATGGTTAAATTGGAAACCACACTTGCTTATTTACATTGTTTGTTTCAAAATCAGGGACCGATAACCTTAATAAATTACGGTAGGTACAGGTATCGAAGAATTTTGGTTACTTCTACGACTAAGGTTACCGCTATATAGGTATACCGCCAAGAGACGAAACATGTAATCTCATTTAGGTTACCGGTTACATACACTGGCGATGCGCGCTCTTTGACTAATGCCGACGGCACGTGTTAGGGTCGGGGCACACTTGCCGAACGTTCCGCGGCAGAACGTTCGGTTGATACGCTCCTAATGTTTTTCAAGTTACCTATGACACATCAGCCGAACGTTACGTCGGTTCATGGGCAAGCGTCACAAGACGCGACGGAACGCGACCGAAAGTTCGGCGACGGAAAGTTCCGCGGGCGTAGTGGAACGTTCGGTCGGTGGATCTCGGCCAGTGTTTCCACTATAAAGGAATTTTGACCCATTTTTAGAAAAAAATTGCAAACAATAAATATGGTTTAGGGATATTTTATTTTGACAGGGATTTTGGGAATTTTGGGGAAAAATTAAACTTGAGTTGATAGCCCTTTGTTTATAGTAGCAACCAATATACCTACTACTTAACTCTATGGCTTCACCGATTGATTAAAGGGGATTCCCTCAAAGTCGTAATGAATGTAATTCGTCTAATTTTAGTTTACCATGTCATCGTTAATTGTACTTTTACCGTGGCTAAAAACGACATCGGAAATTAATGAATATTTTGTAATCTCGACAATTAATGGAAGTTTTGTAGGTGTTTCGTGCTATAAAATTGAAAAAAAATCTTAAACCATTTTTTTTGGGAATTTGGGGGATAATTCATTAAGAAACTGGGGAAAAATTAAAAACGACACTGATCTCGGCGGCGGCGCGGCGCGGCGTGGCAAGAGAAGAGCGGCAACATCGCGTTCCTGCCTACCTGCCTGCCCGGCGCCGCCGGCCCTCCGCCCTGGCGTGGCCCTGCGCGCTAACGCGATTAAAAAGGAGTGGAATAAAATTAGTTGGCATGAACAATTCACACACTTCAGCTGCAAAAACAGTACTTTTTTATTTTGCTTATATCTCGAAAACGGTGCGTCCTAGCGCAAAAATAATGGAAATTTCGACCCCCTTTGCAACCGGGAAACCTATGTACACATAGGTTATATTTTTTTATATTTTCCGTATAAAAAGTTAAAAATTCCATACAATTGCTTATATCTCGAAAACGGTGCGTCCTAGCGCAAAAATAATGGAAATTTCAACCCCCGTTGCGACCCGTAAACCCATGTACCTCTACACATAGGTAATATTTTTTTATATTTTCCGTACAAAAAGTTAAAAATTCCATACAAAACACGTCAAGGCTGCCCCCCAGCGCGCCTCTGGCTCTATAAAAATTCACGGAGTAGAGCAAACAAGTACCATGGTGTCGCGACGCGATTGTCAAATTCGATTTTAGATGTGTCAATTTTTTATTTTTATTTAGAGACATTTTTCCGCAGAATAGCTTTTAGATTCTCATAGACAAAAGTAAGGAATTTTAGTGATAGTTTAGTTAGTTTAGTTCGGTGTACAAGAGAATCGGCACCACTGACCTGCAAATTGAATTTCGCGGGCTACCTTGGCGCATTCCCGTTGTGTCACTTTAGTCTATTTCAGAATGGGAAATCCTCGTTTGACAGGACTAAACTAAATTTTGGTTATTTTTAGTCTAGTTTAGCGGCATTTTTGACAAGAGAATCGGCACCAAATGTAAACTAAAATTAGACGAATTATATTCATTACGACTTTACGAGTTTTAGGGAATCCCCTTTAATCAATCGGTGGTGCCATACGCTTGAGTAGGTACCTAGTACATTGGGTGCTACCTACTATAAACAAAGGGCTACCAACTCAAGTTCAATTTTTTTAAGTAAAATATCCCTAAACCATGCTTATTATTGGCATTTTTCCCTAAAAAAGGGAGAAATCCCAAAAAGTGGAAACACTGTGACGACGACGGAACGTAATTTTCCGTCGCGTAACGCGCCGAACTAAACGCCGCCGACCGTTCGGCGCGTATAGTGTGTCATGCCAACCGAATCTACGACCGATAGTTCCGTCGCCGAACCTTCCGCGACGGAACGTTCGGCAGGTGTGGCGCCACCACAGATTATTTAGATTAGATAGAGGTAATTTTTATTTCGGTAACCGCTATTAATACTGGTTGTATTCAATTTCAGGGAACCTTTAAAAATACCTGTAAAAATAGAAATGTATAAGCGAAAAAACATACCGGTTTCTGTCCCTGTTCAAAATACATAATATTAACAAGTTTCTTATCCTCCTTTAGGGCTGAATAAGCAACAATACCATGCCTAATTTGAACAAACAAGACATTATAAAGAAACATAAAATAAAACCTACCGTTAGCATGTCAAATGATCAACAAATTGAATAAGTTTAACAAACGGAGCACGCTAATCTAACATGCAAAAAAAAAAAACTAAAATTCGTGACATTGGTAATCGAGTTCAGTACCAGGTACGGTAAACAAAATCACAGTAGTATTAATAGGTTTACATAACGAGTAATTTATTTTCAAGGTTAAAGTTTGCACGAAGATCTTCAGGTTTATTTTGCCGACGTTACAACGTTAATGCAGGGTACTTGTCATGGCATGTCATGTCATAACATGGTTGTCGTTATTGAGGACTTGTTTACGAATAGAGTGATGGAGACATGATTTGACATGTTTTTATAGATGTAACCAGTCTACTACTTTATGTTGTTACATCCATAAAAACATGTAGCACATAATCCTAACTAATAAAATATGCGAAAGTGAGTTTAATTGTTTGTTGCGCTTTCACACTAAAACGGCTGAACGGATTTGGATGACATTTGCCACAGGGGTAGACCTTGCCGATTTCCGGCCACCGTAGGCGCGGGCCTGCGGACGGAGAGCAATGGGCAGCTCGCCGTCCGATAAGGACCAGGCCCGGGTCGACGGCGCGTCGTGTTCCACGCGCGCCTCAAAGAAATGTCAGCGAAATGGACGGGGTCCACTAGGGCCGATGCCTACCGGGGTTGCGGGAAGTCCTAAGGCGAAACTGTGGCCCCTGGCTAGGCAAGGGAAGGAACACGGGTGGGTTTTGGTCAGTAAAAGTCTGACACGCTCTTCCGCTCCGCCCAGAGCGGGTGAAATCACTTGATGAATTCCCGAAAAAAAAAGGGGTAGACCTGGAGAAGCACATAGGCTACTTTTCATCTTGGAACGCTGACGAAGTCGCGGGCAACAGCTAGTCACATAATACATTTAAGCTTTGAGTCTGCGTGTAGGTTTGTAGCTCATTAGATGCATTGGATACTATGATCAAGGCATTGTAAAGCAGCATCTCGAATGTTCATCCATGATAAGCCTATAATGTTCCCACTGCAGGGAAACATGCCATTTTTCTGTGAGAGGGTGTGGGCCATAATCCACCACGCGGGACTAGTCCGGTTTGGTGGATGTCACATGGCTTCGAATGTTTGGTTCGAGGACATGCCGGTTTCCTCAAACTGGTTTCCTTCACCGTTTTGAGAGCAATGGTGATGAAATAGTTTACACACAGTGCCTGCTTGGGTTAGAACCTACGACCTCAACTCGTAAGTCGCGGCCGGTACCACTGGGCCACTACTGCTCATATTGAATTAAGGCCATTTAATTTGCGAATAGACCACTATGTGGAAAATTTTAAAAAGAGTTTTTTTTATTGATAATATCATAATTTTAAGTTGCTCAGACAATGACCTAGTCATTATTGCCCGTAGCTAATTTTTGTCTCTAACATCCCCCTCTTTTGTTCATCAGGAAACGGAGTGGTGATCCACCTCCCCGGCCTGTTCGAGGAGCTGAAGAAGAACGAGCTGAAAGGCATGAAGGGCTGGCAGGACAGACTCATCATATCAGACAGAGCGCATCTCGTCTTCGATATGCAGCAACAGGTAAATAATCAATAATACTAGCTACTTACAATCAGGTATTGGAATGGCATCGAACAATGGTGATCGAGAGTTTCCGTTGATATAAGTATAACTGGTATGCCTGAGAGATATTTTGTGAACCCAAGTCAGAGGCCCATGGGCGGCAAAAGAACTCTGACACGAGGATAGTCAGAGTCACTAGCCACACGAAATTGAAAAAAGATCTACATATAGTCCTTCTTCTTTTTGAGTCGATGGCAAAGGTAAAATAGTTTGGAAAATCCAAAAATGCACGCCTCATACATAACACTCATTCATAAACGAAAAAGAATTTCAAAACATAGTTTCTAACAAAAAGGAAGAATTTATAACTTTTCATGAAGTCGTAATGTCAAAGACTGACAAAGATATTTACTTGGCGGTTGCTAGGCAACTTAAGTCAAAGGTTGGAAATATTTAGATAGAGATATTATATTTTAGTTAGTATTTTATTAATTATAATTAAACTACTTTGAATAAAAGAGCCATTTTCAATAGGGTTCCTTCTACGGCTGAAACAAATGTTTAAAAAAAAAATTGACTCAATTAATTGATTTTATCGCAAGCTACAATGTTTTCAGGGTTCATAAATTGACGGACAGGATTTTTTTTCCAACTATTTTGATGCTTTTTCCATTTCTGCTGCATTAAATCAATTGTTAAAAACAGTGTACAGTATTAATCTCCATTTAATCATATATACAATGGTATATAAATTAAGTAGGTTCTGTGTACTAGCAGGAGTGTAACAATAAAAACAGTTACAGAAGTGGGGCAAAAAATTTTTTTCGATCGTAGAGCACATACTCTAATGCTTCGCATTATGAGTCGTGCAATAGGTATTATGTAAGATAAGTTGACCCCAGTTCCTACTGGGCCCAAGTTATTTAAAAATACCCGACCCATACACCAGCACTTCTGAGGACCTAAAATACGCAACTGTTCAGTCAGTTGCGTTTTAGGCTGGGTGGGTACTTTTGACACTCCAACATAATATGTGACATAGTTTGGTCAGGAGCATAATATAGTCCTAACTCCTAATTTAGATAGTTAAGGCTGGAACTAGAGGACCTCGTGGCTAAGTAATGGCAGCCGCACGGGTCGATCCATCAGGTTAAGCTACGCTTGCCGGGGTTGGTTACTGGATGGGTGACCATGAGACTCCTCCATGCCTCGGAGAGCACGTTAAGCCGTCGGTCCCTCGTGGATCTTTGACAGTTGCCTAGTCGTTACGAGTCGTCAGAAGCCCGAAAGACTGACACCAGTCTTACCAAGGGGTATCGTAATACCCAGTTACAGGGTTGTGGAGGACAGATAGGCAGTCGCTCCATGTAAAATACTGGTATTCAGCTGCATCCGGTTAGACCGGAAGCCGACCCCAACATAGTTGGGAAAAGGCTAGGTTGATTGAGTGAGGGTGGAACTAGCCTACTGTATCCAATATAGTACTTAGGGCAACATCTTGACTGTAAGATCCAGCGATGAGCACGTTCAAACAAACAAATAAAAACCGTTTCCAGCTTAATTATATGTATATTAGTATAGATCCTAAGTTCCAAATCTAGGCTGTAAAGCCACAGGCCAAAAGCAAGTATTGTATATCACAGAGCAAACACTATTTCATTGTAACGTTTCTCACAATCAAGCTATACAAAGATTTATTATACACCGCAGGATATTTACAGTCTGCGTCACACAATTCTGGATCGATTCAACCCTTGGCTAGTTTAAATTAATAATCACTTAAATCGGGGAAGTCCATTTAAGTATAGGTACTTTATGTTTAGAACAATGGCGTTTCTGTATGAGCTAGTCGCGCCATTATTCTGCAAATTTGTACGATTAAAAATCGAATAGAATGATTCATAGTTATGTCAATATATAAAATGTTTTATTTAATCTTGATTGTGTTACTTAGCCTTGAGTTAACGTTTTCTATAACGAACAATCGTATTTTTTTATGCAACATGGAGTATTCAGTACATGAAAACGATAACATTTTAATATCTTAATCTCCTATCGGTTAAAGCCACATCCATAATCCATACTATCAATCAATCTGCCCAGCCTTTTCCCAACTAAGTTGAGTCGGCTTCCAGTCTTAACCGGATGCAGGTGAATACCAGTGTTTTACATGAAGCGACTGCATAACTCACCTCCAAAACCACTGATGCCACTGACTAGGAAACGAAGACTGGTTGTCAGACTTTTGGGCTTCTGACTACCAGATGACTTAAAAAACGTACGTAAAAAACTTATAGCCTTAAAAAAATGAAATGATGCTATATTAAAAAAATTGCCTCAAGTTCCCATTGCTTGGCTATTTATTATTAACCTTTTGCCAACCATCCAGGTCCTGGTGGGTCAAGCAATACGTCCGGGGTCAAGACAAAGTCTAGGGTAACCATACGTCCGAAATAGTTCGGACATGTAAGTACGGCTTTTTGGCACCCCGTCTGGATTTTATCCAGATTTTTCTAGAAAACAAACAGTTTGATGTACAGACGCCAGCACATCAAGCTACCCGAAGCTGTAAAATTGTCCCAATCCACTTTGAACCTTATGCTTTAGGAATAAAGTTGAAAATCTATTAAAGAAATTTGGCAGATTGTAGTAGCTTAATGTGCTGGCGTCTGTACTTCCAAAATAAAGAACGACCAAAAATGTTCGCACTTTTATGAAAATGTCCAACTGTACAATGTACAAGGATTTTTCAAATTTCGGAATGGTCAAGCCAGAAAAAAACCCAAAGTTATTAATGTAAAATTTTCATAAAAAGAACGAAAGAAATAACAACCACACTTCATCAGTATGAGGCATTGAGGGCTTAATCACTGAATATGCAAACGCGTGACGAGTGACGCGTGCGCATATAATTGCGCGAGAACGCTGTGACGTCAGCAGCGGTCAAGGAGGCGCGAGACGATGCATATCGCGACGTTTATGATTATAATATTATAGTAAATAATATCAGGCTGCAGGGCAAAGGCCTCTTGTTATTACTATTAGGGAAGGAATGAGCATTTTGTCATGGAATTTTCTCTCGATTCTTGCTTGCATCTTAAGAGCGTTTATACTGAAAGGTTGTTGGGTTTTAAGAACCAATGAAAGACAGTTACAATTTCTATATAATTATTTATTACTAGCTTCTGCCCGCGGCTTCGCCCGCGTGGATGTCGGAAATTATCCCACAGGAACGTGTAACATGTCCTAAATCAGCGGGGTAATTGCGTAGCACTTACAATAGCTATGGGTTTCATTTTGACAGTTCAACAATTAATTGCGTTATTTACGTTATTTCTCGAGAACATAATTATTAAGCAATAGCTTCCACTCGGCGCTCTGGCGCGTCATCCCCTGGCTGGACCGCCCCTCCACCCTCGTTCTGTGCGCCGTCGACTCAATATCGCAGGTCATTCTTATCGTTCTAACTTTTAAACTATTTGTATTATATTATCTGTGACTATTTGTCCAAATTACTTAGTGTAAAAGACAAACTTTATCTACATTAAATACCAAAGCGATGAAGGTATTTATTTTGATAAGAATTAACTAAATACTCTAAAATATGCAATGTAAAAAAAGTATTCAATTTAACTGTATTTATTGCTCACTATTTTGGTTATAAAGGCTTCCACATAAAAGGTAGATATATTATGCTGTCGCGGACTTTTATTTAGAACTCTTTAAGACAAACAATCCCACAATAGATTTTCTTCATGTAACTCTAACGGTTTAGGCAGCGCACGCAGAATACGGTGGAGGTCTGCCCGGCTTGGGTGGACCACCGCCGTGTCCTCGTGGAGGCGATCGGTGGCGGTGACCTCTCGCGTATGGCCCTGGTTCAGGCCATGGTGCGGAGCGAGAGGGCACGGCAAGCCGTCACCTCCTTCTGCAAAGCAGTAATGCTCGCGAAGGAGAAGGTGGAGCGCGCGAGGGAGTGGC
This sequence comes from Conistra vaccinii, assembly GCA_948150665.1. Classification (NCBI taxonomy): domain Eukaryota; kingdom Metazoa; phylum Arthropoda; class Insecta; order Lepidoptera; family Noctuidae; genus Conistra; species Conistra vaccinii. The sequence goes on from OX411326.1 coordinate 18,444,372, forward strand.
AAAGGCCGCGCCCTACCAGCCCTAGCCGCCGCCGCCGTAGGAGACGTCCCGGGCGTCGGGAAATGATAGCCGATTTCCGGCCACCGTAGGCGCGGGCCTGCGGACGGAGAGCAACGGGCAGCTCGCCGTCCAATAAGGAGCAGGCCCGGGTCGACGGCGCATCGTGTTCCACGCGCGCCTCAAAGAGATATCAGCAAAACTGACGGGGTCCGCTAGGGCCGATGCCTGCCGGGGTTGCGGGTAGTCCCAAGGGGAAACCGTGGCCTCTGGCAAGGCAAGGGAAGGAACACGGGTTGGTTTTAGTCAGTAAGAGTCTGACACGCCCTTCCGCTCCGCCCAGAGCGGGAGAAGTCATTGGATGATTTCCCACTCAAAAAAAAAAAAAAAAAGGCAGCGCACGCAAAAATTGATCTCAAAGGGCAGGAATTTTTCCGACCTACTTGATACTTATCGTTATATTATGGCCAAATCACATAAAATCTTTATAAATTGTAGCCTATGTGTTATTCTAATGCTAAGCTACATATTATTATTATTTATAAGCTACATTATTGTAAAGTTTCATCAAAATCCGTTCAGTAGTTTTTGTGTGAAAGAGTAACAAACATCCATCCATCCATCCTCACAAACTTTCGCATTTATAATATTAGTAATATTAGTAGGATCAATGTAGGGCAGTGTTTTTCAACCTTTTTCATGACTCGCCCCCTTAGTATGAAAAATTTTTTCGCGACCTCGACCATTCGAGAACGATTTGAACTCAGTCGAGATTCCCGCTGAGTCGAAGTTTCTGCAGCACGAAACCTAGCCTGATGTTCCCGAGTTGCAGAGAGCCTTGCCTCACGACCTTCCTCAGATTCCTGTGATCGAACTAATCTCATCCTTTTAGAATTTCTGCTACATTGGGAGAGGTTGGATCTTCTTCGAGGCATTCTTACAATAAAATAGTACTAACTACTTAACACACAGTTATTTAGTAAACACGTATTATCGTAAACAATTAAATTATAAATACTTACAGATTATTATACAGTCTAAAATTATCACAGTTTAAGTAATAAGTGTTAAGACGTGTTTAGTAAACCAAACGAACTAACTTTATAAAACTAAAGAATTGCTAGTAAAATTAATTACTAACCTGAGCTAATAAACTTATAATAAAGAAAATCAAGAAAAGAAATGCCCAACCTATACCAAATACTTATAATATTTATATACAAACCCTAAATAAAAATTAAGATAAGTATACCGAAAATCAAGGGAAGAAATGCCTAACCTATAACAAATGTTCGCCGTGATTCTTTAAAGTGACATAACTTTTTTATTTATGAACCGATTGACATGAAATAAACACTAAATGTTAAGTGAAGCTTATTACAATATATTAGTGAAAACCGCATCTAAATCGAATAAGCCGTTTCTGATATTAGCGTGCACAAACACACAGACAAACAGACAAACCGACAAACAGACAAACAGACAAACAGACAAAAAAATAATTAATTACAATCTCGGGTTCAGCATCGATATAATAACAACCCCTGCTACTTTTTTTTCATATATTTCCATTGTACAGACACCACTTTTCTACAATTTTATTATATGTATAGATATTTATTTAGCAGGAGAGGTGTGTGTGCACTCTCGCTTAGTCCAGACGCGGAACACTAGCGTCTCAACTATATTATAGTTATGCACAATGTAAATACGCATGAAAGAACAAGGCTCTCAAACTACTTAAGTGGGACCGATATATTTTGTTATATTCCAACAAAGGTCGCAAATATCTGTCAAATATTTCGCTGTTTTGATTAATTTGGCAATATTACTGTATGGAAATAAGAAATATGGCTAACTAGTGAACTAGTAACGAATTGCAATTATAACACTGAATTTGATGTTGTGTAACCGTTTTAGGTGTTAAAAATCTAAAACTATACAGGGTGTCAGTATATGATTCTGAACCCCCTGCGTTGAAATTTTTCGTCGGTTATTTAAAAGAATATCAGCTGATCCATACATTTTGACCGCGTAGGTATTGCACTTTTCTATGAAACAGCAGATTTTTTTATTAATAACCGACGAAAAATTTCAACGCTGGGGAGTTTAGAATCATGTACTGATACCATGGTAACAGGCTTCGCGTCGCTATCCCTGACACCCTGTATATTTGGTGTTAAATTATTACATTTCATAATCAATATTTTAGTTCACTAGTTAGCCATATTTCTTATTTGGTTGTACGTTGTTTTTTAGAGAATAGTTTTATAGAATTTCGTTTCACATAAAATTTTTCATATATTATCATTTCATAGAATAATCAATACGCAGAATACTTACTTTGAAAAAAGTCGTGTCGCCTTTGCACATACAGGCGTCGACGCGGGACGCCCGGCACCCCCACTACGCAACGTAAAACTTAAAAAATAGTCCACAGAAGCGCTTATCGAGTTCCTGGTAGAATTGCACTGTTTAACGACCTATACCTACGCTAATCAGTGATTTCCTCAGTGCACCATCTGCAGAGAAAGATTATAAGTGCTACGCTTCTCATTTGTTGCAATGTTGCGGTGCGCTGGGTGGTGCACTTGACTGCCACGCTTTTGGCGCCCCTTAACGCTGACGCCCGGGGCACGTGCCCCGGTTTGCCCCCCCCTAGATCCGGGGCTGACTTATTACCAAGAAAATCCCCAATGCTCTAATTTTGATACTGCTATCAATTTAGTTGTAAAACAATATTCGTTAAAAAATAATTATACTGTTTGATAAGTTTGTTAAATAAAAAAATGTGATAAAAAATTCTGTGAATTGTGTTTCTGTGAAATAATGTTTCATTCAAGTAAATAGTCGTAGAAACAATAATATTCGAAATAAAAATATAAGGACTATACAGGGTGGCAGGGACATCGACGCGAAGCCGGTTACCATGGATTCAGTCCATGATTCTGAACCCCCCTGCGTTGAAATTTTTCGTCGGTTATTAAAAAAAAAATCAGCTGCTCCATACATTTTGAACGCGTAGGTATTGCACTTTTCTATGAAACAGCTGATTTTTTTTAAAATAACCGACGAAAAATTTCAACGCAGGGGGGTTCAGAATCATGTACTGAATCCATTGTAACCGGCTTCGCGTCGATGTCCCTGCCACCCTGTATATTCTATGAAACATTTGTTGCGAAACGAAATTCTATGAAATTTCTGTCTGCGAAACAAAGGGGACACCTTCTTGTTTCCATACAGTATTATTGCCAAATTAATCAAAACAGTGAAATATTTGACAGCTATTTGCGACGTTGCCCACTTTCAGTATAAACGCTCGCGCTCTCATGTCAGATCACAGAGGTATGTCATGTTACTTGAAAAAGTAAGACATTATAATCACACATGACGGCACGGTTGGCGCAGTGGTTAAGCGATTGACTGCTGCGCTGCGTGTCGCGGGTTCGATCCCCGCACGGAACAAATATTTGTTTGATCTGCAAGGAGTTGTTCCGGGTCTGGCTGTTTGTGTATGTGAATTTAAATGTTTTTAAACGCACCCACAATACAGGAGAAATTCCTAGTGTGGGGCAACGTTTTTTTTTTTTTTTTAAGAAACAAAATATTGTTACTTGCCTGGGTATAGGAATAGGACAGAGACCACATTTATGGTTCTTAAACTGCAGGAAAACAAAATACAACACATGCAGAAATAAAACGTAAAAGTCTACTCTAATCATATGTGAAATTATGGCACAGATTAATACAGATGGGACTCTCCGCAAAATCATTTAAATAAAAGCGATTCTTGCTACGACACAATAAAGTGCGATTCAGGTTGCACAACGCTAATTACCTACAGTTATATTCACCTACAAGTTGCCTCTCTTTCTATCGCGTAACTCTTATACCTTCTGACCACGTCAGGGTTGTCATCTTTTAAAGAATAATTAGATAATTAAGTAGGTATCAGCTCTTGGTCTATTATATTTTTAAATGTACCACCAATCCGTAACCGACCGCAGGCAACTTCATAAAAATGCGATTCGATTTCTTAAAAATACAATAGAAACCAGAGTGTCGCGGCGGCGGCGGGCGGCGTCATGTCACATGCTGCTGCCGCCTGCGGTAAATGGAGTGGAGACTAAACAAATTAAAGTACGTCGGTACTTTAATTTGTTTAGTCTTGTCGCACTTGTCTTTCCACGTTGAAAGACAAGTGCCCGTGTACAGAGTGTTACAATTACGAATCAATTTAAAAAAAATTGAGAAGAATTTCATAAAAAATAAATAAAAAAACTTTTTTTTTTCAATGTTAATATTTTTCCTGGCATGTATGGACGCTATACTATTGCGGGTTAACGGGAACGCCCTCTGTTAGTTAACATACTGTATAACTATACTAAGTATAATAATTATAATGAATATTTAAGAACTACGTAAATACTTATATTAGAATAACAATATTAATGTAAACGTTTGGTACCTATACTACCTACCAACGTTTACATTAATTGCTATTCATAGGTCATTACTAATTACTTAAAGGTAGACGTGCATTTCTTTACCTTTTCGTGTCCTTTGGAAGTGAGAAAAACGTGAGGTTCGGATCCTTATTATTATATAAGCAGCCAAATGGGGTTCATTTTAGTATTTTTAGTTTTAATATCTTATTACAAACGGCGCGCGGCAGCCCTACTGAATAGGCACAGTGAGACGAGCCCGCCGGGTACTTGTAGCTTCATACCTAAACTGCGGAGTGTCCCATCTGTATTAATCTGTGATTATGGTCAAAAGTACGTGAGCAAACCATAGAAAAAACAAAATGTTAATACAATGTTAAATAATTCATGTTTCTGTAGTCATTATCGTTATTATTCTTTAACTTATGACTTTTTCTCGTTCGTCATAAAAATCCAAAAGTATCTTTTTCCATTAAAAACCCCTCCTACATAGATTACCTAATCATAACGTGATCTAACCATTACCTATACAAACACGTGCAAGTCACGCCCCACATGACGTAGTGCACATACTCATCTGTAGAACATTAAAGTACAATTTATTATCTAAACACGTGCTTAAACCGTCGTTTTATACGGCTGTATCCTATAATGTTGATAATGACTCAGTAAGGCGAACTAATTGATACGCTAATTTAAACGTTATTAAACTGAACTAATTTGTGGTTGATACTTAAAAACATTGAGTCGGCGTAATACGTCTTTTCCTTCTATACTTTAGTCGTTACTAGTCGTGGATAGGTGACCATCTATTACATATGGATTGTGTTCCACGCGCGCCTCAAAGAGATGTCAGCACAACTGACGGGGGCCGCTAGGGTCGGTGCCTGCCAGGGTCGCGGGAAAGTCCGAAAAGGATACCGTGGCTCCTGGCAAAACACAGGCAACTGAAGGAACATGGGTGGGTTTTAGTCAGTAAGAGTCCCTCCCGCTCCGCCCAGAGCGGGAGAATTATTAGATAATGGTCCAACCAAAAAAATCCCCTCCGAGCCTCTTACAGTACGTTAAGCCGTTGGTCCCGTCTGTCATTCGTAGATCTTTGACAGTCGTTATGGGTAGTCAGAAGCCCGAAAGTCTGACAACCAGTCTTACCAAGGGGTATCGTAGTACCCTGTAACTGGGTAGTGGAGGTCAGATAGGCAGTCGCTCCATGTAAAATACTGGTATTCAGCTGCGGTTACAGTTAGACTGGCAGACGACCCCAATATAGTTGGGAAAAGGTTAGGCAGATTGACTTCTCTATTAGTCGTCATCTTTGTAGTTACCCCCTTTCATCATCATCTTTCACACAGTCCTTCCATCGTTTCTTAGGGTTTCTCCTAGGCTTATAGCAATCGACATTCAAGTCAAAGAACTCAGTCGCATCTTTGTCAAATGAATCGCATTAGGTTCTAAAAACAAGTGATTGAGGTAAACATATTCTAAATTTTTCACATCAGTAATTTTAAGTTGAACATCTATTTTTGTCAGAGACACATTCCACAACAAACAGTGAAATGAGAACGATTTATTAATACGGGCAACGTAGCTATATCTTAAATATGTTTAGAACATATTCCAGTCTCCTAGATGCGACTGAGTATCAGAAATTAATATAGCACAATTGCTATCTAACCTCTCTGTAACCCAATTAATGGGGAACATCGATATCCTGATAATGGTTCGCCAGAATATTGGACGAAGAATAATTGCTATAATTATACGAGTATCTAATATCAGGTTGTCCTACTTTCTAGCTTCTGGAATATCTATCATAGGTCATTTGACAACCGGGTCCGACAACTCAGTACCTTACCTACTAAGTAATAATTATGTCGTATGATATCAAAGTCCACAGTTTATATTTGCCTATACTCACATAGGTGATAGGAAATGATAATGCTAAAGTTATGACTACAGTGCTAATCAGGATATTAGTGATATTTGTTTATGTACGTCTAAAACTGGGCTCTGATAATACAGTATGCGTACAATATTAGTTTTATAGCTATACTTACTCCACTGATTAAACAAATAAGATTAAACAAATAACGGTTATCACACTTTCGTTATTTCGATTTAAACGTATAATAAACAAGGCAATGTAATTTATTTACCAATTACATTCAAATAACTACTATAAAGTGCAGTCATTTCAACAATACACAATAACTATAATTACTTTCACGTTATTTGTTTAATGGACTATAGTTATGGCTAATAATTTGTAGCTTGTATAGCAGAGGCGAGAATCTTGCCATTAACCAATAATTAACTGGGCACAAAATCAGACTTCTACTGAAAATTACCCGATGGAAAGTCCTATATGGCGCTGTGGCCGTTTCGCATAGCGTCACAGCATTATGCTGAGCGATAGCCGTGTTGCGCATATTTCCCCAAGTTGTTATTTTTTCTATCGCAAATAAACGTATTTTCACCTTTTCTTCTTTCTAACACTTTTACTGGAACCGGGAGTCAAACCCAGGAATTTATGCCCAGCAGTCGCGCTTGAGATCACTATTCAGCGTTCGCAATTTAGTTTCCAAACATGTTGATAAAAGTTCTTTTCGGAAAATAACCGTATAACTTATATATAAAGTTTATTTTGCGCTACAACTTCAAACATTTTCATGACTTTTTCAATTTTATTGTACTTCTTCATTCTTAAAATCAACATAATCTACACTAGTGTCAAGTGAAAATAACATCAATTGGAAACGAGGATTTAAATAGACCAACGAGGCTTTCAGTTCATTGTATAATTTTCCTTTACATTTTCCAGGTGGATGGTCTGCAAGAGGCGGAGAAGGGAAAGAACTCGCTGGGCACCACAAAGAAGGGCATCGGCCCGACCTACTCTTCCAAGGCAACCCGCAACGGACTGCGGATAGGAGACCTCCTCGGAGACTTCGTTATGTTTGAAGAGAAGTAAGTGCTTTGATTTATTCAAGCTTATGTGCTTATAAATAGTTTTTGTTTACCCTTAACTTGAAAAGGGGTCATTCATTCATAGTTGTCTCTGCTGTCTCTGTCCTCTAAGGGTGCGCGAGGAATCGATTTGCGGTGTTTGTCCCCTTGCCCGAGGAATTTTTCTCTCGGCCCTCCAAAACGAGGGCCAGTCACTGGGTGCCTAGGTGGGGAACCTAGGAGTGCTTTATTGCACACCTACTCGCCGAGGGCTTTGCCTCCTCCAGCGCTTTAGGGTGTGTTTCTGGAGTTGCCGGGTGAGATCCTTAGCTCCCTAGGGAGCTAAGGATCTCACCCGGCAACTCCATCCAGCAAAGGCCGATTTAGCAACGACGGTGTCAGTTTTGGTTAGCGCTCCCTACAGTCAACTACAGTGGGAGTCTTCCCCGTCCCCGAGAGCGTAAACCAGATCTACCCAGTGGCGGTACAGGGCGCGGGGTGGTTGTGTGGGCTTATGCCCTGGCTTGGAGGCCTTAATTTATTAGAACCTCCTAGGATGACCTGTAAAATACCATAAAAGTGATCCAACCAACGTTGTAATCGCAGAATATAAATCAGATAAATCAGCTGCTCCATACATTTTGTTGATTTACTAAGTAATGGGAACACAAATGATGGAGTAATAGTGTTTTTTTTTGCGATATCAGAGTTTGTCCCATGGTAAAAGTTGTTTATTATGATAAGTACATATGGTTCAGTTTCAGGTTTACAGTTAACAAAAACTAAGATTTTATTCCAGTTCATAGATTCATGAATATTTGTAAATTATTGACATGTTTTCGCCAAAATTAGCAGTATTGACTACAAAGTTTACATATAAACAAAATTGGTCGTGCATTCTGTGAATGATTGGTGTGCATGTATGCCCGGCCTTATGTTGTATACAGGGTGATCAAGTGGTTCGCACCAGTGTAACACATTGATTCAGTCAAAACGCCCAAAAACATGGCCAATAGGTAAAATGTGACAAAAGTTACAAAATCTGATAGATACAGTAGTAGTACCCCGCATGTTTTTATTGAATACATTTACTCAACAGTAAGATTTCCCAATACATTACATCGCGAGGAAACATGCATGCCCTAGAACCAAAAATTCGAAGACATGTTACATCTACCAACCCGCACTGGGCCCGCGTGGTAGATTCAAGGCCCACTCCCTCTCACAGAGAGGAGCCCTGTGTCCCAGTAGTGGGAAAAATATACGCTGATTATGCTAAGATTTCTCAAACAATTATAGTGCCTAAAAATAAACTAAAACTAAAATATTTTTATTACTGGTACAGTAATGATGGTTCAATATTTAGTTAAAGGAATTATCGTAAATAAGGGAGCAGTACAATCCACATTTCTGTACACAGTATTGAACAGTCACGGGTGCCAATATGTATACACTTAGCAACTTTTAAAAGTGATTTGCTCCTACTGTGTTGATTGTTATTTTATGTTGTTACGAATATAGTATTTTCGAACCCATATTAATATGGAATAGGCGTTATCTCAAAGTTAAAATAATCAGTCCTGAGCACCAATATGTATCCACTTAGCAAAATTCAAAAGCGATTTTCTCGGGTAATATTGACGCTCTGCTACCATGTGAATATGTGTTTTCATATCTTCTTTAAATAAAGTTCACTGAATATTATAATCGTATTCTTTTATTATGACAAAGATTGTTACAGCTATATTATTTTCGTAACTAAGGTGATACTATAGACAAAACATCAAGGAGGTACAATCTTTACAGCAATCAATATTACCCGAGAAAATCGCTTTTGAATTTTGCTAAGTGGATACATATTGGTGCTCAGGACTGATTATTTTATTTATCGTAGTGAATATCTCGAGTGCAAATCATTGAATACAAAATCTTCCTGCATTATGAAGAGCAAAATAAATTGTTTTTAATGATCGATGATAAAGATCTTAGCTTTACAATACTTATCAATAAAATAGGTATTAATTTCTTAAAGACTTATTTACGTATGGTATGTTATAACTTCTCTGATAGGCACAGAGTTTTAATCAATCAAAACTGTCTATATGGTTTTCAAACAATTATCATCGTGTTCGATTATCCTTACATATTATAAAACAAAGTCGCCCGCCGCGTCTGTCTGTCTGTCTGTCTGTCTGTCTGTCTGAACGCGATAAACTCAAAAACTGCCGAACGGATTTTCAAACGGTTTTCACCATTGGACGGAGTGATTCATGTGGAAGGTTTTAGTGTATAATTCATTAAGGTTTTGTGTAAATTGGCTGAAATATGACGATTATATAAATTGAGATTTAAACTATCCTATCTCTCAAGTTGGATCGAACTGCACATGGTGTGCGAATTTTATTATAATCGGTTAAGTGGTTTAGGAGTCCATTGAGGACAAACATTGTGACACGAGATTTATATATATTAAGATATTATAAAGAGATAAAAGTTTGCATGTAAGTTTGTATGAAGAGGTAATCTCCGGAACTACCTGTCAGATTTGTAAAATTATTTTTGCATTGGATAGCCCAACGAACGCGGACGAAGTCGCGGGCAGAGCGAGCTAGTCTGTAGTAATGCAGTCAAAATTGGACAGCTGAGTTGTCGCTCTCTATATAACTTAGACACCGATCGCTAGGTCCAGGGGGCCTACTCCCTAAGCGAAATCCGTAATTTCGGCTTCGCTCTCCGTCTCACTTACGGACATACCGTAATTACGTAGCCACAAGCCCCTCCCTCAGTCAATTTCTAAAAGACAGGGAACTAAAATAACTTTCTCATTTTTCCAGGTTCCGTACTCTAGCAGCGAACTACAAGCGCATGTTCCCGTCTCTAGAGGTAGACATTGAGGGTGAGCTGGGCCGCTACCAGGAGTACGCCGCAAAGATTAAGCCCATGGTACGAGACACCGTGTCCTACCTCCACAAAGCTATCGGAGAGGGGAAGAAAGTGCTGGTGGAAGGAGCTAATGCAGCCATGTTGGATATTGATTTTGGTAAGCGAAGGAAACGCTTGAAATTTCTATAAAGGCGACGATAATCTACTTTTACTGATTTTATTCTGAAGATCACGTCTAAACGAGTAGTGATAATGATGTGAAAAAAAATAAAAATAAAATTAGAGCATTTTCTTAATAACTTATTATAGGAATATTTTAGATTATGTTTATATTACATAGTGAAATTAATTTATAAAGTTATGTCTAACGCGTATAAAAAACTGAGAATCACACAAACGCCGCGTACTTGTAGTTTCACCTAAAATGCGAAGTGCGCCTTCTGTACTGTAGTAGAGTCCTCTTTATTGAACACATCTGTATACTATCAAGCGAACAGATAATACAACAGAGGAGAACCACAAATGAACCATATTATCTATTAATCTTATCTAAATCGACAGAACTAATCGCTTTATCCACGTGCCTTGCTTTATACAGTTAACGCAAGGTTCGTCAAATGATAACAGTTATCGTACGACTGATAACTGCAGGCGTCCGGAATACTCGTATCTCCGTTATTTCTCGTTTTTTCCGAGAATTGCTATCACTTTTTTACTTTGAAAATTGTGTGTTGATGTTTTTGATGCGGTAACATTTCAACAAACGATATACTTATACGAAAATGATACGAAAATGATTGACGTGTCAAAATTAAACGCAAGTCAAGTGGTCCGATTGGCCGTTGATAATATAGTCAACCAATCGAAGCAATCGACGCACGCTTGACAATTTATTACCTATAGTTAGGAATGCGCGGCGAGGCGAGGGGCAGCACTGACAAATGAGAGGAGGGCGAGACGCCGCGCGCCGTGAGCGTTGACGAATGAGCGGCACATAAATAAGGCGCGGAACAGCGGTCTTTGTCAAACTATAATTTTTGTATTGTTTTTCGTTCCAGAAACCAAGCGTTATGTTTTTGAAGTACTTTAACGTACTTTACTCAATACCAGCCTCCCAATGGGACGGCAGGGGGGATTGTTCGCTATAAAATAACTATGCATGGTAAAGGAGATTTGCTATCGCAAAATGTTGTGACAATATTGAGTTAATTGAGGATGTCACATAAATTTGAGATACCTCCCAAACCGTGCCCAAAACAAATCAATCACGTCTGGAGTCTGTTTTTGTTCAACCTGGTTTTCTAAGATGTCGTTTACAAACATTACATAATACCTATTATAAAAAATCAGAACCTAAACTTATCGTCAACACTATTACATCATCATCCATTTTATCGCATTAAGCGATTTAAATTCAGTAATAAACCAATTTATTGCACTCGTGTGATTATAATACTGCTGACGAACGGCACGTTTTCGCTGTATGAGTAGGTATACTCACATAACCCAAGTACACTTTTGTTTTGGCCGTTAATATGTAAATCTCGTGTTATTTTTTAGAAACTTTTTAACACCCCCCCCCCCTTTTTTTTGTTTTGGTGCGATAAAAATAACTTCGTCCGCTCTCGCCGGAGCGGGAGGGCGTGTCAGACTCCTACTGACTAAAACACACCCGTGTTTCTTCAGTTGCCTGTACGTTACCAGGGGCCACGGTAACCCTTTAGGACTTTCCCGCCAGCCCTACCCCCTGGCGATACGTGATGAAGTTTTAGACAAAACCCTCCCCAAAGTCGTGTATTTTTTTGTTGCAAAGTATTAAATAATTACAGAATATTTTATCTTTAAATAGAAATAAACAAACAAACATATTTTATTTTGGGCCGCTTTTCGGTTTAGAAGTGCGCTTTCAACGAAAAAAAATATACACGTGATATCTCACTACACCGTCCTTGTGATATTTCGTGATTTTTCCGAACCACCTCCCCCCCTTTCGCGCCTCACGTGATTTATGGACGTCCCCTTAGCTACATAAATCTAACACAACATAATTGGTTGGTTGATCTTTTTTTTTGTGTACAATAAAGGATATGGCCGGATTTTGTAGAGAGCTGTGCCCTAACAAAAAATATGCATGTACATTGACATACAGGGTGGCAGGGACATCGACGCGAAGCCGGTTACCATGGATTCAGTACATGATTCTGAACCCCCTGCGTTGAAATTTTTCGTCGGTTATTAAAAAAAAAACAGCTGTTTCATAGAAAAGTGCAATACCTACGCGGTCAAAATGTATGGAGCAGCGGATTTTTTTTTTTAATAACCGACGAAAAATTTCAACGCAGGGAGGTTCAGAATCATGTACAGAATCCATGGTAATCGGCTTCGCGTCGATGTCCCTGCCACCCCGTATAGTACGTCATATTAAAGCTTACAGGTATGTCTTTACAATAGTTAAAGTTTTATGATCAGAGAACAGGCGAGAGATATTGTAAATAGGTTTTTTTTTAAGCGCCTAGTTATTTTGAATAGCAATGATAGTTAATTCCTAAATAGGATTCTTTTAAGCGCCTAGATATTTTGAATAGCAATGATCGTTAATTCCGAGTTTTATAGACGAAACAATACAATATTATCAATGGATATAAAGACCGTTTCTTCACTAGCCGACACGACATTCATTCTCATAGTTATCAGCGTGTTCCATACATTTTCATAGAATTACGCGTCAAGTCAGCTAGTGCAAAAGAGTCAAAAATCTAAATACCAAGTAAAACTTATTCGTAATCATATTGATGTATATATATATTGGTAATAGTCTCTAGCTAGACCTTTCCATCATCATCGCAGGCCACGACAGCGAAGAGCTCGTCATCTAAAGATATTTCTGGATAGCGACTTGGCAAAAAAATATACAATTGGATAGGCAATAAAACACTAAAATATCACTTGAATTTTTATTTGGAACTAATTAAGTAGGTTGGATCACATTTGAAAGAAAAATATTTTATTTTATTTGGGACACGCACAGAAAATACAAACAGTAATTGTAAAAACATAATAAACAAGAAAATATAAACAAAACGGAGTATTTGTGAAATTTACAAAATATAATCACCTGTGCGAGGCCAAAAAGGCTCCTATCTCAGCATAATGCTGCGATATTTAAAGAAATAATAAATACCGCAGCGCTGGTATTCTGATAGGGCCCACTGTGATGTCACGGACACACCTACGGACTTAGATAGATCCCACTAGGGGGTAACAAAATAAATAAATAAAACAATACACAAGTTAATAATAAACAAAATTAAATCTATTACATACAGATAGAAAATAATTATATATAAATCTACTTACGCCCGACGACGTTCCAACATCACTTGTCCATGATAAAGACTTAATTATCTGTGGTGACAAGCGAAGGGACGCGGGCGCAATGCGAATCTGTTATCTGTGATGCATTCGGCTGTCTAATTATCAGGGAAGTAATCATAGATAAATTTAGATAATACACCTACGAAGTAATTACTTGGGATTTCAGAGAATTATATAGATAAATATTATGGATCAAAGAATATTACTACTCTAAAACTACAGGTATTGATTTAAATAAAACAGAGGGTGATTAATAAAGTATAAGGCAAGAAAGGATGTATTAATAATGTATAGTATCGCTGTGTTGTGTGTTGACTGTGTTGTGTTGTGTAAAACGGAAGAAAAGGATTCAGTCACCGAGCAAATCAAAGCGAGTGAAGCAAGATCATGAACATACTACTCCGCCAAGGTCACCAATACCAACTGCGTGCAGTCCCCGGGTGAGTTTAGAAACTGGTTTCCTTTTGTACTCGTAACAAATGCTGCTTATATTTAGTACTAAAAGTTCCAACTGTTTTCATAGCACGAAAAGGAGGTGGCAAGTCGTTCCAGCAGCGCGAAGCAGCGAATTTAAAGCTTCCACGAAAAGCAGCAGTTTTGTTAGTTGAAGCCAACAGAAGGTAAGCAGATGCTCTTGTCTTGATTTTATTTATGTCACGCGACCAGGTCAGTTTCTTATAGAGATATTCTGGTTTTTTTGTGAGAATGGTGCCAAAGAGTAGGGTAGCCAGGTGAAGCTTTCTGCGATCTGACATTCTCATCAAATTACCCTTAATTAAAAATGGAGTTATGTGAGATCGGGGAGGAATATTGAAACAAAACCTTGCACAAGCATTTTGTACTCGCTGGATCAGCTTTTCACTTCTACCGAGAATGCACGCACCATACACAGTGTCAGCATAGTTCAGCTTGGATAAAACAAGTGACTCACACAGCATGACACGCATATCCACACTTATGTAGGGCCGTACACGGTACAGAAGCTTTAACCGGCAGAAACAGTTGCGCACTGCCTCCAAGATGTGTGTCTCAAAGTGCAGGTGCTCGTCAAACACCACCCCAAGATTACGGGCTTCTTGCACCCTATCAATAGAACACCCGTCAATCTTTAAGTCCAGATTATACCCTGACATTATATTAAGAAAATTTCTTGATCCCATGATAATATACTTGGACTTATCAGGGTTCAGAACCAAAGAGTTTCTCACTGACCATGCTGAAATCCTATCTAAATCCTCATTCATTCTTTTTACAGCTTCAGCAGACTGCTGAGGGCGGAATGAGAGATACATCTGCAAATCGTCAGCATATAGGTGGAATTTGGTGTTGCTAAGACAGTTGATGATGTCGGCACTGTACAGAATGAAGAGCAGCGGGCCTAGGATCGATCCCTGTGGAACGCCGCGGTTCACCTGCTTGGGACTGGAGGACATGACATCTCCAAAACTGTCATTTGTTACCTGGACAAACTGAGAACGGTGACTCAGGTAACTCCGAAACCATTGGACAGTTTCTGGCTGACATCCGTAGTAGGACAGCTTGGAGAGGAGAAGGGAGGTATTGATTGAGTCAAAGGCACGTGAAAAATCCAGCAGCACAAGCATGGTACCCATGCCCTGTTCTCTGGCTTCAAGGATATTACCAACCACGTCAAGAAGAGCTGTGGCTGTGCTGTGCCCCTTACGGAATCCTGATTGGGCCAGTGGCAAAATACTGTTCTGCTCAAGATACACCCGAAGCTGGTTGGACACAACTTTCTCCAGAATCTTGGAGAGACATGGTAAAAGACTGATTGGGCGAAGGTCTTTCACGCTGGAGGGATTCGATACCTTAGGGATGGGCCTAACTATAGCCAATTTCCATAGATCCGGAAAAGAGGATGAGGCTATGGATCTGTTGATGATGGCTGTTATAGTTGCAAGGGTACGAGGAAGAGTCATCATCAGCATCTCCAGGGAGATATGATCAGAACCCTGAGCATTTGACTTAAGACCACGTACAAGCCTCAGCACCGTTTCCTCCTGGACCGGCTCAAGCTGGAAATGAGTATTACTGAATCTGTGATGTTCAAAGTAAGTTAAATCAGCATCACTGACCCTGCCACTACCAGGCACATCCAAAAAGTGGTCATTTATTTTCTCGGGGTTGTTACAAAAGTGTGGTAGGCTGTGCTCTGGTTTTTTTGAAATAGCTAAGGATGATTTTATATGCTTCCATAACTTCTTTGGCTGTTTAATGTTTTTGTTTATATATGATTTAAAGTATGCACACTTTTCACTCTCAAAAGCGGCCCTAACTAGGTATTTAAGCTCTTTGTATGAGTTTATGTGATGTTCAGATTTAGTAGCTTTAGACTTTACATGGCATTTGTCACGCAACTTCATCATATCCTTGACAGTAGATGTTATCCAAGGGTAAGACTTTTCTTTGATTAAAACCTTTTTAAGGGGTGCATGTAAGTCAAAGAGATTCAAAATATACTCATTAAAAGTTGCTACCATAGAGTTAACATCCTCGAGACCCTCAACATATTCCCAGTCCATCTTGTTCAAATCATCATTAAATTTATCCAGCAGTATATCCTTAAGTGGCCTATAGGTGATCCAGTGTGGGGAAGGTTTCTCTAGTTTAAAATTAAGTTCGACAGAAATAACTGCATGTTGGCCAAGCTCAGGTATATGTAATACAGAGACCCCACACACACGGGCATCAGTGCACACAACATCAATGAGTGTCTCACTATGGTCTGTAAAATGGGTAGGCTCAGTAACGATTTGATTCAGCTTGGAGCATTGTAAAAAATTGCTAAGTAGTTTTGTTTTGTTTTCCAGCTGGTTTAACATGTTGATGTTGAAGTCACCAAGCAAGATGACCTTATCCGCACCAGCAAAAGAGGAAAGAGACCGATTTGCTTTACAGACATTTTAAGAAAAACGTCATTGCAATTACTAAGACAAGACACATTCATATTGAATGTGTTTTGTCTTGTTCATCCACTCTGAATGAGTGGTGGTGCCGTTATATTTGCTTTCCTCTAGTTCTTCAAACTGTTTATATTCAGTCATAAGTGGCGCTTAGCTCGCATCGAACAGGGATGACATTCTTGCAGATTTGTCCTCCGTCCTGTAACAATGTTTGCCATATTTTATATAAAATCTTCTCCTTTACCTTTTAAAGTAAATAGTAAAAGTAGCGCCGCGCTCTCGCCGCGGAACGTGGCGCTCTCGCAACTAGAGCGCGGCGAGTGCGCTGTCTCAACGCAGGCGTCCCCAGTCAAACACGGCGATTCCGTTACGAGTCACGATGATACGCTGGCGGAATAATCTTCGTTGGTGGAGATTACCCAACGTAGAAACGCGGATCCGTTGCGATTCTCTCGTTCGTCGAGGCGGCCCGCGGCCCCCTAAGCAAATTCCGTGGTTTCGGCCGACGTTACAGGCACTTCGTTCTCCGTCTAACTTATGGTGTGTCCGTAAGTGAGACGAAGCACGAAGCGTCCGTATATACGGCCGAAACTACAGATTTCGCTTAGGGTACTCCCTAAGCGAAATCTCCCCCTGCACCCTAAGTGCTCGTTTACGGAAACGCGGGGCGTTGAGCGTCGCGTGCGGCGTGGTTCGCGGCGCGTCGGACGTTTTTTCAGTTTGCAGACAGGCGGCGCGTCATCACACGCTTTAACACAAACATATGGCAATGTACGATGTTTTTTATAAGGACGCGGAGCGTGGCGCGACGCGTGGTGCTGGGCGTGAAAAGTAGCGTTGCCTGCCGCAGCGCCCGGGTATCACCGATGTTCGTAATGGCGCGTACGACGCCGCGGGCCTTTTTTTTTTTTGCCTTGCCGCGGTTGTCGCTACGTTTTACTGTGAATGGAGAATTATACCATAACAATTTACAGCAGTCACCACGGTAAGATAGTAGAGAAAAAATATACGTTCAACAGCGCACACTAACCTGATTGTGGGTATTCCATGAGAAGAAAATGTCGATTCATGGACTGTTTTCTTCAACGGTGGTGTCGCACTGAGTAACGCCTCCCCATAACAGAACATCCACATTCAATACACAACATTGGGTAGCCCAGTACTCTGCTGTGTACTTTCGGTCGGTGGGTCGTCTTAAGGGCTCTTCACCGCGTTGGTTGAGTAATACATAACATGCATTGCAAATCAATCCATTCAAAGGAAGCTGAAAAATATGAGATATTGTACTCAGTAAAGTAAAACTTTTCGGATTATAGAACTCCACTGTTTAAAAAGCAGGTGAAGTTGGTAAAATATGTAAATAATTACTACGTGGGTACATACTTATACAAATAACCATTCGGTGAATATAATTATTTTGTACAGAGCACAGGGCTTAAAGTGACAGATTGTGACAGACAACGCAGAATGAGCGCGCGCAGTTCATACGTCAAAACTTAGAATAATAACTAAAGCATAGAAGGAGGGCTAAAATAGCAACTGAACTCAATATACTTGCTTCATTTTGACTTATGGAGACGCTTCGATGTTAGAGAAGGACACCTATACAGAAAACGTTTTGAAATTTCGTTGGTTGTCACAAGGTTTTCACTCATTATATTCAGACTAGTGATGTGACCCACAAAATTTCAACATCGATAGAATTTACAATGCATGTGTGAATGTATTTTTTTTTTAATGGATATCATTGTAATTTCTAGGTGTCTACCTAGAGGTTATACGAGTAATTACGATTTATACATATAACATTCAAATCGTTTTTTGAAGTTCGTTCAAAATGAAACTGTACTTTATTAGGTAATAAAAGTAAGTAAGTAGTTTCATTTTGGACGAACTTCAAAAATCGAACGATGATTGATGACGAACTATTTAGTTCGTACCTAAGTACGAACTAGATAGTTCGTCATCAATCATCGTTCGATTCATGAAGTTCGTCACTAAAGTCCTCCTTGGTTCCCGACAGATTTTTATGTATCCAAGTATTACACCTAACCCGGCTACCCCCGAATGTATTTAATTGCCATATGTAGTAATTGATGAAAACAACGTGGTAGACTTCGGTTTTACGAATGTTTTTAGCAACTCTTGCTTCAAATTACTTTTTCATATTTATTTGGATTTTAGACATTTAAATAGGATACAAAGTGGAAATTGATAATAATCTTTAATAAAAGACAAATAGATGGATGGATACTTTATTGTTTGCACACCATAAAATACAAACCGACCCACAAAAAACTGAAAAATAAAAAACGTTTTTACAAAAAAAACAACCGACTTCCAAAAGAACACTGAAAAGTGAAAAATTACTTAAATTTCGGGAGGTGGAGGTGGTAATTCTTTTAATATTACTGCCCTTTAAATAAAATAGTTTTTGTGAGAAAACTTCGCACCTTCTCATGAGGCTGATTCGCCTATTTAGTTGAATAGTGAATTCTTATTGTTAGATATATCTGACATATAGATTTGATCAGAAGATTTCGATGATTTTCAGCAAAATCTTGCTCTAAACAATGCTGAACAAGGTTGTGGAAAACCCTTGATACTGCATATGTTGAAAACACTTTATTCATCATCATCATTATTATTTCTTTGCGACCCAAGAACTGTCCACCGGCCTTGGAAATTTGCTCCCGTATAATCTTCTCAGTAGTTTTACAGACGTCTATTACACATTTTGATGGTTTGACTAGACCTACTCTATCTTTAACTTTTATAAGTGACGGTCTGGAATCTATATTACCACATAAACTTTCCATGCATATTTCGCACTTTAAAACTTTTTTGAGCTTTCTAACCACAAAGCCTGCAATGTAGTGAACCACATCTACTGAGTATTCAGTAAGCTGAGACGATGATAAATAATCGTGGTCTAAATCAACGATACTTAAAATTGTACTGTAAAATAAAAGTATCGACAACATTATTTACGTTACTATGTATGATCAAGATACCCTCAAAACAGTTTCCGAATATTCGCTAATAACTGCTATTGGAATAGATATTACGTCTGGTTTCCGCTACAAACTGATTCAGCAACATTTGTTATGTATTTAAATTCATTTATCAGTTCACATTCAACAAAAAAAATTGTAAAATCTTACCGATGGAAGGTCAATATTTCTTTTTTATTTTCTTTGCGTGATGAATGGGACTTGCAGTCCCCAACCACACAAGACATTGCTCCACACACTCACTATTTGTAGTTAAACAAAGAATTCGTGCAATATTTAAGTAATATTTGTACTGTTAGTACAAATACTACTAAAATATCGCAAAAACATACTCAGATTACAACAAACGCAATAAACAATGAACACGCGAACAAGTCAAGTAGTTCAATGAACGAAATTTCAGGCATTGAAGCAAAGTACTATCAAATTTGGCCGGGTTGCATTAGAACCAATATAACCAAATGACAGTTCATCTTGTGAAATGCCAAAAAGTAAAACAAAGAGTAAATCATTTAGCTCTTTCACACATCCTTTTTCGTGCCATAAGATAGAACGAGTATAAAAGTAGTTACAGAATTCATTTTTTAGCTTTCCTTCTATGCTTTAGTTATTATTCTAACGTCAAAATAACTAGGACATTTGGATACACACTCTTGAATATATGGTCGATTCATAATGAGTAACGTGATCGGCATCATGACGCACAGGCTTCGGCACAGGGTGTCTGCTAGTAATACGATTCTGGCAGTCGTGGGTACATTTTATTTAAGTCAGACCTTTATTCGAGTCACATATAGTGTTTGTCTTATGCGTGTATCCAAACGAAAATGACCATTTGTCCAAATTAAAAACCACACTCACAAAATCAAATAACACACTTTTTTTTTTGTATTTTTCCTCGCCTGTTCTAGAGAAATGTAATTGTTGCGATTAATTTTAGTATATTTAAGAAGTAATTTTCATATATTAATAATTGCTGTATATTTTTTTTTTTTATTGATTTTGAGGGCAGGATTCCAGGTCCATGTCATTTGGTTGGTCTTTTTGTTTGGTGTATAAGAAAGCATAATATTCATGTTTCTCTTTATTACGTTTTAGGTACCTACCCCTACGTGACGTCATCGAACTGCAGCATCGGCGGCGTGTGCACGGGCCTGGGCCTCCCTCCGCTGGTGATCGGCGAAGTGCTCGGCGTCGTGAAGGCCTACACGACGCGCGTCGGCGACGGGCCCTTCCCCACTGAGTTGCATGATGTTAGTATTCAAGTACAATTAAGTTATCGGACTGGTTGGCAAAATGTTATTCAGGTCCGCAAACGTTGGGGCACTTGGGAACACGCACCCGCGTCGTGTTCCACGCGCACCTCAAAGAGATGTCACCAAAATTGACGGGGTCCGCTAGGGCCGATGCCTACCGGGGCTGCGGGAAGTCCTAAGGGGAGACCGTGGCCCCTGGCAAAGCAAGGGAAGGAAGACGGGTGGGTTTTAGTCAGTAAGAGTCTGACACGCCCTTGCGCTCCGCCCAGAGCGGGAGAAGTCATTTGATGATTTCCCACACAGAAAAAAGAAAAAAAATAAAAGGCAGGTGCGTGTACGGCGGACTTGTATATATTGTAATTCCTTGTATTGTATGGATGTCAGCTCACGAAATGCGTGCGCGGGTCGGGCGCGGAGCGGGTCGGGAGCGGGAGCCGCGCACGTTTTTCGTGTGCTGACATTCATATAATACAAGGAATTACAATATGTACTCCCGTCCCGACCCGCGTCCGTCTTTGTGCGTGTTTTGAGCTTTAACACCATGTTCTGTATGCCCTGTAAGTTCACATTAAAGGAACTTATGGACGTTACGATAATGCTTGTACCTAAGTTCTGGGCTGATACAATTTTATATTCATATCCGTACATTATTTTATATGTATTCCAATGTGTGTTGTGTCTGGTGGGCAACTGCCCGACGATTGATGTCGAGACGTTGTATAATATATAGTCGTCGCGCGGTAAACCCTGCTTACGCTATGCATTATTTTGCGTAGTTCGCATGTGACGTTTTCCTGCTCATGCATGATGCCACCACATACAGGGTGGCAGGGACATCGACGAGAAGCCGGTTACCATGGATTCAGTACATGATTCTGAACCCCCCTGCGTTGAAATTTTTCGTCGGTTATTAAAAAGAAATCTGCTGCTCCATACATTTTGACCGCGTAGGTATTGCACTTTTCTATGAAACAGCTGTTTTTTTTTAAATAACCGACGAAAAATTTCAACGCAGGGGGGTTCAGAATCATGTACTGAATCCATGGTAACCGGCTTCGCGTCGATGTCCCTACCACCCTGTACATTATGGCATAAAGCTAAGGTACTAAAAAATAAGGAATCTGTAGGGACAGCCCTACAGAGTATTCGTACCTTGCCTAGCTGAGACGTTCCTACAGGCAGCTGGTTTCTTTCAGGGCTGTTCATTTGTTTTCAACCCAAATCAAGCGGTAGTAGAACAAACGTAAGTACGGTTTACACAAATAGTAACGTTACTGCGCAGGAGACCGGCGCCCTGCTGCAGGCGCGCGGCCACGAGGTGGGCGTGACGACGCGGCGCGTGCGGCGCTGCGGCTGGCTCGACCTCGTCGTCGTGCGCTACACCGCCATGGTCAATGGATACACCTCGTGAGTTATTATACTATCATAATTTATAACACACTAACTACACAATTATAATATTATACTAGGTTTTGCCCGCGGTTTCGCCCGCGTGGATGTCGGAAAAATCGGGTGCGTACTACTGGAATTTAAAGTACCCTATGTGTTAATCCAGGTTATAAACTATCTGTGCGCCGCATCCAATGTTTACGGGGCCCATGCCAGTAAAGCTCCCAGTCTGCTTGATTTTTTCTGACATTTTCAATAATCATCGTCATATTTCAGGCAATTTACACAAAACCTTAATCGTTCACACGAACAAACTTTTCTCTCGTATTCGAGACTAGCGCGCGAGTAAACTAAACAACTGACTGCCTTCCATTCGATTTTTAACGTAACGTTAAAATGGTCGCCGCGTGAACGACTGTATTGTATAGGGGAAAACCGTATACGTGATAAAATCGAATCGTATAATCGCCGTGTGAACGTAGCCTAAAGGTGACAAGGGGACTACTCACACTTATTCAGCTCTATTCAGCTTATGCCCATAGAAAACAACGATTTTGTATGAAGACGCGTACGCATCCGTTCAGCTTTCCACGTCTATTCAGCTTCGCAGCAGACAAGTATAAAATAAGGATAAATGTGTTATTATCATACGCGGCGGAACAGCGCAACGGATGGTTCTCGACTCCTTGTCGACAAGTTGCGACCTGCATAGTTTATTATATTGTATATTGGGTGACTGGTAATAAGTGAACTTTTATTATGGGGCCAAACCTGAAATCCCGAAAAAAAATCTGCTGTTCCCTACATTTATGTTCGCAAAATTCGTCAAAGTGTATGGAACAGTTGATTTTTTTTCGCGATTTCAGGTTTGGTCCCATAGTAAAAGTTGTTCATAATGATGAGTAAAGTCACGTGTTTAAGTATTATGTTATATTACGTAATCATTATGCACGTTCATTCTTACGACACTGTACGCGACTGATAGAAGCAGAACTGTATAAGTGCGACCAAAATCGTTCAGCGAAATGAAAATGGAGCTGAATAAGTGTGAGTAGTCCCTTAACCGCATACAAAGCGAATAATTATATAAATGAATGTTTCAGGTTATGTCTTACAAAGATGGACATCCTAGACACGCTGGAGGAGATCAAGGTCGGCATAGCGTATAAGTTGAACGGCAAGAAGATCGAGTACTTCCCCTCGTCGATGACCGAGCTCAGCAGTGTAGAGGTGAATATTACTGTATTTACAACTCGGGTATTTAAAACTCGTGTGAAGGCAACCTAATAATGCAGCCAATAATAAAAGGGTTCTTTTTGTCTATTCCTGATGCTCAAGATTCAAGACGGATGGATATTTTTGTATGAGCTATGTAATGGCATATTCGTATGACTAATTAGCTGTCAAGCTATCAGTATTCAACATATAATTTAAAAACCCTTAACTTTAAGAATATAATGCCCGTTTTCACCATCATTCCTTAAATTTAGGGAGTCTCTTAAGACATTTTAAGTGTTCGTTTCTGCTAAGGGATCCTTTAAATATAGGGGCCCGATATTCGGCATCTTAGCGATAAGTGACAGTTCATTTGTTGTTTAAGGTGGTCATCTGTCAAGATGTCACTATTTTAATACATAATTTTCTTCTTAAATTTTTTCTTTTTAGGGTTCCGTACCCGAAGGGTGACAAACGGAACCCTATTCATAAGCCTCCGCTGTCCGTCTGTCTGTCAGCGAGCTCTATCTCATGAACCGTAATAGGTAGGCAGTTGAAAATTTCACAGATTGAGCATTTCTATTGCCGCAATAGCAACAAATAATAAAATTAAAAATTAAAGGGGGGTCGCCATATAATAAAATTAAATTTTGAAAAAAAAAATATCTGACCCCGGCATGTGGGGTATCATTTTCTAGAGCTCATCGAGTAGAGAATAAATATAATTATTATTTGTTTTTATCTTTAAAAATGATGAATTAGGGGGCCGTAGAAGTTGTCTGTTTTAGACCATTTTTGTACGAGCTCTATCTCAACAACTAAACAAATTAGGAATTTAAAACTTGTGTGTATCATGTAACATATACTGTTTATAATCAACAAATACTAAAAACGCCGATTCATAACGTATTTTATATAATACTAGCTGCTCACCCCGGCTTCGCACGGGCAGCACTAAGTACTTATCTACGGCGCACCTACCTACCCTTCTACCCTCTACATACCTACCCTGCCCTACCTACCTACCCTTCCTATCTACCTACCTACCTATCTACCCTTCCTATCTACCTACCCTACCTACCTACCCTTCCTATCTACCTACCCTACCTACCTACCTATCTACCCTACCTACCTACTTACATATCGTGAATTCATGCATGCCTAGTACCTACTTTTTGTTAGGTTACTGCTCAGAACGGACTTTTCCAGCGGATTTTGAAAAATTTAAATACTGTCGTGAATTCATGCAAGCCTAGTACTTTTTGTTAAAATTTCAGGCATTTATAGCGGGATATCATAAGTGAAAAACTAAAAACACGACCTATCTACCTACCCTACCTACTTATATTATTACTTAGAGGTATGAAAAATAGTTTACGTCCTATTCTCAGACCTACCGAATATACACCAAAAAATTCATAAAAATCGGTCAAGCCGTTTCGGAGGAGTTTGGCAACAAACACCGTGACACGAGAATTTTATATATTAGATGGGCGATTTTCTGCAACTTAACCAAATAATTTTGTATTTCATGCTAATATTATACGATATAAATTCCACAGATAACTATTTAATAGTCGGAGTAATGACATGGAATTAGTAAGTACCTACTATCATGGCAGCATATACTATTTCGATCATTTAAATTTCGATCATCCAAAAAGGTCTACAAAATAAACTTTCTTCACAAGATTTTAAAACCGGCCAGTATTTTTTGAGTTTAAGACTTTTTTCAAAGTATCCCTAGACGGTGTTGATGTGTGTACCTCATGTTAAAACTACACTCCAATAGACAAATATTCAGTAACATTGAAATGAATGCTGGCACATACAGTGTACTATTCAGTTACCTTAAACCGTTGTGGATACAATTTCATATTGAGAAAAATTATTGGTGTAAAAATATTCGGCCACGGCGGCCAATCTCAACGGAGACTGGCCTTCGGCGCGGGAGATATTATAGTGCACAAGTGTGTGCGCAGACACGAGTGCACTCTCTCTTCCCTCACTCTCATAGTCCGATGGGATGTGTAAAAATAATAAGTAAGAAATAATAGATTTCTGTATGACTATAAAAAATAACGTAAATAAATACCTGTATTGACCCGTGCGTTTGCACTGGCGAAACATCATGACAAAACATGTTGAAATCTCTAGTTCCTGTCAAACATTGTATGAAAAATTTACAGAAAATAGAGATTCCAACATGTTTTGTTGTGAATGTTTCGCCTGTGCAAACGCACAGTTATAATTAAAATTTGGCATACTACTTACATTCTATTTTGTACAATATAGTCTGATGTAGCAAGAGAAATCCTTTTATTTATAAGTAACTAGCTTTACCCGGCCCGGCTTCGCACGGTTAGCACTAAGTACTAATCTACGGCGCACCTACCTTTCCTAATTACCTATTTCTACCTACCTACCCTACCCTACTTACCAGGGTAGGTAGGTACCTAACCTACCCTACCTACCCTATATCTACCTGCTTACCTACCATACATACCTATTTATACCTACTAATACTATGTTAGTAGCAAATAAATAAGTTTGACTTTAGTTAATGCATGTTACTGGATAAAGTTAACTTAATATTTTTCTCTTAAAATAAATGAAATATAGTCCTACACCTATATTTTAACACAACAACATTTTTTCATTAAAATTAGACAATTTCTTTACAAATCTTTGTTTTTTTATAGCGCCTCTGTTGTTACCTTTACGAAAGTATTACAAAAATTCATAGTGTTAAATCTTGTACGACATGGTATGGAACCCTTCGTGTGCGAGTCCGACTCACACTTGACAGATTTTATTTTTTTAATAAGGAATTTTGAATTTGGAAAACTTAGGTATTTAAGGAGTCTCTTAGGTTAAGAGATCCTTAGTAAGGAAGTGTTTGAGGGAACGATGGTGAAAACGGGCATAAGAGTAACAATTCGATGCATTGTATAGTTCGCGTCAAATAAGTTTGCCGCTCTGAAGTTAGGTTGCGCATGCGTGCGCCATGTTCACTACTGTTTTCTAAAGTAACATTGACTACTGCACAGTCATTTGTAACCTACTTCAGAGCGGCAAAGTTATTTGACACGAACAGAATCATGTTAGGTATCGTTGGATACAATAATTAAAAAATAATGATGTTTCTAGATGATTTTTTATTAAAGTCAATAGTTTATGAGATATGGGATATTTTCGGTTACAACAACAGAAAATTTTTTGTTTTTGAAATACTATACGAAATACAAACTTGTGTTTGCGGCCGCTAAAATCAATACTGTGCATAAATATTCATCCCAACTACGGAAACCTTCACGGTGTCACACGTACTTTTTTATCATCAGGATACTTGTTCCAAGGGTCTCAACCAATATGCTCTATTTACCAACATAATTTGTCTCGCCAGGTGGAATACATAACATTACCCGGCTGGGCGTGCAGTATAGAGGACGTGCGGCAGCTGGACAAACTGCCCGTGCAGGCGCGGAACTACGTGAAGGCCATCGAGGACTTCCTACAAATACCTGGTGAGTTTCATTCAAATTGGTGAACAACAGACAAGCACTATTTCACATTTAAGACTAAGGATCATATCACACTGGCGATTTGTGCTTGTGCGCAACGAGTTCGCCGCGGTTTTGTCACGAGAGCGTTTGACGTGTCTGTACAACGATGGCAGCAAAGTAGAAACGGATATCTACAAAATCGCAATTTTACAGGAGAGCACATTTAGTAAAAAATAGTGGTCATTTTGAGAGTTATGGACCGACTAATATAAAATTTTCTATGATGCATTAAAATAACCTTTATGAATTATGTAACAGGTTTTATCGCTATGTCGTTGTTTAAAAATCTTTGACGTAGAAGAAGACATCTGCCTGATATCCGTTTATACGTTGTGATAAAAAAAAGTGCCCATTTCATTTATTTAAAATATCTAGTAAACTAAGATAATAATCTCCAGTAATACTTTTATAGATATTTAAAGAAAATCTAAGCAACATGCAAACAGTATTCCCAACATATCTGGTACACAAAAGGCGGACAAATTCAAATGTCCGTTTCTACTGCGATGATAAATCGAGTGCAGATGTCTTCATTTACGTGCCAGATTTTCTTCATTATTTTAAAATTTGAAATAATTTTAATACAAAATTGTAGAAGCTCATTTTTGCAAAAAAAGCATTTTCACAAAAAACGTAATGTCCGTTTCTACTTTGCTGCCATCGACAAGAGAGAGCGAGACAAGCAAGTGTATAAAATTATAAAAACGCGGAGAAATGAAATAAGATTAGATATTTAACTAAATCTTTTAACAGTCCGTCCAACCGATTTTGATTTCTATTGCGTTGGTAGCATGATAAATGGCAGCTGCAGTAAACAGCTGGTATTGTAACAAGTTTTTTGCTTTGAATGCCATCTTTATGCCTACGGTAAAGAAGTCAGAATCGGTTGAACGGACTGTAAATGGTTTGTTTAAATGTCTAATCTTATTTCAAATCGAGTATAGTCGCGTCATCTTCGCTTCGCACTCGCGGAAAGCTCGTTCACAAATACGCTACGCTGAAAACACTCATAAGCAGAATGGGGCGGGCCGTGCGTGCCGCAACGCAACGCGTTGCATTGCATTGCAAGATTTTTTTGTTGTATGAAAATACGTTGTCTTACGGCCCGTTGCGTCTGTAATATGCGGTTGGCTTTACACTAACTTTTTCAAGCACCCTAAAGTTCAATACCCAGTTTAGACAGTTGTAAAGGTATAATTCTGTAGCTGATTGCAGGCGACGTGTCGCTAGCTACGGAAGGTATTTCATAGAAATTCATAGAAACCAGTCGTGTCGCGGCGACACATCGCCTGCAGTTGCCGACTGCGGTCGGCTACGGAATGATTCCTTTATAGGTTTATTATTAGGAATTTCTTAGTAGTAGCCCGGAATTTGGGTCCATGCTCGGCCAGTAACAATTAACTCCACATAAGTCCGTATATCTTTATATATATAATTCTTCCGTACGTGTGTTTGTCACCTAACTTCTCCTAAACGGGTGGACCAATTTCGATGAAATTTTGTGTGTATAATTTGAGTGGCTCCCTAGATGGTTTGAAAATACAATTGGACCCGGTAGGTGGCGCTGTTCGGGCAGGACAACGTCTGCCAGGTCCGCTAGTATATATATATATATATTAATGGTAGCTCTATAGTACATAGTACTCACACCTGTGCTATGCAATTATAAGACTTCAGCTATTATAAACATTTTAATTATGACCATGCCATTAAAATGGCAGTTGTAGCTAATTATAATACGGCAGTGCCACAGCGGCAATATAAATATAAATGTTAAACAATTTATATAATAGGTAGGTATTAAAGCTTGAACAATGATTCTTATTAACAACTGACGCTGTATTCTTAATTCTGGCAAAGTTTCAATCAAAACAATTTTAATCTCTGTTTAATTGTGCCAATAGTTTGTCGTAGTTACGTATTTCACTATAATAAACATAAGAACAAGAGACATTTATTATAGACTATTCATGACGATGATGAAATTTTTTAAATAAGGTCTATTTATAACCTCTTGTCTCCAATTGATTTTATTTCCATAACAACAGACATCAACTTCATCATAATCAGCCTATTAAAGTTCCCACTGCTGGGACACAGGCCTCCTCTCAGTGAGAGGGAGTGGGCTGTAATCCACCACGCGGGCCCAGTGCGGGTTGGTAGATGTCACATGTCTTCTAATGTTCGGTTCTAAGACATGCCGGTTTCGTCACGATGTTTTCCTACACCGTTTTGAGAGACATCAACTTAATGCAAGTGTAAATAAAGTTGATTTTAAATTGACTAGTACTGTTGAAAAAGTTATAAAAAATATGAAGTTGTAGCGCAAACTGAAACTTATGTGTAGGCATTACGGTTGTTTGTCCTAAAACTCGTGTTTGTTGCAATATTTGGCAAATAAATTGCTAACGCAGATTAGCTTTTTTTTTAGGCTCACCCATTATTTGGTACTTAAACATATCTGGCGAAATGTGGGTGAACTATAGGAACACCTCTGCCTTACCCTTCGGGGAATACATGCGTGATGTTATGTATGTATGTATGTATGTTATTCAACCCACCTCTGTTTTGTTACAGTAAAGTTCATCGGCGTCGGCCAGGGCCGGGAGTCCATCATCAGCACAGAAGCTTAACGTCGGAGCGAACTCGCCACCTAGTGTCACTTTCTTATGTAATGTTGTTACTTTATAAGTGAAGGTACGGCTGCTGCGTAGGCGCCGCTTTTGAGCTCATTATACAGGTTAAAGATGGATGGTCAAAAGTGATCGACAGGTCGTTAAGTTTCTGAATACTTTTTGTGATTGTTTAATGTTTTCTTCACAAGAAGATATACTTGAGGTTCAGATTCTATGTTACAAAGAAGTGAAATTATCTTTTGAAAATATACCGTTCAAATGTTTTGTGACAGTGTGAGTTAATATGGCAGCAGCTATTATCATTTCTGCCTAGCCTTTCCCAACTCTGTTAAGGTCAGCTTCCAGTCTAACCGGATGCGGCTGAATACCAGTATTTTACATGGAGCTACTGCCTATCTGACCTCAACAACCCAGTTACTGGGTAATACACCTTTGGTTGATGTGAAAGCAGAAATGTGTATAAAGACAGCGAAACAGCGGCTGTCTTACGTTCTGTAGCAGTATGCGAAAAATCGAAGGGTTTGTAATGAGCGCAAAAGAAGCACTGGCCTTCATAGCAGCTTACCGCTGGCTTATGTACCCAACAGTCGTTTTAAAAAGGCAAAACATTTTTAAATAATCAGGCCCACAGTTCTTACGCGTTTTTTATAAGTTTAGGGCTTATGATCAATTGTCCATCACAGCCGGAATTGAATGTATGTATGTAATATTTTAACGACATTTTTTATGAAAATTACACCATTTAATATTTTAAAAGACATAATGAGCCTTATGCCTAAAATGAATTGTTTTTTTTTTGCAACTATTACAATTAGCGCCTTTCGTTGCGATGACGATATACAGGGCGGTGATTTAGACACCATCCGTCAAAGGGGTGATTCTACACGTCATACTAAACAACTTTCACTATGAAACTCATATCAGATTCGTGAAAAAAAAAATACGAATTCCTATACTACAAACAGTAGACAAAGTATTTCGATTCATGTATGAAAAGTTTTTTTTAATCACCCCCTTGACGGAATTAGGTGTCTTAATGGGACTACTCACACTTATTCAGCTCCGTTCGCGTTTCGTGAACGATTTTGGTCACACTTACACAGTTCTGCTTCTATCAGCCGCGTACAGCACTGAACAAAACAGCGCTGAACGTAACAGAACAGCGCTGTACTCTACCTATAGCACTCGCATGATAATAATACATTTGTCCTCATTTTATACTTGCTTGCCGCGTACACGTCTCCATACAAAATCGTTGTTTTCTATGGGCATATGCTGAATAGAGTAGAGTATGTGTAAGTAGTCCCTAAATCGCCAGCCTGTATTTAAGACAGATTATGCATTGAACGCATCGATCACTAATAAAGAACTAGATACACAATCCCAAACAAAAGTTCTCTTAAAACTGGCACCAAATTGTGTTTAAGTAATAATAGTTGAAATAAATATAAATTAATGTAAATTCAACCTTAAACGAAATGCTTGACGTTTATTTCACAAAGATATGTTTAAAAAGCAATAAATTTTTACGACCGATACTATGTCGCGTGTTTACCGTCGGAGCGTTCGAATGCTACTAAATCAAAAGAGCGCCCAAATGTTCAAGTGGGTGCTCATTCGGTGAGGACATTTTTTGCCGCTGATTGTGTATCTAGTTTTTTATTAGTGATCGATGATTGAACGTCATCGATCTATAGCTATTACTTTTTATAACAGTATACCTCCGTGTACTTATAGTTTCAACTACATTTAATTAGGGTGCTGTTTCAAAAACGTCTTATAGTACTTATTGCATTGTAGAGTATTTATTGATGAACAGCGCATACGCATACGATCTTGCGACAGCGCCCTGAGATATTGAGATGTCTTGCCTGTCTCGAATACAACAATCTCTACAAAACATTTCCTAAGTAGTTGGAACACAAAATATTTTATATTACATTACATCACTAGTCAAGTTTTCTACAAGAAATATAATTCAGTATTGTTGATTGAAACTATAGTACCCGACGAACGTAAATATGACATATTGGGTTTAACATCAAGTTATGGCTCATTTTCATTCGTCGATATACAGCATGCGGGGACATCTATACAAATAAATAAAATTGAAGTGACTGTTTGTAATGTCAAAATAACAGCTTTTTACTAAATGCATATGAAAGTATATACGATTCATAAAAAAAAACACAATTTAAATTTTTTTTGTCTGCTTTTCTGTTTGTTCCGGCTAATCTCCGAAAGGGCTAGACCGAATTTGACGGGACTTTCACTAGAATATAGCTGAGGCCACTGGGCGTAAAATAGGCTCTGTATACCGATAATCCCACGGGAACATTGGGATTAAAAGGAACTACTTTACGCGGGTGAAACTGCAGGACGCAGCTAGTGGCGAATAAATGTCATCAAATTCAAAAGTCATTTATTCAAAGTAGGCTGAGAATCAGCACTTTTCGAACGTCAAAATTACATAAGACAGTCCCCCAAAAACGCCCGCCCTTCACCACTTCCTAGTGCTTTAGCTGGGAAGAAGAACTGGTGCAACAAACTCCCCAGCAGCACAGCTGTCTGTTCAGTTAGAAAAAAAAAAAGATTTTATATAATAGTATGCAAAATATCGTACGGTATTTTACGGACTGATATTTTACCGCAGACTCTGCGGGGAATCCTCGTAGCGGGCGTAGCGACCAATGAAATTCATCGGTAGGCAAAAAGCGTGCGGAGACTCACACCCAATGAAATAAGTCTTCCAAGCAACTGCCAAACATGCGGTATAGGTTATCTGTATACCGAATATGTTCCCTATCGCCTAATGAAAACGGTTCCCCTGATACGCGCCCTATATCATGCGTCACAGAAATCTCCCGCACCCCGCATACGAGCCCTATCGACCAATGAAAATGAGCCTTTAGGTTTTGTAGAACGTCGTCTATTTCACTCATACACAGATATTATCTCTTTCTAAACCTCTTTGTGTCATGTTTACGCCCGGGTATTGTTTGCGTATCGGCACGGCACAGATTAATATAGATGGTTCACTCCGCAAAATCATTTAAATAAAAAGCGACCTTTGCTACGATACAATAAAGTACAATTCAGGTCGCACAGCGCTAATTACCTACAGTTATACTCACCTAGAAGTTGCCTTTCTTTCTATCGCGTAACTCTTTATATCTTCTGACTACGTTACGCCCACTGAACTAGCCCGAAAATTCGAGCTCGCCGCATACTTGTTCATACCTAAAATGCGGAGTGCGCCTTCTGTACTTTATTCTGTGGTATCGGCTAAATGTTGATAGATTATCTTGCCTCCGTAATTCTATAGACAATGTGTCGTGTACGTGAATTTATTACAATGGTATTTATTGGTATTGTATCAGAATTGTCGAACTTTTGTGGAAGTATTTATAATTATATAAATGTCTGTATCGGGAAGAATAGCTTGAGGTGTACTTGGTAGAGTTGCGTATTTGCGATGACATGGTTCGTCGAATTATTCGTAATGGATTTCTCGTTCGGAAAATCAATTCTATTGGTGAAGACTCGCGGCGTTGCAGTGCGGAATGTTCTACCAATAGTGAAATAATTTAGCTAATTTTAAATAAAGTATCAACAGAACTATCTTAAGGCGTGTACGCACGAACGAACAAGAACATTGTGAACACTAACGAACATCAAAAATGACGAACACGTCACGGTACACGTAACGTCAGAAATGTTCGTGGCGAACCAATTTCAAATTCATGGCTGCTAGAGAGAGCGGGGAGTTTGAGCGCGCTGTCTTCGTATGAGGTTCGTGTTGGGTTGGCTAATTTACGTTCGTGTTCAATGTTCGTGTTCACCATGTTTTGTTCGTTCGTGAGTACGCGTACACGCCCATAAAGTTAATAGAATATATTTCACAGCGGATTTAGTACAAAAGAACTGTTGATTGTTTCTTGGCGGCGCATTGCCAACTTTCCTTTCACAGCAATAATAGGGTAATTAATGTATAAACAATCTGTTAAGGTGCAAGACACGTTTATGGCGGAGTTATATACTTGAGAAGTATTATTATAAAGACACCAAGGCTTAATTATTCCTAATGTTAATTTTTAGTTCACTCGTTCTAAGGTGTCAATCGGTTACAGGATGGCAATATAAATGTTAGCATTTGCTAATAATAAAGTACTATAGAAAAGCACGCAACCAGACGAATATCCTGGAACGAACATGTTTTTTTTTGTTTATTAATTGTTTCATAAATTGACATTGTCGGTTTTTTGCACAAACGAAATAGCAGTACTATTAAATAAAGACCTTTTTTTAGCGTTTATTAACTTTTGTTTGAAATCAATTCTTTTCTACTAACTTTTTCATTTAGGGCTACTTTACGGCTTTCAGTAATCGTGAAAAGCGTTGAAACGATTTAGACATTATTTTACCAATTTAATCAAGTTTTACAAAGGCCCATTCCAAAGATCTTTTTCAAATGAAATATTTTATGTACTTATTAATAACGAATCATCGTTTTGCTTCTACATTCTGTGAGTCGTGTTTTTTATGTGATATAATTGTGTATAATTAATACAAATGTGTACATTAATGTAATATGTAAATATTATATCAATGTAAATATTTAATTACAGTTAATATGCCAATAAAACGGTTTATTCTTTTATGCATGTGTTTTATTTAACACTCTCACCGCCACGCATATATTATTATACAGTTTTCCAAAGCAGCAGGCCATGTGGGCGGCGCGCCGCCCACCCCATTTCTTTCGCAACTGGCCACGCTTAATTTACGAAAACTTTTGCAGCACGCCACGTGGCACGCTGGCAGGACACGCTGTAAACTTTATCTGCACGCCGTGTGGTCCGCTGTGACCCGACGAATTCATATCGATTTTATGGCTTTGGCTTGCCCGATATGGAGTCAAAAACAACTGTACCGTAAAATGGGGTGAATAGAAATCGCGGGGTGTATAGAAACAAATCTGAGAGTTTGTTTCTATACACCCCGCGATTTCTCAGATTTGTTTCTATACACCCCGCGATTTCTATTCACCCCATTTTACTGTATCGAATAGTGTATTCAAAAACCTACCAATGAAAAAAAAGACGAGGAAAATCGGACTCTTATTGCCATGACCGTTCATTTGGTAATGGATTAACCAAAACTAGTTTCCAAAGAAGACATTGACTCAAAAATAATAATTCTGCTTACTTAAAAACAATCAAATTGTGGATACATCAAACAAAAAAATATTATTTTATGTGAATATCTGCGTAGCATTCCGTACAAACACTAGATTGTGTTGGGCATTTCAGACAGAGCTTACTTTCTTCATCTTGTTCCTGGATTCTACGACTGGCAGACCCTGAGTTCGGTACCTTTCGTAACAATGAATGCATCTTCGACGATCAATTCGATTGCGATGAACCTTGTGCTGATGTTGATAATCTGGATAGGTTTCGGAATCCGAAATGTTAAGTGCGCGTAAGAAAAAATGCGCGAAAACCCTTCACCAGCAGGCTACGTGGGCGGCGCGCGGCCATCTGACCTAATAACACTGATGGCCTGCCTGATTGAATATTGACAGTTAAAAACGGACAAATATGCAAAAGTTTTGCCGCGAAATTTGTGGGGCGCCGGCCGCCCACATGGCCTGCCGAAACAAGTTCAAAAATCAACAATAGCTTGCTGCACTATAATTTTTGTGGGCGGCCGGCGTACCACATGGCGGTGAGAGTGTTAAAGTTGAACCCCAATGCAACAAGGACATCAGGGTATTGGCTTTCATATACAATAATAATCATTATTTTCAAATTAACGTATACTTCTAAATCACGACGACGCACAGTGGATCGAAAAAGGCTTTCGAAGACATAGGAAATAAACATTTTAGGTGTTGGTTTTTGCTTGAAATAAGATAAGATAAAGATTTATTGAACAAAAATGGTTGAACAATCAAACACTTACAAACAACACCATGCGTATAAAATAGTGCATATTACAATTATACAACTTCTAGTTTAACCTTAATTTTAGAAATGGATTTATAAAGCAAATATCATGCTTAAAAAAACTGCACTAGATCTAGATATATGAATTGAAATACGTCAAAAACCACAATTAGGTATTATTATTATTATTAGTTTTTAACAATTCTCGGGACCCTGGGGTCCCGGACCTTTGGAAGGCGTACGAGGGGCCGAAGCCAACTCGCAGAGGCCCGTTAGACGTTTTTAATGAAATGTGGCACCAACCGGCGACTATCCCTGTATGCACTATGCTAGTGCAACCAAGGACAACCCCCGGTTGCTGTAGGACTATTGCAGGATATGGAAAGAAATATTTTGGACTATGGGTTTGGGTGGCTAAAGTTGACTGGTGACCTGAATCTATGGAAGGACTATGGCCCCTGCCTGATCGATGTTTTATATGTACACGGATAAAATGGCAGGGGGTGACTTGCACACTCAATAATGGGCCCCCGAAAACGGTCGCTTGCACAAAGTGTCGTAGCGACAAGGGGGCAACATGTCCTGAGGTGCTTATGAGGAGTGGAGCGGTATTCCACGGCTATCAGGACAATCCCGGAAGTACGGTCAAGATCCCTACCAGCATCTTACTGGAATACTTCCTTCCTCCGAGCACATTTGCTCTTGCGAATCTCCACTCAAGCCGGCCAATTAAGGCAAGAATGAGGTGGGAGCTCTGTTCCTCGTCAGTGTTCACTCCAGCCGGCCAATTTATTATTATTTATTATTATAAGCCTGTGTTGTCCCACTGCAGGGCAAAGGCCTCCCTTCCCTCTTTCCACTTTTCCCGGTCTACTGCGGATTGCGGGCCAATCCTTTATGAAGGAGTCCAGCTCATCCCCCGCCATCTCTTTCGGCCTGCCGCGTAGTCGTTTCCTGTTATTTGGGATCCACTGATGATTTTTGCGTACCTATTGCTACTCCGACATGCGACAGACAAAAAATCATAAATAAATAGATAAATAACGGCGTGTAAGAAAATTACGGTTATTCTATCGGTTCCGGAGATATAAGCATTTTTTATACGAAGTGTATAGAGTGCCGCGAGTATTCTTGTGGCACTCTAGTGTCGCTGCCTCGGCCCGGCTAGGGTGCCGTGAGCGTTGCATTGTCACTGTCACTTGTTATTTAGGTTAGGTTAGGTTAGAACTGTGACCACACAACGCACGAGCCGAGCGAGCGTAGCGAGCGGTCCCGCGGTAGCGGCCGGCGAAGTGCCAGGGTCCGTTTAGGCACAAGAGAATGTAATGTTTTGGGAATGTGGTGTTTTACAGCGATCTAACCTCGACAATCGAACAAAATACCAAGTGACGTGACTTAGTGACAGTGACAATGACAAATCCAATGCCTGCGGCACTTTGGCCGGGCCGAGGCGGTGTTACTAGGGTGCCTGTAGTGGCACCTTATCCGATAGGGATAGAGTGCCACTGGTGGCACTCTATACACTGCTTTTTTTATATAGCTCCATATCAGACACTATTTCAAGCAAAAAAACCCACATTTAAAAATTTAAGTTTCTATGTCTTCGAGAGCCTTTTTACGGTCCACTGCGTCTTAGTAAAAAACTTATAAGGCTGCCTGTTTACTGGAGCGGAAAGGAGAGGAGCGGAGATGTGCCAATAAATTTAAACTCCGCTCCGGAGTTGCGATTCTATTGGTTAATATTGGCACATCTCCGCTCCTCTCCTCTCATCTCCGCTCCAGTGGACAGGCGGTCTTACACCCCTCTGTTTCCGTCGCGGGTTAAAAATAATCCCACTAGCATGCTAAAGACACTGTCATGCCTATCCATAACACCAGACAATAGCAAACGGGTTAAATAACCCTCCTTTTTTTGCTTCGCCGCAGTCGCGTGAAACCAAGGTAAGTAGGTTCCCAGCGATCTAGGCGTAGTCGTAGTAAGCGTGGTACCAGGTGGTGGAGCCAACAGGTTGTATTGCCCAAAGGTCAACCTGTTGACTGCTACGCTACGATATCTCGTAAGTCATCGTGCCGTTATGAAGTTTGTGTATCAATATTTGTAGGTATTACAGGTGTTTGGGAAACTTAAGCTGAAAGGAAGTTAGAAATCATTGCTACCTACTATATTTAGAATTTGGATCAGTATCTTTCTTGTCAGTAATGGAGACAATTCATATCCATATCCTTACCTACATAATTATTATAACACAAAGTCCCGCCGCGTCTGTCTGTCTGAACGCGACAAATTCAAAAACTACCGAACGGATTTTCAAACGGTTAGGTTTGTCCTGGGTTAGGACATCTTTGGTGATACTTTATTCACATTACAATCTAGCCTATTAGCTAATAAGTAATTTTAATATAACATAAACTGCTAAGTAACTATAAAATTAAGAAGTCGTTCATTAACGTCTTTCTTATTCACTAAAGTTAAGGGGAAGACACTTGATTCACGTGTTCTTTTTAAAAGTCAGCACTTGCACTACAGTTTAAGGTCACTTACACTGCACTAAATTAACTCAAAAGGTTTTACCCTTTTTAGCCTTCGCACTAATTCAGTGTTGTCAAGGAGTTGGATCGCCTCAACATTCATATGATGATGAAGTCTGTGTTCATGAGCTTCTGCATATTTTTGTATAACTATGTTTACGACATCAATCTTCAGGTCCCGGTGGAGGTCACTATTTCTAATGTACCAGGGCGCGTTGACTATATCCCTTAGTACTTTGTTTTGAAAACGTTGTATGATTTGACGATTGCTTTGACTGGTGCAGCCCCACAGCTGAATACCGTAGGTCCATACAGGCTTTAAAACTTGTTTATATAATAACAATTTGTTAGTTTAGGACATAGGAGACTTTTTATCCCGGCAGTACCTACGCTCCCGTGGCATAATTTCCAACATCCTCGTCATCCGGTGCAAAAGCTAGTAAGTAGTTTACCTGCCTAAACAAAGATCAACCCGTTTGCCCAACAATTTCGTCAAGTTCGTCCATAAATAATGAGTGAAGTAATCCAAGGAGGAAATGAAAAACACATTATTTTTCACCTAGGGCAGTCTCGACATAGATAGCGATCGTTATACATCCGAATTCGGTCGCAAAGTCCTAATGGCGTCCCTAGACGCGTGCGACGTGCTTGTCAAGCGCGTGATTTTTTCGTAGTTGTCAAGCGCGTCGCTCGCGTCTCTAGACGCCATTAGGAATTAGCGACCGAATTCAGTCGTTTAGCGATCGCTATCTATGTCGAGACTGGGACGGCTAGTTTTTAA
Organism: Conistra vaccinii; assembly: GCA_948150665.1. NCBI lineage: Eukaryota > Metazoa > Arthropoda > Insecta > Lepidoptera > Noctuidae > Conistra > Conistra vaccinii. The sequence goes on from OX411326.1 coordinate 18,483,276, forward strand.
GATATCTGCGTAATACTCAAAAGCAATTCATTTTCATTTGTTATCCATTTTAGAACGCAACTTACGATTAAGGCTGCCTGTCCACTCGAGCAGAGGTGAGGAGAGGAGCGGAGATGTGCCATTATTAACCAATCAAATCTAAACTCAGGGGCGGAGTCAAGTTTGTATTGGTTAATATTGGCACATCTCCGCTGCTCTTTTCTCCTCTCCGCTCCAGTGGACAGGCAGCCTAAGGCCAGCACCCTAATTACGAAACGCAAACTCAATTTTAAATTGAAACCAATTGAAAAAGATTGCCAGTCCATTGCTTCATAAGTTCGACAAAAAAAATTAAGCAGATTCTTTTTGTCGAACTTATGAAGCAATGGACTGACAATCTTTTTCAATTGGTTTCAATTTAAAATTGAGTTTGCGTTTCGTAATTAGGGTGCTGGTTACACGGTGTGAGCTACTGGCGTTGACAGTAGACAGCTACTGCCACTTTGTACAGGCATGACAGAAGCTCGACTCACCTCACCCGGTCACACGCGTGCTAGCTACTGGCATGTGTCATGGGCGAACCCACGACACATGCGAATACGAGTTACACAGCAGCAGAAAATGTACCTACCCGGAGTGCGCCTGAGCGTACGAGCTATTGTCATTTCGTTAAAACCGTGCGAGTTGACGTCAGTTGTAGTAACGGATGCGAGCTACTCCGACTCGCACATGACAGTAACTCGCATGATGCGGTCACACGGTGCAAGTTGAGTTGTTGCACTACAGTAATTCGCCTCACCAGCTCCCACACTAGCTGGCACCGTGTAACCTAGTCATGACACTTTTCTGAATGTCAAGTCAAGACGATAAATTCCAGCCGTGGAATTTAATAGGAAGGAAAACGGACACAATATGTCCATTAGGATGTGTGAAAGTGTATCACACAGCTGAAATTAGTCCTCAATAAAAAATAAATAAATGTTATAAATGAAAAATAACGCACTGTATCGCAATACATGTCTTTATTTCATATTATTTAATAACTACTTCAGTCAAATAGGTAATATAATAATAGTTACATTTAAATGACGAATATTTACATAAATGCGCTATACAGTAGTTATATACAGAACGATTCCTAATCTCAATCCATTATAATCTCAATAATATGTTTACAATTTTACATCAAATTCAAATTGTGTCATTTTTTGTCAGACGCCACACTACAATACAAATGCGCAAAAAACTACCAGACGCGAAGAAAAAACAATCAAAATAGGTCCTAGAAATATCAACATCATTGGTTATTGTCATATCTAAGAGGAATATAAACAGTTTACTACTGCAGGTAGTATTTTGAGTAACTTAGAACTTGCGTCATTCATTCAAAGGAATTTAATTAATTCATTAATTCGTCAGAAAAGAAAATCAATTGAATAAATATCTAATAATGCGTGCACGCACCGTACCAAGTTACGTACAGTCAACCGTACGTGAGTGGTAACCTAACTACGGCTATATGTCGTTGCACTGAAGAGTTATTCATGTGAAACTACGGTTACTAACCGTCCGAAAATATCCGAAAAAAACGGACGTCCAAAAAGACGGCTTTTTGATCTCATCTCCGAATGGGGATCAAAAAGACTGACTGGACATTGCCGAGCCTGTTGTCACACCGAAACTTCGGATCGAACAAAGGATAATTATATTTTAAGAAAAAAAATATGTTTAATAAGTACATAGTACTGAAACAAGAAATATGAAAAAGTAGAATGCCCGGTTTGTTGTCAGGACTTTAAAAAGAATTGAATGAAAATATGTAACTTCGTAACGCCTACTAACAGCAACACTCTATTATACTGCGAGTTAGCTGCAGTGGGGGTCGCAGTCATTATAATAATGGTGATAATTTATTTGACTGTCAAAAAGTCTTGCTGTATAAATGAAACCCACAAGGATCACGAACACTAGACCCAAAACCGATACAGGGTACCTTTTTAGGGTTTAGTGCCAACATTATAAAAAGGGTTCTACCCTTTTTATTTTACTTACCTGAAAAAAAAAAGAAATGAAATGGAATAATTTTAAATTATTCTAGCCCGACTAAAAGTGCAAGTGAAAGAGAAGAATGTTTTAAAGAAAAAAAAAGACCATCCTCTACATGTAAAATTGAATGGAAATTGAAATGAATATCTGTTTAGACCCAAGCCAGACACCGTGTATTATGATCCGACCCAGACAACGTATTTTATTTCAACCTTCTATCCGTGTTCGAACAAATTAACATACGAAGAAATTAAAAATTCAATAGTCAAGTAATGGCTGGAAAAATAGAAATAGTAAAAAAACGTGGTTGTCGTGCACCTGCACCGTTTAACAGGTCACCTTCAAAAAAAAGAAAGAGAAAAATATTACTCTCGGCTTTCGATGACAGGAATACGGACGGCTAGTTTTTGAGATATCTGCGTAATACTCAAAAACATTCCATTTTCATTTGTTATCCATTTTAGAACGCAACAAACAATTAAGGCCAGGGGGCCTACCACCACTTCTAAAAGCAGTATTATTTTAATATTACTTTAGTGTGGGAAAGAGATGAAGCTCTACAGGACGTAAAGTACCATCTCTTTCCCCCACTGAAGTAAGATTAAAATAATACTGCTTTTAGTGGTTGTGGTAGGCCCCCTGGTTACACGCTGTGAGCTACTGGCGTTGCCAGTAGACAGCTACTGCCACTTTGCTCTGGCATGACAATAGCTCGATTCGTCTCAACCGGCCAGACGCGTGCGAGCTGCTGGCATGACAGTAGACAGCTACTGATTTTGTACTTGCATGTCTCATGGGTCAACCCACGACACATGCGAGTAAGACAGCAGCACAAAATGTACCCGGAGTGCGCCTGAGTGTACGAGCTACTGTCATTTCGTTAAAAACGTGCCAGTTGACGTCAGAGACGTGGTATTTTTTTTTTGTTATAAATGAAAAATAACGCACTGTATCGCAATACATGTCTTTAATTCATATTATTTAATAACTACTTCAGTCAAATAGGTAATATAATAATAGTAACATTTAAATGATGAATATTTACATGAATACGATATACAGTAGTTATATACAGGACGATTCCTAATACATGAATACATTATAATCTCAATATTATGTTTACAATTTTACATCAAATTCAAATTGTGTCATTTTTGTTATGTGTATAACCGAATTAAAATATGGTGGTGGCTCTCACTTATAATATGTGGCTTCTAACCGTTACAGCAACAATTCCCTAACTTTCAAGAGATTCCTAATAATTAGTTTGATTGTCTTTTAATAGAATGTTTACTTATTTTATCTAATTTGAATGTCTACAACAAAAATCTATTTTTTCTAGACATAGGTAGGCTGTTGAGTTATGGCGGTTTTCTATGACTTTTTACCACAAAATCTATAGAAGATTTCTTATGTTAGGGATTTATTGCTGGGTTGTAGCTTATAGCACTAATTATCCATCGATTCAATTACTATCAGTCACGTTAATAATCCCTATTACACATTACCACAAGAATTGCAGTAGTCTTTTCTCGGTAGGTAAATTAGAATTGGACACGTTTAGGAACCCGCTAGAGGGCGGTAAAGCATGAATGGTTACTAGTGGCTAACTGATGGCTATAGATAGTCACAAGTTAGAGTGTAGCACCTACTGCGCCGAGGAGTAGAGCCAAATTGAAATTGTAATTCCTACCTAACCTAAATTTATCTTTTCAAAACTATCTAGAATTAAGCTCAAAGACTTGCTCTATATTTTTGATGAACAATCTAAGAATATAGACGAACTATTACATAGATTCAATAAGAAGGAATTCAGTATTTTCATCAATCAACAATATCGGGCAAGTTGCTGGGCTAAACTGAGTAAAAATCGCTCTTTAAAGCGAGCCGTCCACCGCCAGCTAAACTAAGTTAGTTTAAGATTAGTTCAGCTCGCCGGTTCTTCAAACATGTGCGTCCACATGTATGAAAAACTGGTGAGCTACACTAAACTAGCTTGGTTTAGCTGGTGGTGGACGGCTCGTTTAAGTGTCGGTTCAGATCTGGCGAAAAGCGGTTTCCACTGCCGAAATATACCAATATTGTGATAATTTTATTGAAACATATTCGAAAAGTAACTTCCACTTTTCAAATTCATTTATTTCGTTCAGCGAGAGAATTAACCGCGGTTCGTTTATTTTCGACTTTAGATAGATAGAATATTCTTTATTATGTACACCATAAAAAGTACAGATATAAATGTAGAAATGTTACATAGGGTGACACAATGGGCGGGCTTATCGCTAAAAGCGACTTTATTGACTTTTGATATTTTTTGGCAATGAAAACCGCGTTTTACCAGGTGTATATATAAGCGCGAGATTAGAAAAGCTAGGCATTTGACTTTTTACTAAAATTGCCACACTACAATACAAATGCGCAAAAACTACCAGACGCCAAGAAAAAACAATTGAAACAGGTCCTAGAAATATCAACATCATTGGTTATTGTCATATCTAAGTGGAATATAAACGTCAACTAACTACTGCAGGTAGTATTTTGAGGAACTTAGAACTTGCGTCATTCATTCAAAGGAATTTAATTAATTCATTAATTCGTCAGAAAAGGAAATCAATTGAATAAATATCTAAAAATGCGTGCACGCACCGTACAAAGTTACGTACAGTCAACCGTACGTGAGTGGTAACCTAATTACGGCTATATGTCGTAGCACTGAAGAGTTATTCATGTGAAACTAGGTCCAGTCCAAAAAGACGGCTTTTTGACCTCATCTCCGAATGGGGATCAAAAAGACGGACTGCACTTTGCCGAGCCTGTTGTCACACCGAAACTTCGGATCAGACAAAGGGAAATATTTTTTTGAGAAAAAAAATGTTTAATAAGTACATAGTACTGAAACAAGAAATATGAAAAAGTAGAATGCCCGGTTTGTTGTCAGGACTTTAAAAAGAATTGATTGAAAATATGTAACTTCGTATCGTCTACTAATAGCAACACTCTATTGTACTGCGGGGCAGCTGCAGTGGGTGTCGCAGTCATTACAATATTGGTGATAATATATTTGACTGTCAAAAAGACTCGCTGTATAAATGAAACCCACAAGGATCACGATCACTAGACCCAAAACCGTTACCTTTTTAGGGTTAAGTGCCAACATTTTAAAAAATGGCTCCTTTCTTACTTGAAAAAGAGAAAAGAAATAAATTGTAATAGTTTAAATTAATTCTAGCCCTACTAAAAGTGCAAGTGAAAGAATTAGATAAAATATTTTGATTTCTAAGGCAATTTTGCATTGCAATTAAATTTTAAATTGGGTTTCGCATTTATTTGCAGTATTTTTACTACATAGTTTTAAAAAAAGAGTGAAAAACGTTTACGAAAGAATTCATGTTTTAAAGAAGAAAAAAAAACCCGCTCTACATGTAAAATTGAATGGAAATTAATTGAAAAGAATGTCTGTTTAGATCCGACCCAGACAACGTATTCTATATCAACCTTCTGTCAGTCTTCCGACCGATGAATGAACGGGAAGCGCGGAATCGGAAAATAATTACGAAGAAATTCAATAGTCAATACTCAAGTAATGGCTGGGAAAATAGAAATATAAAAAACGTTGTTGACGTGCAACTTTAAGGAGACGCATTGAAAAAAAAAAAAGAGATCATATTACCCTCCTTTGGGCTCAGCCGCAGTCGGGTAAAAGTAAGAATCATACATAACAAGAAAAGAGTATTCTTGTTATGTATTGCATTGTAAAGTATTAATAATATATTATTATAATTTTCAGCGATATGCCTATTTCCCCAGAGAAAAAGTAAGCTCACACTCAAGTTAGCAGCACGCTTATTGCTACGCCATAAAGGCGCAATTCCAAGCTGTTACCACGGACGAGGTTGACTGTACCAGTTTCCACCTGCTACAGTGGCCAAGACAAATAAAATTATTTCCCACAAGGTTCATCTTACACAAAATCAGTCCTTAATCCCTTGTATTAGGGGATATATTCCGTTCTCTCTTGTTTTTTGTTTTAGGTGGGGCTCGGTGGCGGTCTCGTTTGCGGCTGGATGAGGAGCATGAAGATGAGGGGCTGGAGTCAGGGGGGGAACCAGCTTCTTCGGCAGTTAGGCCCATAGTCTGGGACTCTGGAGTTGAAGGTTCTAGAACACTGTTCCGAAGGGAGCGACGTTGTTCTTCAGTATGTTGGGGACAGCGAGTTGATCTGCAAAAACAAAGAAAGTTTAAAAAACAAAACCCGACTACGATAAAAACGCCAAGAAAAAAGGTATAAACAAGACTTCACAGATAGATAAATTTATATTAGATATATAGCCTAATAACCCGCGGAACATGATGCTTCCAATGATACATACATATGGAGAGAACATAATTTTGGACAGTTGAACATACATACATAGCCTGTTAAAATCTTACCCTCTTTTGGCTTTGCCGTAGTCGGGTTAGGTTCGATATCTAATTTGGTCTAAAATTTGAAGCAGGTTTATATTTGGCCTGGCTCTATGTGAGGCCAAATATAAACCTGCTCCAAATTTTAGGCATGTAGGGGGGAGCATGAGAGCATGTAGGTATTGTAAGTCAATACCAGGGCTTTTTCCTTAAGGAAAATACCGCGAAAATGTTTAAAGGCCTCGTTGCTGGAAGCCTTATCAATTCCCGGCCGGTGAGGTTGTTGTAGAATATCATAGTAGTATATTTCACAGTAAAAGGAGATCACCCATTCTGGGATATTTTTATTTTTTTTGGGGGCATCAATAATAACTACATAATTATTTTGAAAGTACACATTTTGTTGCTTTAGAGTTTCCCATATATGTATTCGTGATTTAAGCTATCGAACGCCTTTGCGTAATCTATGAAGGCAATATATTTAATTTTATTATATTCTTTATATTTTTCGATGACCTGTTTGACTGTATGCACATCCATACAGTCAAACAGGTCATCGAAAAATATAAAGAATATATGAATTCGAAAAAAATTCGAATGTCAATAGTCGAAAACCCTTTTCTAAAACCTGCCTGTTCACCGGCTGTTGTTCATCCAACATTGGGCTTATTCTGTCCAACTACTACACTAACTTGCATCGTGGCAATGGTGCTTAGGCTTGAATCAGCCAGGCGGGAATTATTAAGAAGTTGTCCAAAAGTACAAACAACTTCTTACCTAGTGCATAATTTCTTAGTGTGCTCTGACACGACACCGCAGATCTGCTGCAGCAAGTTCTTCTTCTCGTTAGCGGTCATCGTTTCGTAGGTGGCGCCACCGTCGTTCGCGTCCGAGTTCGTCGTGCCGTTGTTGTGCCTGTTGGTAATTTGCATTATAGACTTACTTTAATCAGAAGACTGCTGTGCTTGTGCATTGGGGCCTTTATAAAAAGTGGAGTCAATTGTAACAGTGGCGTATCGAAAATGTGTATGAGAGAAAATTACCTCGCCTTAAGAGGAAATAAAATAGGGAAAATTATTAATTCTGATGTGGGAGGGACGGGGTTAGTCCTTTAGTCCCTCCCTTGATCCGTCACTGCACCACTGTAGGTACCTACTGCCGTATTAGAGAACTTGTCTTTAATTTATAAATGTAGATAAATTAAAATTTTCCCGAACGCACAAACACTTTTCAGATGATAACACAAAAATATGACATATAGGTATATATTTTCAAAATGCATGCAAGTGCTAGCTAGATTTTATAAAAAAAATGCGTAATCTATGTTTTTGTTTTCTTTCTAAAAGCTGACTCTTGGAACATATGAACGTACCATTAATACTGTAGCCAGCCAGGGCATTAGATGTTTGAAACAAAGAACAATTCAGTCTTTATTAAATTCCAGTGTTTTCTGATCATACATATTATTTTATTATTTTCGTCATAGGGCTTTGATGGTAAGTAATGTATTACTAAATCAAGAATAACTAAATGTCCATCCGTTTCGCATGAAAACTACATGGTTTGGAAGTTGCTACTCAAGTTATTTGTCTCTCACTCGCACGTTCACAACGTGAGCGAGACGTAAATAGTTGACCTGCCACGCCTAATCCTACCCTTAACTAGCTTTGACATTGCAACACGATTAATACAGGGTGTAAAAAGACTCATGACATAGCCGTCGTCAATGCACTCTGTACATCAAAATAAGTAACATAGTACATTATCAAGCTATATATTTCCAGTATAAGCTGATCTCGTATTGTATAGGATTTCCGTACAATGCGAGGTTAGCTTATACAGCACGCTTAGCATGACCGCAATAGAAACGGGTTTTGTCGATGGAAGAATAGACAATTGACAGATAAACAATCATAATCTGTATCTGTTATTTTGTCTATTCTTCCGTCGACAAAACCCGCAAAAAAAAAAAAACTATTGTTGTCATACTACGCGTGCTGGAAACGTATTATAGCTTGATGTGTAGCCCTGTGTACAAAAATAATTGCTGGGAATTACTTGTATTTTTCGTGTGAAAAATCGCTGTAAGCACGGTAGCGTGCATTGTAACGCACGCAAAACATTGTGCACGCTACAGTACAGGGGTTAAGGGAGTATTTTTAAAGTTAATTTAAAACTAGTTAAGTATAGTAAAAAAAAACGGCCAAACGGTTCCGTAGATGGGATGAATTTATCCCAAGAACAAACTAAACATTATAGTATATTATGCAAATTTTTATTCCAGTTTAAAAACATGTCCTCCCATACATACGAAATGTATGGGATGGGAGAATATGATTTTTCAGCTGCAAATGTAAGTTGGTCGATTATTACTCGTTAACTTGTAGAGCCTTATTATCTGTTATAGTTTAACTAATTTAAAATATAAAATGTGTACTTTAAAGCTTAATATTTCGTAAACGGATCCCTGAATCCAAAAATGGTTTTCAAAAACTCGCAATATTTTTGAACAACCTTTCCCACAGCATGGGATAAACGAGAAAAAACATCCCCACTTTACATGTAGGGGGGGTAACCTAAACAAAAATTGTTTTTATGATTTTATTTTAACACTATGTCGGCGATTAATATATTGTTGTGTAGTTTAAAAACCCATGCCAAATTACATCTTTCTAGTATTAACATTCTCTGAGCTAAGCCGCGGACAGACGGACATGGCGAAACTATAAGGATTCCTTATCGACTACGGAACCCTAAAAAGTCAGTAAAAATTGCAAATTTGACCTTCAATATCTCCGTAACCAGAAGGTATGGTCCACTACAAACAAATGATCAGAATGGCGGGAATAACTAGTGAATCGGGTTCGTTAAGAGGCCTATCACAAAATTGCGTTTTGACAGTTCGATCACCCGATGCATCGCGTTAAGTAGCAAATTGGCTGTTGTAATTATGCTTATTTTGAGTTATATAATTAAGTTTTTGTTTTTAATGTATGCAATTTTAATTTCCTATGAACCAACGTTTATTCTGGTATAAATTTTACGTAAAAATATGAATGCAGTAAGGAGAAATTTGCAGTTAATTCTGAGCGTTTTTTATGATTTTGAAATTATTATTTTTTTACATATCCCATACATATTTCAAAATTCTGAGGCCGCTATGAACTGCAACACTTTTTAAGAGATCTTATTTTAAATTTTTCATTTCATTTGCTATGTACAATAGTTCTACCCACGAGCTCAAAAAAGTGTCGTCGCGCAGTTTTTGAATAACTTGCTTATGTCACTCAGGATGGCTGGACAAATCTTCAAAATAGCTCGCATTTAAGTAGGTCAACAGGGCACTTTATGTGACGGCTAAACACCCTTATCTCAGAATTTGTGACGCTACAGAATCTTAGATAATCGATCGAAAACGTGTCCAGCCAGCTTGAAAAACCACTTTTCACTGGTCTCTCAATCTCGGTAACGGAAGTGATTTTGACGACTTTTTGCATATCAACGGGCGTCACATAAATTTGTGACAGGCATGGAGCTAAAAGTTTTGAGATTCGTACAGTGGTTTAGTAGAAAAATGCAAAAATCTGTGTCCAGCCATCTTGAATTTACGTATAAAACTTTTGGCTGGCACTTTCGAATCTCAATAACGGTAGCGTTTTCGAATATGACTCCTTTACTAATATTTAGTGACGCAATTTGTGACAGTAATAACGTTTGATTTATGGCGGCACATTTAAGGGTTTACGAGAAATCAATGAAAACTAATGTCCAGCCAACCTGAAGTTCAAGATGGCTGGACACCTGTATCTCCGCTGCCTGATGATCTACGACCTTCAAAATGTGTTCAAAATTTTGTGACGGGGACGATAATGATAACCTGAATTTGTGACGGAGAAACTTTGCGTAGTTTCAAAGATATTGAACATTTTAATTTTCCCATACAAACATCCACTAATATTGTGAAAAGTTTTATACGTAAATTCAAGATGGCTGGACACAGATTTTTGCATTTTTCTACTAAACCACTGTACGTATCTCAAAACTTTTAGCTCCATGCCTGTCACAAATTTATGTGACGCCCGTTGCTACGCAAAAAGTCGTCAAAATCACTTCCGTTACCGAGATTGAGAGACCAGCGAAAAGTGGTTTTTCAAGCTGGCTGGACACGTTTTCGATCGATTATCTAAGATTCTGTAGCGTCACAAATTCTGAGATAAGGGTGTTTAGCCGTCACATAAAGTGCCCTGTTGACCTACTTAAATGCGAGCTATTTTGAAGATTTGTCCAGCCATCCTGAGTGACATACTTGCTTCGGAATTTTGGCTTTATATAAGTAATTAAGAAAAAATTGCAAATAGCGAGGCCGCTATGAACTATAGTTATAACTATTCTCCACCACTCAATAAGTCATAGTTGTCGAAGTCTTTCAGTTACTCAGAATAAGAACGCCAAAGTTGCCCATTTAACGCAAAAATCACCGTCGAAATCAGTCGAAATGTAATCTCTTAAGCGTTCTTTTACACCCGTTATTATCGTTCGTGTTCCTATTCGTTCTCTAGGAATTCGGCAGGCCCCGAAAGGTCACAAACAGAAGCCTATGCAACTAAATTAGTCTAAAAATATTATTAGAACTATATCTACAGTATACATACTTATGGATCTTGTTAGGTTTCCTATTATTGTTGTTCTTGATTCTCCGTTTCCTCCGCTCGTTTTGCAACGAGCCCCCGGACCAGTCGACGTCATCTTCGTCATCGCTGAGGAGTCCCGCGTACGAGGTCGGCTCGCGGCTGTTCGATGCGATACGTCGCGATGCTATGCGCGAACTGTTGCGGCCCATACCTAGAAAGAAGTATTTATACCATAATGTCACGTGTGTTTTCCTCGAATTTTCCTCAAAATGGCGTCCTTATAGTACACCCTTATTTTAAAATATATAAATGATTAACATAACACATCACGCTTGTATATCTTTTTTCTTTTTTTTTACCCACAACGGGGAAGCTCTTGGCCTGCATTTCACCTGATGGTAACTGATGATCAGACCGAAGGCGGAAGCGAGCTTCACCCGGATTCCTCAACCACAAAGGAACTGGCTATCTTATCTCTAACTGCCGAAACACAACAATGCTGTTAACATTGTTGTTATGGCGGCAGACTTAGATAAGATGGTGGTAGCTAGCCAGGCGGACTTAGAACCAGCCCTACCACCAACCAAAAGGGAAAGGGCAGGCATAGATGTACCAATAGTAAACTTACATTTTGCCACTTAAAAATGTTTGTAAACATTTAAGGGGCCAGCCCATATATTATTCCTATCCTATCAACCGGGAACAAATCCAAACTATATCTAAAGCCTATTATTTTATAACCTTGATTCCAATATGTTATTTCAAGGTACTGAAGCTAACATAAACTTTATGCAGTGTAAATAAAGTTGATTTTAGACTGACTAGTACTGTTGAAAACGTCATAAAACAAAAATGTAGAGGTAGCGCAAACTGAACCTTATATGGATTAGGTACAGTTGTTTTTCCTAAAACCCATGTTTGTTAAAATGTTTAGCAAATAAATTGCGAATGCAGATTAGTAGGTTTTTTCACCAATTTTGGAGATAATAATATGTGGATACAGTTGCCCCTATTAGTTCACCGGTTGTCTTTGGAGAAAACGTTTTCTTTTAAGGAGTAGTTTATACTAAATATTATTGAAAACAATAAATAAGTACCAGCCTTTTCTACCTTCTTTTTAACCCCCGACGGAAAACGAAGGGGAGTTAATATTTTGTCGTCGCATCGGGGGTCGGCAATGTCGGCATGCTATTGTAGAAAAGATATTTTCATTCGTCGACAAAATATTAACTACAAATTATATTAAACATAAAGGGCCAGTATAATATTTTATTTTGAAACTTTTTAAAGGATTTTGGTTGTGTCGGGGGTTTTTTAAATTTTAAATTTAACTTTTTTACCATTCGTCTTCAGAGATAGAGTGTAGAACTCCTTAATGTATACAACCACACTCCCTGTTTAACCCCCTTAAGGGTTAAAAAAAAACTGAAAACCCATGGATGTTTACTTCTAACCAGAAACCTAAAAGTTTAAATTACAAACTTTGATAACTACCTTAGGGGTGGAATTTCCAAGTATCCTTTGTCAGCGTAAATAACCTAAAACCCCTCCAATTAATCTAACATAAATTACTATTATTTTCAAATTAAAAGGAAGATAAATTATAATAAGGACAAGAAAAAATTATTCCACCTACATACATACCCAGCTACCTACCCTACCTACCTATATGTATTATTACTTAGGGGTATGAAAAATAGTTTACGTCCTATTTTCAGACCTACGGTCAAGCCATTTCGGAGCAATTTGGTTACAAACACAGTGACACGATAATATTATATATTAGAAAGAAGAAGATAGACGAAGAAGAAGAAGACTAGCGACCAGCCCCTGTAAAACATTAAAATATTTGTATTTTATGTAAGTTTAATATTACTTTTAATGTTTATACACAAACCATTGTAGATAAAAGAATTATATTTCTATGACATAAATCTTCTGGAATAAATTCTCTTAATGATGTTGAAAATCCCATCTTTAATTGATTGTGTAGTTTAAGAAGAACAACGCAGTTACAAGCACGAAAATAAACTTTAATTTATAATATGTATATATATAGAAAGTACTGGCTCATTTTTCAGTCTTTTTTTACCAGCAGCCCTCATCAAGCTTTATACTTATTTTTTTTTAAAAGGGCTTGTGTTTCAACTCCACAGACTACAATTATATATATAGGGTAGGTGGTCAGCTCTGGCACACGACTGGAGTTTACTATCTATAAATATAATATAATCGAAGTGTGATAATTATATGTAAGTAATATTTTTTTTCATTATTTTAATCTGAATTATACCTACCTACCTATTTACGAATAAACCACAATACAAAACGTAACGCTTGTATTAATTTCACTCCTCATAAAATTTCCATACCAGGGGGCCTACTCGGCCGTTCGGGGCGCTTCGTTCTCAGTCCCACTTACGGACATACCGTAAGTTAGACAGAGAGCGAAGCTTAGGGAGTAAGGCCCCAGGGGAATCTGGGGGCCATATTATGAAAATAGATTGTTAAGGAGTAAACTCCAAAAGTTATGAGGAAAAGGGTTATTTTTAACCCATTTACAAAATAAATATCATTATCACTCAACCACATTGGAGTTGGCTTAATTGGCTATTTAATGAGGCCTGTTATCATATCCTGTTTTGTTCACAAAGTTATTTATGCACCTCATTATTAGGAAAATTACACCATAATTCATACAGGATAATATAATAATAATTGCTGGATGCACTCAAAAAGGTGGTAAACAAGTTATATTTAAACCAGTGTTATTGCTTGTATTTTCCTGTTTTGTTAAATTCCTATTATTATAAATAAACAATTTCATACCAAATTATTATTAAAATCGCAGTGATCATGAAACTACAATAGTCAAAATAACATACTTCAGTAATCTTTATTTTGTAGTCTTTTCACTCCTCATAAATATAATAATATATAAAACTAATATTTTATTTTATTTTCTTCAAAAGGAACAACAAACAGCTACAATATACAGTATAGAAAAAGAGATATATATGTATAACATTTTTACAATATTGTGGCCCACAACGCTGTAATATAATATACAGGGTGGCAGGGACATCGACGCGAAGCCGGTTACCATGGATTCAGTACATGATTCTAAACCCCCCTGAGTTGAAATTTTTCGCCGGTTATTTAAAAAAAAATCTGCTGTTTCATAGAAAAGTGCAATACCTACGCGGTCAAAATGTATGGAGCAGCAGATTTTTTTTTAATAACCGACGAAAAATTTCAACGCATGGGGGTTCAGAATCATGTACTGAATCCATGGTAACCGGCTTCGCGTCGATGTCCCTGTCACCCCGTATATATTGGCATAATGAATTCGCATTAAAGAAATTTAATTCGAATTCATTAATGCCAGAATGAGATTATTTCGAAAATAACCCCTATAAATAATAAATATACCCCTAAGTTGATATTTTATACTGTTACCCGCCTCGGTTTCGCACAGGTAAGTACTAAGTACTTATCTACGGCTACCTACCCTACCCTAACTAGCTACCCTACTTACATACCTACCTGCTTACCTAGTTACCTACCTTGTCCTGAGAATAACAAACACAACCAAAAAAAGAGATATCGAATTTGGTGCAGCCGTTCGCAAGTTATGGCGTGACCGCGTGACCAAGTGAAATAGGGATTAATTTTCTATATCAATACAGGCTGATTTGTAATTTGACGTATTCCTTCTAGGACGTGATAGTGTGACCCATTTGCAAAAAATAAGCACCCCATAAACCCTAGGCGAAAATTCATGGGATTCGAGATAACCCAATTTTTATGTTATTTTGATTTTTTTCCACTAAATATCACTTTTCTCTAAACTCTGAAATTGAATGGCTTTCATTGCGATTTTATTAGGTACCTAATACTTGAATAAACTTTCCGATGTAACCTAATTTACTAAAATCTCAAGCAGTTAAAAAATAAAGGATGAAGTTAGTTCTCACACTATCACATCCTAAAAGGAATACGTCAAATTACTAAGTCACCCTGTATAGATTTTAGTTAATTCATTTTACATGGGAAAGTATTACTGAATAGTGACTGCCACGTTGGTCTAATGGTCGCAAGCGCTACTGCTATGCATGAGGTACTGGGTTCGATTCCCAGGTTGGGCAGTGTTTGTGTGATTGGGTTTTTAAATCTGGAATTTCTAAGGAGCAGCCCGGAGTCTAGATTTGTGCCATAGGTACACCTCTGCCCAACCCTACAGGGAAAGAAGGCCTGATGTTATGGTAATATTACTGAATCTTGAAATCATAAACAAAGTAAGCTCAGTGTAACTATTATGAAAGAGGATGCATTTATTTCAACTAGACCAATAATATGCATTTTTAAAGCCAACATTTACATTATAAAAGTTATGACTCGTTCCTCCATTCTTAACAATATTGCAATAAGACCAGAACGCCAATTTTCGTACTTAAAAACATTCACATTCAAGTCACAATCTGTCAAACTTGTCAGAAATGTTGGTAATTAGATTGAATTTGCATGCATCTAATTAGCTGATGAGTGTGTATCAAATGCAGGCAGTGGTGGCCCAGTGGTAATGGCCCCGACTTACGAGTTGTAGGTCGTGGGTTCGAACCCAGGCAGGCGCTTTACTTTGTGTAAATAATTTCATCACCACTGCTCTCAAAACGGTGAAGGAAAACATCGTGAGGAAACCGGCATGTCTTAGAACCAAAAATTCGAAGACATGTGACATCTACCAACCCGCACTGGGCCCGCGTGGTAGATTACGGCCCACTCCCTCTCACAGAGAGGAGGCCTGTGTCCCAGTAGTGGGAACATTAATAGGCTGATGATGATTGTGTATCAAATAGCTTGGAGATGTTAAATCTGTCCAGTCGATTTTTGAAGCAGTTCAGTGAGGGAGCCGTCACAACTTTCTCCGGGAGCCTATTCCATGCTGATACAACTTGGTTAAAGCTATAGGCTTTTGCTTTGATGAATTTAATTTATGGATTCATACTTCAATGGTCATAATGAACTGGTAAACTGAAATTAAAATCCAGGCTGTCATTGGTATTAATAAGATTTTTTTAAACTTCTATCGTGTTTAAAGAGTGGTTGATAAGTCTTTAAATAGCCATTATAAAACAATATAATACCTACTGGAAATTCTACTTAGAATTTTAGGCTTCAAAGAGTGTGGCATAAATATTCCTTTCATGTTTGTCAGTATGTCCGCGTTGTTCTTCTAAACCATGCAACAGATTCTGATGAGGTTTTCAACATCAATAGTTTAGAGAATTTATTCCGGAAGGTTTATGTGAAAATTGAATTAAAGTTATGTTTACCTAAGAAATCTCGATGTTTTGTCAAGTCATAAAATCCGTGCGAAGCAGAGCGAGTCACTAGTACAATCTTAATAATATATATAAATCTCGTGTCACAATGTTTGTCCTCAATGGACTCCTAAACCACTTAACCGATTATAATAAAATTCGCACACCATGTGCAGTTCGATCCAACTTGAGAGATAGGATAGTTTAAATCTCAAATTATAGTCGCAATTTTAATTTATTGCAAATTAGGGCTACCCGTGCGAAGCTGGGGCGGGCAGCTAGTATAATTATATAAACAAAATACATTTTGAATACAATCATTTAGATCTTTCGAGACTCGGTTTTGCATCTTTCTCAGATTATATAACCTTGAGGAGAATATAAAAATTGATATTATTGTATAACATTTTGTGTAACTAAGTACAAAGAAGGCTGCATTGAGGTTAAGTTTAAGCAAACACAAAGTCGAAAGAGATTTTTTTTTACTTTATTCAGTTTATACCTAGTCCCCACAGAAACCAATCTAATATAAGTAGGTATATATATGACTTAAATCTCTTTTCTTGAAAAGGGAGGTCAAAGGTTTCAAGAAACCTTTTAAGTTCTTATGATGCTGTTGCTATGCTAGAAATATCATGATTCTTGCATTTTTTTTGTACTCAGCATGTGCATGGATATGTTATGAACTTATGACTAATGTTTAATTTATAGAGTGGGATACCTATAAGGTAAAACCGCAGAGAATTCGTTAGTATTTGTTGGACTAATTAATACCACAATGACTGATTGCAAGTTACAAGGAAAAAATACAGGATACAGGCATAGTTATTTGAGTTACTAGGCAAGGCTACTGTTAAGTACTTTTGGGAGGACTTACCCATGCATTTTTCTAGATGAGGAGCGAACCTGGTCGCAGAAACTGGCCGCTCACAATTTGGACATGAACAATTTGAATCAGGGGTCTTCTTCATCATTGAGAAGCCAAACACATCGCATTCTGGCGTGCTCACGATCTTGTAGGGTTCTTCTTCTTCTTTTTCACCTTCTATCAAATCCGTCAGACCAGTCTTCAGACCGTGGTGGAACTCGAAAGCAAATCCTAGGGTCACATCATCGCAAACAGCATCATAAATGTAATTTGCAGCAGCTTCAGCATTATTTTCATTTTGCATTATCTCAAAAAACCTAACGTTCAAATCGTGCATACTCAACTCGCTTGTAATGGTATTCATTTTCTTGGATTTCTTAATTTTGACGAAAAATAACGCACTTCACAATAAATAATTCTGAAAAATTGGTGTTGTGATTGATTGATTACCTTTTCATTCATGTTCATTTGGAAAGTGCTATCTCTTTTTTTCCCGTTAATAAATCAATCCATCTCTTTCATTGTCAAAAAAATTGTCTATCAGAGTCATCAGAGTGATCAGAGTCAAACACTCATTTATTTTATTCAAAATCGTCATTAATCAAAAATGGACAGTTGTGTCTTTTCAACTTAATATTTTTCATATATGTTTATCTATTTATTTACTAAAATCTACTGATTTTATGATCGCAATTATAAATAAATTAAGAGCTCAGTAGTAATAGGAAGCTCAGGTCCACAAGATGCTCAAAGGAAGAACGAACGAACGAATGAATATGGGGCGCGTTCCATTTAATTTTGTTTCTATTTGAAGCTTTAAAAAATGACAGCAGGATGGCTCGTTACGTTTCCTAAACTAGCAAAAGAGATAGCCGTATACCACCTGACACTGATATTTCAATCAAAATCAAAACAAAACATTTCAATTTCAAACTTTTCTAATGTCAGAACCAGAACGGGTGATACGGTGGACGGTGATAAGAAAGTTGTAAACAATCAACTGAACGTTGATAAGAAGTAAGTAAGCAGAACAAAATAATGATAAACTTTTTTAAAGTCTCTCATTGCTCGTCTGTCGTACTTACTGTGCGGAGTGGTATAAAGTAAATTATAGAAAATAAAACCATTTACAATGGTGAGTAAAGTTTTATTTTAAAGTAGGTACCTACCTACCTATTTTTGTAGTCCGTTTAAATAATATTAGCGAATTAAATCCCTATGGATTACTAATTACTTTACATTCCTTTCAAATAAACAAAATATTTTTTTTAATTCAACAGAGATAAAGTATTATTTTTTGTATAAACTTCATTATCTACTTAGAGTATATAATTACAGTAGTGTAATTATATACTCTAAGATCTTTAAGCTTACCTAAGCTTTTAGATAACATGAAGAAAGGTAATAAATTAATAGCTTTTTGCCCTAAAGCCATCCTCCTGCCTCGGATCGTCTAATGTGCGGGTTCACAAACTTATATTTAAACTCAAAATGTACTTTGTTTTTATCTAGGTGTCCTTTACTGCCCGTGGCTTGATGCCCCCAGTCTTCACCCCCCTCAACGATGACCTTACCATCAATTATGGAGCCATCCCTGCTTATGCCAAGTTCCTGGCTGATTCAGGAATCAAGTCTGTTTTAGGTAAGAGTTCAATTTTAATAATATAGCTGTAACCCTGGAACCCCTAAGGCTACTCCCAGGTTACACAATAATAATTATAAACATAGGATGGGACTACTGACTTAAACCACATGGTGGTGGCCGGAGGAGTCCCTCAGCCACAGGTAAGCCTCCCCTCCCTCGGCTTTTTATAAGGCATTCAGTATCTGACCCGGGAACATTAGTAGTACTTTGCTTGTGGTGTAGTGCAACCATTAGAACAATAAATGAGGTTTGATGTGTAATTTTAAGAACTAGCGACTCGCCCCTGCTTCGCAGTGGATACATGTCAAAACACTGAGATTTCTGTGCTGTATTCATGGTTGTCGGAATAAAAACTCTAAATGATGGTAAAAAAAAAAACACCAAAATCCATTATATAATTTCCCAAATAGATGGACAAACTTTTAGAAATCATTCAGACCACCAAAATAAGGACAATGGTAAAAAATATAACAAGAAAAACGCATTAGATATTTACAAGAAAAAAAATCAGCTAACGAAAATATACTAAAAATTTTGGTTACCCAAAGCCGTTTATTATTTTAGGTCAAAATAAAATCACTTTAATCAGCTTTGTTTTTGGTTGGATATCTTTGGTTAGACGTACTGAACGCTGTGTTAAAATTTGTCCATCTATTTTAATGGGACCTTATACAGGATGAAATTGAAAACATGCGACAACTCTTAAGGGGTCATTTTACTCATCATTATGAACAACTTTCACTATGGGACCAACCCTGAAATCGCGAAATAAAAAACAGCTGTTCCCTACATTTATGTTTGCATAGCTCGTCAAAATGTAGGGAACAGCTGTTTTTTATTTCGCGATTTCAGGGTTGGTCCCATAGTGAAAGTTGTTCATAATGATGAGTAAAATGACCCCTTAAGAGTTGTCGCATGTTTTCAATTTCATCCTGTATAAGTGGTTACAGAGACAGACCCGAAAACCGAATTTTAATAAGTACTAAGCAGGTATTATAGGTCAGTAAATCATTGATACAATTTTTACATAACATCACGCCTTGTTTCCCCGAAGGATCAGGCAACCGTGTATATGAGGTACACCCACATTTCGCCAGTTAAGTTTAGGTCCCATGTAATAGGGGGCGAGCCTATTGCCATTAACCGGGCACAATTCTAGACTCCGGTACTGAGACATTTCAAATGGAAAAACCCAATACCACATTACCTGACCTGGAACTTGAACCCAGGACCTCGTGTGCAGCAGTAGCGCTTGCGACCACTAGACCAACGAGGTAGGCATAATTTTTTTATTAAGTAACCAAATTCTCACAAAAGCATGCCCTGGATCCATTTGCAGTTGGAGGCACGACAGGCGAGCACATGTCTCTGTCAGTAGCCGACAGGAAGAAGGTGATAGACGCCTGGGTCGCCACCGGCAAGACCACTGGTCTTCACATTCAAGTGCAAGTTGGTGGAGCTCCCGTCGCTGACGTTACCGAACTGGTGAGTTTGATAACCAATTTTCATAATTTTTAAACATGACAGCCAGAAAGATTTCTGTATGTAACTTTCAATACTTAATGAAAGCCAGAGAAGTATAATTATCAATAATTCAGAAAGCCAGAAAGATTTACTAAATGTTCAATAAGTACTGAAAGCCAGAAAGATTTCTTCAATTAAAGCCAGTTTTTTCATAGTCTTCTCTGATGAATAAAAAATAAAGAAAAGGTCTTTGTATAGAATCATAATTTATTAGTGTTATTGGTACAGACGCCAGCACATCAACCTACTCCAATCTCTCAAATATTCTCAATCAATATTGAACCTTACTCTTTAGCGATAAAGTTGAAAATCTATTAAATGGCGTCTGTACCTAGGTATCCGAAAAAGATAGTAAGTATCTTCCTACCTACAACTTCATTTAGCCATAATTTAGCTTCAGTTAGCCTTTATTCAACATTCTTAACAACATGAATGAAAGTAACTAAACTACACCTATATAAACTTATAAAGTAACTAATTAAACTTAAATAATCATTAGTTGACACCGGTATCGCGAGTGTCTTGCGTTTCCGCAAAGGCCTCCCCTAAAGCTTGCCACCCTTTCCGATTATGGGTCATCCTCCTCCAGGCAACCTTAGTTAGCTATAAGGTGATCTAAATGATCACCTGGCTTCTGAGTGCTACTACAGCACTGCCGCGTTGTTCGGAATCATACCGTTTATCCTAAGGCTGCCTGTCCACCGAAGCGGAGAGGAGAGGAGAGGAGCGGAGATGTGTCAATATTTACCAATTTTAGAATCAAAACTCCGCTCCAGAGGTGCGATTCTATTGGTTAATTTTGACACATCTCCGCTCCTCTCCTCTCCTCTCCGCTCCAGTGGACAGGCAGCCTTAAAGTTGGCAACGTCGCAAGTAGCTGTCAAATATTTACCTGTTTTGATTAATTTAGCAATATTATTATGGAAATAAGAAATGTGGCTGACTAGCGAACTAGAATATTGATTGTTTAAATAAGTTTTAGATGTAAAAAAAGTATTTGAAAACTTTCCAAATGCCTTTTTACACCTAAAACGGGTACAAAATCAAATTCAATGTTATAATTGCAATTCATTATTAATATTCTAGTTCGTTATAGTAGCCACATTCCTATTTCCATACAGTAATATTGCAAATTTAATCAAAACAGCGAAATATTTGACATCTATTTGCGACGTTGCCAACTTTTAGGATGCACGTTCATGAAGACCACGGGCTTGTCCTTCGTGTCATAGTAGTGTAGTAACAAGTATATGTAGTTATTCTAAATATTATTACCTAGCCCACTTATCTTCTCCTTATGTAATGTCAAGCGATAAAAATAATTATCATAAAATATTGTTTTTGTAAATAACATATTATCTTCGCGCACTCAAGATAAATACAACGGTCTTATAGTTTGTAGCTTGTTCAAATATTAAACTATTATCGTAATGACAACAGAATGACATGTAGGTAGAATAGAAGTGGATTCTTCCATCATGGAAGTTCCCTGTCACCTGATTTTGATTAGATATCTAATACTATACTCTATGGATTAGATATATTTAGGTACCAGATGTAAGTGGATTGTTACGACACCTAATCATTGGAAAGTACACCATACGTGTCACTTAATCAATCACACATAGCATAACATCACGTCTGTATTCCCCGACGGGTTGGGCAGAGGTGTAGGTACCTAATAGTACACCCACATTTCGCCAGTTATTAAGTCCCATGTATTACTGTGACATTTTAGTCGTCTTACAAAAGCAGCCCACTTCATGTATCCAATGACTACTAAATATTCATTAAAAAAAATAAAAATATTATACTAATTTTTGAATTGCCCTTTGTAAGACTACTGAAATGTCACGGTGTACACATAATATTTATATAAAAAAAAAATGTTTTAGTCATTGGATACATGAAGTGGACTACTTTTGTAAGTCAACTAAAATGTCACGGTGTATAATGTCCCGTTTCAATCAACTCTAAAATATACCTATTCCTGGATATAGTCAATAGTCTACTTGTTGTAAAGGAAAATAGTGGCCATATAAGGCCCTGAACTCATCAGGCCACAGGTCCAGTGAAGAGTAACAAGGAAACATCGGTATCAGCCTCAGGTTATCAAGTTGCTGTTCAAAACATAACCCCTTAGATTATAGATAACGTTCTTGAGAGAGTTCTTCATAGTATAATATGGAGGTAACACTGAATGTATGTATAGGGTAATAAGTCTACAATCATAGGGTAACAACCCGGAATACTTACGGTTATTTTATAACCTTTCATAGGCGATCCTTTACAGATCTAACAATGCACTTCTGCTTGTCTTAGTATACCTACATTAAGAGGTTTATCCGCCTGGAGTTCGCAAATTATCCGACGGGAACTTACTACGGGGATAAAAAGTAAATAATACAAACTTTCACATAAATATAATATTAGTAAGATAATATATTATTTATTATATAATACTAGCGGACCTGGCAGACGTTGTCCTGCCCGAACAGCGCCACCTACCGGGTCCAATTGTATTTTCAAACGATCTAGAGACCCACTCAAATATACACACAAATATTCATAAAAATCAGTCCAGCCGTTTAGGAGGAGTTAGGTGACAAACACACGTTCGAAATAATTATATACAGCTAAAGTTATTACGAGTATCATAGTAGGGTGTTGCTTAAAGTTAAGTAATGATTATCTCTTTGACGTTTTAACGTCACTTAACTTTGAGCAACGTTTATAAATACACCCCTAGACGCATCCTACGCATTTTTCAACATTCTCCTTCTACCCCACCAGGCCCGTTACTGCCAACAAGTTGGAGCTGACTCTCTGCTGACCCTCCCCGAGCTATACTTCAAGCCGGCGTCAGTTCAGGACCTGGTGTTCTACGTGTCGCAGGTCGCTAAGGCCGCTCCTAAGTTGCCTGTGTTGTACTACCATATTCCTTCCATGAGTAAAGTTGAGAGTGAGTATTTGATGTATTTTACATTATATTTGACGCAATTTCTGTTTTGGGTCATAAGAACAGGATATGGGACTTAGTCAGAAATATAAACATGTGTAGAACTGCGTCACTTACAAATATAACATTCATAAACTTAAATTATGGCGCATCTAAACCACGTTCAAGAGCAGTCAGTGTCAAAATTGACATTACTTATAGAAAATTGACACTGACAGCTCCTGAACGCGGTTTAGAAGAGCTGATCGCGTTCAGATTCATTGGTGAAATCCGCATTAATCCGAAAAACAAAATATAGTTGTAATCTTTTGACACAAATGTCCAAAATCGGAAGTAACGCCGCCATTTGGTTTTTAGGGTTGCGTACCTCAAAAAGAAAAAAACGGAACCCTTATAGGATCACTTCTTTGTCCGTCTGTCAGCCTGTCAAGACTTTTTTTCAGGAACGCGTGGAGGTATCAAGTTGAAATTAATATCAAATACGAGTACGTGGGTCTGCGGTCCCTTGACATCGCGGCCCAAAAATCAAGGTTCTAAGTCAACGCAATAAAAAGAAAATTATTCAAAAAACAAAAAACCCGACTGCAAAAACACAACTGAAAAGAGAAAAACAAGCATTATAAATTAATCTATAGAATTTTGGTATCGCAGGCGGGGACAAACTAATAACCGGATATATGGTGTAAGTTTTGTTTGTCCCCGCCTGCGATACCAAAATTCTATAGATTAATTTATAATGCTTGTTTTTCTCTTTTCAGTTGTGTTTTTGCAGTCGGGTTTTTTGTTTTTTGAATAATTTTCTTTATTTCAAGCTTTTTAGTTTTATTAATATATCTAAAGAAGGACCGGACAAAATGGTCCCCACGACCAATAACAACCACACATATGTCATTAGATAGGCATTTTAATATAGAGCAGCAACTACTATGGCGGCTCATTTCGAATTGTGTGAAAAAAGTTGTGGCGATTTTTCGCAACCCTGACCTGGACGGTAGATAACGGATCACTTGAATATTAATCACTTCTGGTCTAGTTTGAATATTTTCAAATGTATGCCTGGCGATGATAATACAATATTATGGTACCATTGAGCTGATCTGACGATGGACCTGGACGCTAGATAATGGAACTCTTGAACAGCTACTAGTAAACCCATCAAGTGTGGGCTCATTAGAATTGTCTCACCGAGTCCTGTTCATTTTACCAGATGACGAGGACCTGATGACGGATCTGGACGCTAGATGATAGAACTCTTGAACAGTTACTAGTAAACCCAGCGAGTGTGGGCTCATTAAATGTGTCTCAACGAGTCCTGTTCATTTTTATCTGATGACAATGACCTGATGAGGCACCAACTATCGATTGTCGTATATGTACTATGCAGGTGCACCCAAGGACATCGAAACAAAGATTATGGATTTGGGTGGCTAAAGACAGTGTACTGGTTACCTATAACTATAGAAGCGGTATGGCCCCTGTTTGATATTTTTTTTATATACAGGGTGGCAGGGACATCGACGCGAAGCCGGTTACCATGGATTCAGTACATGATTCTGAACCCCCCTGCGTTGAAATGTTAAATAAAGTGTTGTACTCGTTATGACACATCTAATGAGCCGACACTAGATGGGTTTACTAGTAGCCATTCAAAGAATGCAGGTCAGTCATCAGGTAAAATGAACAGTACTCGTTGAGACACATTTAATGAGCCCACTCGATGGGTTTACTCGTAGCTGTTCAAGAGTTCTATTATCTAGCGTCCAGATCAGTCATCAGGTCCTCGTCATCTGGTAAAATGAACAGGACTCGTTGAGACAATTCTAATGAGTCCACACTCGATGGGTTTACTAGTAACTAGCTATTCAAGTGTTTCGTTATCTAGCGTCCAGATCAGTCATCAGGTCCTCGTCATCTGGTAAAATGAACAGGACTCGTTGAGACAATTCTAATGAGCCCACACTCGATGGGTTTACTAGTAGCTGTTCAAGAGTTCTATTATCTAGCGTCCAGATCAGTCATCAGGTCCTCGTCATCTGGTAAAATGAACAGGACTCGTTGAGACAATTCTAATGAGTCCACACTCGATGGGTTTACTAGTAACTAGCTATTCAAGTGTTCCGTTATCTACCGTCCAGGTCAGTCATCAGGTCCTCGTCATCTGGTAAAATGAACAGGACTCGTTGAGACAATTCTAATGAGTCCACACTCGATGGGTTTACTAGTAACTAGCTATTCAAGTGTTTCGTTATCTAGCGTCCAGATCAGTCATCAGGTCCTCGTCATCTGGTAAAATGAACAGGACTCGTTGAGACAATTCTAATGAGTCCACACTCGATGGGTTTACTAGTAACTAGCTATTCAAGTGTTTCGTTATCTAGCGTCCAGATCAGTCATCAGGTCCTCGTCATCTGGTAAAATGAACAGGACTCGTTGAGACAATTCTAATGAGCCCACACTCGATGGGTTTACTAGTAGCTGTTCAAGAGTTCTATTATCTAGCGTCCAGATCAGTCATCAGGTCCTCGTCATCTGGTAAAATGAACAGGACTCGTTGAGACAATTCTAATGAGTCCACACTCGATGGGTTTACTAGTAACTAGCTATTCAAGTGTTCCGTTATCTACCGTCCAGGTCAGGCCTGCGAAACATCGCCACAACTTTTTTCACACAGCGATTTGAAATGAGCCGCCATAGTAATTGTTGCTCTATATTAAAATGCCTATCTAATGACATGTGTGTGGTTGTTATTGGTGCTTGGACCAGCTTCCATACATTTTTGCCGATCATCCTTTGGCATTGACTCGTTAATAGCTTTTATTTGATACCAATATTGTTATAATTTATTTTAAAAAAAACCTTCCCCTCCCTTTTTTTTGTATTTGCAGATGCAATATATAAATATTATATAGCCTATGACACTTCTACAATTAAGACGAATCTAATGACACCTCATATGTTAAAATCCATCAAGCCGTTTAGGCTACAGAGCGTGCCAAAGAAATAGACATACATACATACATACATACATACATACATACATACATACTCTCGAAAAACATTACCCTCCTTCTGGGGCAGTCGGGTAAAAAATAGGGATGGATATATGCGACATATTTTGATACTAGCAAATAAATCAAAACCTATAGGGTGGGTACTTTCCGTTGATCTAACAAAGTAAAGGAAAACATTAGAAAATCGTTAATGTGTAGCATAAAACTAAAAATTAACTATATTCAGACTTTTTTATTACATAGAAAAAAAAAATATTTTGAAGAATTGGCCGTGACGTATGTACATCGATATCCTAAAGGTACCTACCATAGAAATATATACACTAGCGGACCTGGCAGACGTACAGCCCGAACAGCGCCACATACCGGCCCCCTAATTACGTAATGCACGATCAATTTTAAATTGAAACCAATTGAAAAAGATTGCTAGTCCATTGCTTCGACAAAAAAAAATTGAGCAGATTATTTTTTCGAACTTATGAAGCAATGGATTAGCAATTTGTTTCAATTTAAAATTGATCGTGCATTACGTAATTAGGGTGCGGGTCCAGTTATATTTTCAAACCATCCAGGGACCCACTCAAATATACACACGAAATTTCATTCAAATCTGTCCAGCTCCTTAGGAGGAGTTAGGTGACGACACGTACCGAAGAATTATATATATACTATAAAGACAATACCTACTCAATTTAAGCAGGCGCCAAAACTAACGCACTGCTGAACATAGGCCTTCTAAAAACTGCAATAAATATTTATCTAATCCAATTTTTATTTATTCCTCCTCAGTCCATATGCCATCGTTCGTGGCAGCGGCTTCAGTCACCATTCCCAACTTCAAAGGTATCAAGTTCACGTCCAATGACCTCTGTGAAGGTGCTCAAGTCCTGAGGACGCTGAAGGCAGGCCAGGAGATGTTCCTCGGAGCTGATACTGTGAGTATTATTCTAACTTCAATTCAGAATCTCAGATTTGGAACAACAAACTAATTAGGGCTGATTTCACCAACGAAACAACGTGATCTAAGAAAATTATGCACAGATCATTGACAATTCCAATAGTTTCGGTGATTGGACGTTTACTACATTTAGAACTTTGAATATTCTACTTTGGTGCTTAATCGAATAACTCTTGTTAAAAAAAATTGTATTTCAATAACATTTCAAAGGGACCCATTATAGTTAACCAAAGAAAGGCCACAGAGATGGCTCAATTTTATTTTGATCTTACCTACTTAATATAATCTTGATTCCAGCTCCTCGCGCCAGCTGCTCTCCTGGGCATCAAATCTAGCATCGGAACCTCCTTCAACCTGTTCCCGAGGCTAGCCCAGGAGATCCTGGATGCCGTCGAAAAGAACGACATAGCCAGGGCCAGGGCTCTGCAGGAGAAACTCAGCTTGGCTGTTGAAGCCCACACTTGCGAAGGTAACGATTTTTTTGTCAGCGCACAGCATTTTAAGGTGAGTTTCCACTGAGGCGAAGATCAGCGAAGCGGTGAGGAGACGTGCAGGAATCTACTAGTCACATACGCGGAGCGGAGACTCGATAAGGATTTCAAACAATGTGATTGGTTGATTCTTGCACGTCTTTTCCGCTCCGTTCGTCTCCGTGGAAACGCACCCTGCGCCAGTACTTGGTATTATTATTATATTATTTATGTCTATTTACCCCTATTTTGGCACGTTCCAACTTCCACATAATTTATCGGGCAGACAATTTAATGAAAACATGGGAAAAGGGCTGATTTCACCAATGAAAGTGAACGTGATCAGCATTTCTAAAACCCGTTCAAAAGCTGTCAGTGTCAAAATTGTTATGGAATATGTACACTGACAGCTCTTGAACGCGTTATAGGAATGCTGAACGCGTTCAATCTCATTGGAAAAATCCGCACTTAGGGCTGATTTCACCAATGAAACTGAACGAGATCAGTATTTCTAAAACGTGTTCAAGAGCTGTCAGTGTCAAAATTGTTATGGAATATTGTACACTGAAACAAATTTTAACTAACTATGAACGAATTATCTGTACTTAATACTATCATTTCTCTAAGGCGCAACATTTTGCTGGGGTTACGCATACAGATGAGATCATAGGACTTCTCCATTGGCGTCAAATCAGAATGAAGGCAAAAAAAAAGGGTACTTACACTTAGCCCCACCAAGCCCGCCCACTGGTGGGGCAAAATGGAATGCCAAAAATTTTGCAGTGTAATCTGCCCCACTGGTTCAAGAATTCTTTTATTTAAAAACACTACCTAGGTATGTACTAAGTCTAACGTTACCAGTCCTAGTTACATTTTTACTCTGATAAGTATACATTTATTTATTTTCCATACAAATATAAAATACGAGCACCTACATAAATTCTAAAGTGCCAACCCTAGTGGGGCAAATTCCACTGCAAAATTTTTGGCAATCCATTTTCCCCATCAGTGGGGCGGCCTGGCGGGGCAAAGTGGAAGTACTCAAAAAAAGTTGTAAACTTCTTAATTGGCAACCTGTATAATTAATTATGACTATCCTGTATAAATTGAAGAATGACTTTGATTGTACTGAAGAGATGTCGTTATAAAAAGAACGCCAATATTTTTCTAACGGCAATGAATTTATTTTTTCAGGTCCCTGGGTGCCCGTAATGAAGGCTGGTATGGAAATAGCTACTGGTGTCAAGGTCGGCCCCCCCTCTCTTCCTCAAAGGCCCCTCTCCGCTGAGGCCAAACAGAGAATCCAGGCCAAACTGAGGGCCTTAGGCCTTAGCAAGTAAACAAACGAAAATGTGCCTTATATCCAATGACCAGGGTTTATTCTCGAATATCATGCATTTGTATGATTATTGTAAGTTTTCTATTGTTGTTATATTTAATTAAAGAGTTTATTTTAGTGAATAGTAAAGTTTTATTGATATTTAGAGAAGTTCCTACTATGCGTAATATAAATAATGTTATGAGTCCTTCTTGTGGATAATCTGCGTTCGCAATTCATTTGCGAAACATGTAAACAAACACGAGTTTTAGGAGAAACAACTGTAATACTTACATATAAGGTTCAGTTTGCACTACAACTTCATATTTTTTATGACTTTCTGAACAGTACTAGTCGGTCTACAATAAACTTTAGGCAGTGTATAGAGTGCCACCAGTGGCACTCTATCCCTGTCGGATAAAGTGCCACTACAGGCAACCTAGTACAGTACGACACAACTTAGATGTAGCATCGGCAAAATTCGTAAAACCGATCACCATCCGAACTGAGTGCGCCTTCAAAATCACCAATCTTTATTACTGCTTCAGGTGAAAATTATCTATCGAAAACGCAATAACTTGTAAAGTCTCATAGCCAAATACATTCGTAAAATTGAAATGAATGAATGAAAATTTTCAAATCTATGCTACATCTAAGTTGTGTCGTACTGTAACACCTAGTAACCTCGGCCCGGCTAAAGTGCCGCAAGCATTGGATTGTCATTGTCACTGTCACTAAGTCACGTCACTTGGTATTTTGTTTGATTGTCGAGGTTAGATCGCTGTAAAACACCACATTCCCAAAACATTACATTCTCTTGTGCCTAAACGGACCCTGGCACTTCGCCGGCCGCTACCGCGGCACCGCTCGCTACGCTCGCTCGGCTCGTGCGTTGTGTGGTCACAGTTCTAACCTAACCTAACCTAAATAACAAGTGACAGTGACAATGCAACGCTCACGGCACCCTAGCCGGGCCGAGGCAGTGACACTAGAGTGCCACAAGAAACTCGCGGCACTCTATACACTTCGTAAACTTTATTTACACTTGCATAAAGTTGACGTTTGTCTAAGTCACGTCTAAGTGGAAAACTCGTGTGTTTACATGTTGGGCAAATAAATTGCGAATGTAGTGTAGGTATTGTACGTCACAAGAAGTACATAAAGGTTCAAAGGTAAACTCCGGTCGCGAAGCAGAAAGAATTTCGTACAATGACCCCTCATTACTTTTCTCTATCGCTCGCGCTGAAATGTATTGCCGTCGCGCTCACACATTAGAAGGACCGCCCTTATCGTGACCTTGATTCGTGACCGGACTTTAGTAACATCAAGACGTGAATTTCTAAAAATTATAGGCGATAAGCAGAGTTGAAAAAAGTGTGACTGTTTATTGACATTTTTGGTTATTTCTCGAATTTAAAAGTTTTTTTGCGAAGATTTTTCGCAAAAAAAACTTTAGATTCCTGTCAGGGAAACGGAGAAGTATACTTATTAATAATAAAAATGTGCCTTATATCAACCAATTTTAGAATTTATTTTTGAAAATCATGAAAGTGATATATGTCTAAAGCTGAAATATAGTTACATAATTATAAATATCAATTTTATTATTGTAATTTCCAAAGTTTCAAACTAAAATTTAATTTTAAAACATTAAGAGTAAAAACCCGCGATCCTCAAACCTTATAGAAGGGAAAGAAAACGATCGTTTTTAATTATGGTTACATTGAGGGTTATTAAAGTTTCCATGTTGGGCAATTGTTAAATAGTTTTTTTTGAACAATGTCAATGGTATATCTTGAAGAGAATTCGGTAAGTGGATAGATATTATAACAGAGATCCAGTAGACATTTCTCATAAATAATTTTAAATTTTGCATGATGCATGTACAGCTATTTACCTTGTCATCAATATTTTCGAATAATATCTAATTAGAAAAAAAAAGATGATTTATTGATGCATTTACAAAATATCTCATTGCTAGACCAATTCAAAATTCTCAAAAGCATCGACTAGAATAATTTTCATTTCAGATCATGGCACAGTTTTCACTTCGAAACAGTTTAAAGACTTTATGCTATAAGTTAAAAATGTACTAAACGCAGTAGCTTGTCCTCGAGCAAATTGCCAAGCCTATAGGTTCAACCAGACGATTTTGACGACCTTGTCTACTCAAAAGTTTGGCAAAAACGAACGCATCTTGGACCAGCAACTGGTTAAAGTACGATGGGCTATCATCATCAATGCCATTATCGCGACAATAAATAAATAATAAAGTGCATGAGAATTGTTTATTCGACATTAGGTTTAAAGGGTCGTCTGAAAAGAACTTCCAGAATAATGAGCCTAATCTGTAAGTAGAAGGTTTAATCCCATTCATTTTTTTAAATATTGACGAAATATAAGAATTAAAGCCTCTAATAAAATCTTGTTTAATGCTAATTATATTTGAATCATTTAGCAATTCGGTTAAATATACAAAAATCAAAGACGTATAAAAGATAATTATAAAAGAATATGTTTAGTAAAAAAAAAAGGTACTGAAACTAATTTCAACAAAGATGGTAAAAGTAATAATTATG
Organism: Conistra vaccinii; assembly: GCA_948150665.1. NCBI lineage: Eukaryota > Metazoa > Arthropoda > Insecta > Lepidoptera > Noctuidae > Conistra > Conistra vaccinii. The sequence goes on from OX411326.1 coordinate 18,514,992, forward strand.
CCAGAGATAAATTAAATAAATAGGTGTCACCGTGGATCCACATCAAATCGTTAGAAATTGAAAAATTCTCTGGTTCGGTATTGATTTGTCTGACTTTAATAATTATAATTTAGAATCTGAAAAATAACGGTTAACACGAATTGCTGTTAATTTATTTATAAAATAGTTGTTAACATTAAATTCAACCCCGTCGGTTTCGTGTCGCGAGTGCGGCTGCTGAGCGTGGGGTCCTGGGTTCGATTCCCAGGTTGGGCAGGGTGTTGTTTAATTTTTCCACTAGGAATTACTTAGTAGCAGCCTGGCGATTGGACGTTGGACACCCCGTGCCTCGCAAAGCACGTGAAGCTGGTGGTCCTGCGCCTGATATCTACCCGGTCGCGTCGGGTTGCTGTCCCGTCGGATTGTAGGAGAGCAGGAGATCAGAGAGTGCATCTGTTTGCGCGCACACACTTCCGCACTATGCCTCCGGCGTGCTTGGCTGGTCTCTGTTGAGATTGGCCGCCCCGTGGCTGGTCTCTGTTGAGATTTGCCGCCCCGTGGCTGGTCTCTGTTGAGATTGGCCGCCTCGTGGCTGGTCTCTGTTGAGATTGGCCGCCCCGTGGCTGGCCTCTGTTGAGATTGGCCGCCTCGTGGCCGGGACGCGATCAAGAGGATTTATACTAGTGAAGTGAAGTGATGTGAAGTGCATACTCGTTTCTTTAATCAGATATAGGTAGGTTAGGTACCTATGCATTGCCTGTCATGAATGAATAATGTATAGTATATTGTATTGTATTTATTTATTTCTGAGTAGGTACATGGTAAATTAAGGTCTTACATTAAATACTGTTTTACATATACTACCATAGCTGGTGTAGAAATATTAAATAATATGCCTAGGTACATGAAAATCAGAAGGAACAAAGAATAAAATGATAATGTCAAAATAAAAATTACAATGTCCAAGAATTCATAATAATGTCAAAGTACTAATGCCAATATTAAGATTTTAATCACATTATGAACAAGTATGATTTAAAAATTCATTGGCGGAATAAAACATGTTTATGAGCCAATCAAACATTTCACATTTATGAATTGGTAACATTCTCAGGGCAGGCTTATCTTGATTATATATTTTTGTACAGTTACTTTTATTTGCTATTTGATGTATTGCCTCAGTGTCGTGATTATTGTGTGCTTCGGAGTTATCACGCCGTCGGATGGCCGAGTGTCGTGATTTCTTTGAAAAAAAAAAAGTATATTTTAATATCGATTTATAATATCCACTGGGGCAACACTGTCAATTGTAAAAAACTTTTAAATGTATTTTCATTATGGCAACTGAATGTATTATTTTAATTTGGCAACACTTAGAAATAACGGTTATGATATTACCGTTATTTCTGGGTGGGGTCAAGTCGTTTTAAATGGTAAAATGTAATGCATAGTCAGTCTTCGTTTGATTGTGAAATAGTACAGTTGTGTGCAAGGGCGTCGCCAGCCTATCGCCCAGCAAAGGGGGGGGCAAGTTGATATATGGAGTATAGAAAAAGCATGAGGCGAGTTTGAGAATTGGCTTTATAGATATGATTTTGAACCTCTAGAGGGGGGGGGGGGGGGCAGCCCCCCCCCAGCCCCGCGGCCCCCTTGGCGACGCCTATGGTTGTGTGGATGAAAAGAATTAGCAAGAAAAGAGTCGTTTTCTTTACACTAGGTACAATAAAACCTTCTTAAAAAAGGCGAACCACCCTTTTTTCGGTCGGTTCAACCAATATTCAAACCTATTCTATGTTCAATTCAAACATATTCAAACTTATTGTAAACTACTCAAAACAAAATAGGGCCCACCCTTATTTAGAATTATGTCTAAGAATCAATCATTTAGTAGGCATTGGAAAAAATACCTGGAAAAAATAAGTGAACGTTGTACAGAACCATACATCCACGGAACAGACCGTTTTGGGGACCCAAGTGTTTTGGTATGGGCGGGAATAAGCTTGGTAGGCAAAACAGAGCAGTACTTTAATTACGTAATCGAATACGATCAATCAGAATCTGAATCGTTTTGAAACCGATTGCTAATCCATTGCTTCAAAAGTTCGAAAATAAATTCTGCTCAGCAACGTAAATAACGCAATGAATGTTCTGGAACTGTCACAATGAAACAGATTAATCGGAATCGTTTACAAAAATGTGTTGCGTAATTAGATAGCTGGTAATTTTAGATGAGGGTACTGTAACCGCCACAAGTTACGTTTAGCGGGTAATCCAACTTTATGTCATCTCATTTTCACAAAGATTGGTCGCTGACTTTGTTTTTTATGCATGAAAATGCTCATGCACATACGGCCCGTGCCACACAAAGAACACTTTCTGAGGCCAATATCACGATTTTGCCATGGCCAGCTATGAGTCCCGATCTCAACCCCATCGAGCATTTAAGGGATCAATTGATAAGAAGCCTTAAAGAAAACTAGAGCCATGTTAACAGTCAACAGGAGCTGATAAACGCGCTAAAACTCGGTTGGGAACGAATTACGGAACAAAATGTTACCCATCTTATTGAAAGTTTACCACATTGGCTCAGAGAGGACATACAGAGCAGAGGAGACTCATGGTTACAGGAAATGGGCGACAGTAAAGCTATTGCATAGCATTTTTTATCAACTTATGCAATTGTAAAATATTAACCCGAATACAAGAAATAGCAATGGTGACATTGACAGGAACTGTTATTCACATTTATAGTTTTTTAAACTTGACACAACGTAATGGGAACATCAAACTAATAAAAAGGTTTTAATCAACTTATGCAATTGTAAAATATTAACCCGAATACAAGAAATAGCAATGGTGACATTGACAGGAACTGTTATTCACATTTATAGTTTTTTAAACTTGACACAACGTAATGGGAACATCAAACTAATAAAAAGGTTTTAATTTAACTATTAATAATCAAGGATCATTCGTCTAAGTAAATTTGAACTTTGTTGTCAAACAGTTAAACATAATTTTCAATACAACACTCTCGTTAGATCATTCGTCTAAGTAAATTTGAACTTTGTTGTCAAACAGTTAAACATAATTTTCAATACAACACTCTTAGGCGTTAGGTATTTTCGTTACGGAATTTCTGGATTCGGTCTCCACGGTCAAGGCCCGCGATAGAAGCTATGCAATAGCTTAAAAACTTAGTGGGCCCTATTTTCTTTTGAGTAGTTTATAGCCAAATAATTCAAACCAATATTCAAATAAATATTCTCTAAGCTACTTACATTTTCGGTGGCTTCCAGTGTAGACAAAAGAGCCACACCTAAAGCGATTATAAAACAGAACCCAAGTACTCCCATTTGATCACCATATATTAGCTGTATCTAATGACAACTAAAACTGATGTAGAAAAAGCAATTTTACCACTTTTTATACCCATAAGTGTAATTAAAATAATCATCGTGATATATTAAAGTTATCGATTTATTACTTTTCTTTTCACGTTCAACGTGATTTACTAAGTACGTGATAAATATTTAACAGACTAGAATCGTTATTTTAGTAATACTACAATTACGATTCTAAATGTTATTATTATTAACTAGCTGACCCGGCGAACTTCGTATCGCCTAACAGTCGATTCTTTAATTTTTTTTTTTTTTTTTTTGAATTTTTCTCTCCGTAAGAACCATCCTCGTACTTCAAGGAATATTAAAAAAAAAGAATTAGCGAAATCGGTCCAACCGTTCTCGAGTTTTGCGCTTAGCAACACATTCAGCGACTCATTTTTATATTATAGAAGATAGTAGGATTCCTACTTGGAAAATCGTCTTATTCGTCGTCGTCGGAAGTCATCGACTGCCTCGTCGATCTAGTGGTCGTAAGCGCTACTACTGAGCATGAGGTGCTGGGTTCGATTCTCGGGTCGGGCAAACTGGAATTTCTCAATAGCAGCCCGGAGTCTGGATTTGTGCTCGGTTGATGGCAATAGGATCGCCCCCTATTACTTGGGACTTAAACATAACTGGCGAAATGTGGGTGTACCTGCTCGGGTACACCTCTGCCCAACGTTTCGGGGAATTAAGACGTGATGTTATGTTATGTGTACTTGGAAAATCGTGATACTTACATAATATGTCTTGTGTTCATAATATTATGGCATTTCTATTGCACGGAATACGTGAAGTGATAATGTAATGTAATGTAATACTGGGTTTTGTTCTGTATTTATTGGTCACGACCCTGTTATGGGCTGTAGGAAAAGTTATTTAATTATTAAATAACCTAATAATGCTTAACGCAAAAGTGTATTTCGTTGGTTTTCCAGACCTTCTCTTTAATAACATTCTGTAAACTGTACCAATTACCTAATAGATTATGTTACTGACATAAGAAAAAGTAAAAAAAAAAACAACGGGTTGCACTCCGGTTGCCAGCAAAAGTGAAAACTTGAACATTAACGTTGTGCATTTTTGAATATTTTGGAATGGTTAGGGAATAACTTCGCACGAATTACTTGTATATTTATTTATTTTCAAAATATAATCTAACAAAAATAAACAATTTATTTAAACACTTTTCATGAAGTACTATGTTTTGACTGCTTTTTTTTACCCATCAATATGGGTATCTTACCTCGCAATCTTTACGTAATGTCAAAGACTGTTTATTTTGATATTTACTTAGTCGGTTGCTAGGCAACGGATCTTACGGCACGTCCTGACGCGAGTTTAACATTTTTTACCCATCCCAAAAAAAATGCACAACGCCGCTAAAGAAGTATTCACTTCAAAAAATAGTGGAACTCGTTTAAAAAGTGAGCACATGCATGTTACTGGACATTATTTTGCACGCAGCTTCGCGCATGTGAAGGTCAGAAATTATCCCACGAGAACATATTACCGGAATAAAAATATCCCATGTCCTCCTAACCTAGGTTTACTTATGTGCCAAATTTCATTAAAATCCCTTCAGCCGTTAAGGTATAAAAAGGTAACAGACAGACATAGTTACATAATCAGCCTATAATGTTCCCACTGCTGGGACAGTACGTAGTCAATCGCTGTGTAAACGTGGGGTTATGTGTGCTACGACGCGTAGCGCTACGCAGTCGTAGCACGCATAAGTAAAAAAATATCGTTCAGTACGTAGTCAATCGCTGTGTAAACGTGGGGTTATGTGGCTACGACGCGTAGCGCTACGTAGTCGTAGCACGCATAAGTATAAAAATATCGTTCAGTACGCAGTCAATCGCTGTGTAAACGTGGGGTTATGTGTGCTACGACGCGTAGCGCTACGCAGTCGTAGCACGCATAAGTAAAAAAATATCGTTCAGTACGTAGTCAATCGCTGTGTAAACGTGGGGTTATGTGTGCTACGACGCGTAGCGCTACGCAGTCTTAGCACGCATAAGTAGAAAAATATCTTTCAGTACGCAGTCAATCGCTGTGTAAACGTGGGGTTATGTGTGCTACGACGCGTAGCGCTAGGCAGTCGTAGCACGCATAAGTAAAAAAATATCGTTTAGTACGTAGTCAATCGCTGTGTAAACGTGGAGTTATGTGTGCTACGACGCGTAGCGCTACGCAGTCGTAGCACGTTAACTTTTAACTTAATTAATTGAGGTCTTCTTTATAATAATATAATATGAATGTAATAATATAATTCGCAGCCCTAGTTCAATAGTGAGATATCTTTAAAAAAGTCCAAATTGAGATAAGTTTGGTTTCATGTAATTTTCAAAAACAGTCTGTTTTAAGAAGCTAAGGTTCAATTTCGGAAAATAGTGGAATTGGGATATAAAATAAACCGTAGAAGATTTCGAGTCGGGTTGCCAGATTGAATACGGCGTCGTGCAGACTGGTGCGACGCGACTCTAACAAACCAATTTCTAACAAAACTTTACGGTAGAACAATAACAGGTGTCGCGTCGCGCCGCCGCGCTGCCGTGCCGTTGCATCGCGCCAGTCCGCACGAGGCTTGATGTGAATAAATTAATGGAAACAGCAAACGGCAAATATTTTCTCATATGATTGATCATTATTTTCCATATTAAGAAATCGAAGATAATAAAAATATCAATATGTGCATGAAGTAAGTATATTTTTATTAGACGACACACAACATTAAACTTTTATTAACTTACCAACAATACAACTTATTATTATTATGAATAGTATAACATAAAACAATTTATGATCATAACTGATTTCTTTCTTCTAACAATATCTACTTACATTATAAACATAAAATGTGGCTGTTAATTTGACTAAATACACAGGACTAGAGTGCGTTTCAACAAATACAACATGAAGCTGCTGCTGCAGTTGAAAAGCATTAAGGTGTCGATTTCGTAAAGAAGTTGTTACAATAAATCGATCATCTCGCTCAGAAGACCCGACTCCTGTCAGATCCTGAACGGCGCGTGAACAAACCAGTCTCCCGATAGCGTTTGTAGACTCTATGAACAGACGACAGGCTTAGATGCAATCTTCAGTCATAACACGCTGACTAAGTCCAGAATCCAGCAATGCCACCACTTGGGCGGCTTCTTCGGGCGAAGTATCCATTATGTTTTAGAAAAAAAACTTTTTCAGACGTCCCAGTCACAGTACACACACAGTATACAGAACACAGAACAAAAAGTTTTAAGATATGCGCTAATTTTTAGTTTTCAAAGGTGAAATGTACTCCAACTCTAACATCCTCCAACTCTAACTAACTCCAACACACATTTGTCTCAAAACAGTGAATCATTTCATTTATGGAGGACAAACAAATGAAATTCTAATTTTGAATTTACAATTTTCGCTTATCACTGTAATGGCCAAACTGCCGGCTACACAATCATGTGATTTTTTTCATGGAATTTTTTTTTGTGTTAAATTAGGACACAAACCATAAAAACGGAAGTGTTTTGATTTTTCTGATGAGAAGTGTAGTTCCTATGCCAAATAATGTTGGCACCACTGATAAATAAAAAAAACGGACCTATTAGGTAGCGCCGTACAGCCGTAGCGTATTCGTATTGGTCTTAGAATAATAACTGCTTTAGTTATTATTCTAAGGTATTGGTCCTACACAGAGGAGCCAACATTACGGCATAGGAACTATTTGTTAAGGGGGATGCGCCAAGGTAGCCCGCGAAATTCAAATTTTCTAACGTTTTTTGCAATTTGCAGGTCAGTGTCAGGTTGTATCTTGATTAAAATATGATTTGCGAGCGTAACAAATATGGCTTTACAGAATTATAATCATTAGAATCAGGTATACAACTCCGTATGATAGAATAACCCCCAAATGTCATGATTTCATGAAATCATGACATTTGAAGGATTACATGAACTTATAGAGTTGTGTTGATGATTTCTATGATTATAATTCTATTAATAAACATTTGATACGGTCGCAAATCATATTTAACTCAACGTACAACCTGATACTGACCTGCAAATTGCGAAAAACTTAAGAAAATTTGAATCTCGCGGGCTACCTGGCTACCTGACGCTTTCGCCTTAAAACGCACTCTAATAGAACCTGATGCACACTCACCAAACGCTTGATTTCCATTGTCAAAGATAGACTCTTCACGAAATCTCCTGTACACTAATTACGTAATGCACGATCAGAATCAGAATTTGAATCGTTTTGAAACAGATTGCTAGTCCATTGCTTCATAAGTTCGAAAAAAAATCTGCACAACAACGTAAATAATGCAATGAATATTGTTGAACTGTCAAAATGAAACAGATTAGTCGGAATCGTTTACGAAAATGTGTTGCATAATTAGATAGCTGGACTACAAAGTTTACAAATTCTAAGGTTCTAATCAAGGAAGGAGTTTTTCGAAATTGCACACTTGAGGTGTTTAGACGATTTCTGGAAAGTGCTAATTTGATAAACTGTACTTAATATCTAATCTATGATATTATTATAAAGAGAGAGCGCTAATTTTGTGTGTTTGTGTGAATGTAGAGGGTAATCTCCGGAGCCACAGTTATTTGAAATATTTTTCACCATTTGTAAGTACATTATGTCCACCAGATGTAAGACATAAGTTATATTATAATATGTAAATAAATACAAAAAGAAATACTTAATAAAAGTAATGAAATATTATCTGGAACTCGTGCAAGTCCAGTTCTTTTTGCTACATTACTGCTTAGAATATGTGCACAACGTGTCGTGAACAGAATACCGTCTTCATATGTCATGTAAACTGCAACCGTGCAAGGCCGGGGTGGGTCGCTAGTTAGTGAAAATGTCACGCTGATATAAGTATCGGTGCTGGGTATCTCTATGCTGCCATTTGGAGAATGACATCCAAACTGATCAAGGCTTCTCTGAGTCGTTTTCGTTGTTCGCAGTTTAGAGGAACGAGGGGCTGACGAGTGGAACCCACCCTGATGCCTGTCACCAGTTCCATAGACACCTTCATTGCAGGAACGAAGTCACCTGAAAAACATTAAGACTTCGATTGATTTAAGTAGTTTAATCTATAGTGATTGAAGAGTTAGGTTTGCTGGAACAGATTTCTTTGGCGGCAGCTGCACACGGGAGGGGTGTTGTGGTGCAATTGTAATTACACATTGTATTAGATATTGAAGTTGTAAGTTTTCCTAAAATAAATGAAATAAAAGAAATAAATAAATAAAATAAATAAAATAAATAAAATAAATAAAATAAATAAAATAAATAAAATAAATAAAATAAATAAAATAAATAAAATAAATAAAATAAATAAAATAAATAAAATAAATAAAATAAATAAAATAAATAAAATAAATAAAGTAAATAAAGTAAATAAAGTAAATAAAGTAAATAAAATAAATAAAGTAAATAAAGTAAATAAAGTAAATAAAATAAATAAACTTTTTGAAGGCGCGCCTTGGGGGTAACACGGAGTAGTATGCCGGATGGCAAACGGCATGACGGTCGCACATAATATGTCTCTCCGCCGCCGCCGCCGCCCTTTTCGATGTTTCACATCCCGTCCCGTGACGGCCAGATTTTGTTTTTCCTATTTTATCACTACTTGTCTTACAGAAGATACATATTATTATATTAGAAATTACGGTTTCATGTACTAAAGTTTTTTCTTTTTTGGAACGAAGTTTCCTTTCGCGCATTGCGAAAGGGGACTAGACGGAAATAATTGGGACCAAAAGTTGTAACGACACTTTTTTATTTTTTATTATAACGCCATCTGTGGGCGACCACAGGTACTAATTAGTGGCATGCCTTTGCGAGGTTCATTCCATAATTATTTTTTTTATAACGCCATCTGTGAGCGACCACAGGTACTAATTAGTGGCATGCCTTTGTGAGGTTCATTCCATAACTTCGTTCCATCCTCAGTTCCATCCGGGCGTCCCTTGACACCTCTCAGTTTTTTTTTTATGTGTGTAAATATGTTGTGTGGTTCAAATAAATGTATTTTCTTTCATTCTTCTTTCTTTTACGTCGAAACTTATCCATTATGTTGTGTTGGTAGAGGTTACAATGCTAATTAAAAAGGGTTTGATAGATCACCTTGTGAAACTATAGCATCGACCAGTTTATTCAGTCTCTGCTGCAGGACCCTGGCCTTCACCACCTGTCCACTCTTCACAGTCTCCACTATATTATGGACCAGGTCTGGAAACAGGTTGGCAACGGTCGCGATGCTGGAGTCGTGGCCCATCAGAACTGATGGCGCGATGTGCTGGAATTTAAAGTCAAAGTCAAATAATTTAGTCAAAGTTAAACTAGTCTTGGCACTCACACACATCCTCGCTCACACACACACACTCACCCACACACCCCACTCACAATAATACATTCACCCACACACACCCCACTCACAATAATATACTACTCTCTACACCACACCTACCAACATACAAAGTTTGCATGGATTTTAATTTTTTTTACTTTTATTTATAAACTCACTAAAGCTAGCTAAACTGTACTTACCCATGTCACAAATTAGTTTGGAACAATGTGCATCTTATGTTTAGACGGGCGTTGATAGCTGCGACATAGTTTTTTAACTTTTGTAGCTATCATCGTTTCCATTGTTATTTTAAATGTTAATTTTGTTGTTGTTCCTAAATAAATATTTTTACTTTTTTTTTTTTTAAAGTGAGTCACATGAAAGGTTCTTTTGAACGTCAATATTTACAAATCATAACCCTTCCTTTTGGCTTTGCCGTAGTCGGGTATAAAAATCTAATTGGTTCTAGTCGCCCCTTCCAAAAGGTAGTTTTCGTATGGAGAAGAATGGAAAATTCTAATCCATATTATAAATAAAAAAAGTTACTCAGTCTGTCTGTCTGTTACCTTTTCACATCAAATCGTTATGAAATTTGACAGTTAGCTACCTAACTGTCAAATTTCATAACGATTTGGTGGCGGCGATCTGGGGCGGGAGACGTACCCTTCTGCAGCCCCAGACTATATCTGGGGTTGGAGAAGGGTACGTCTCATGTAAAAAAAATATGAAGTATAAAAAGCTAGTGCTTCGGGTGACAGATATCGGTGATAAGCGTAAGTCCAGGGATGTGTGGCTAGCTTTGAGGTTCATCTCGATGGGTCATGGACGCAAACAATCTCGCAGTGAGTTTTGCGGTAAGACATCATAAAGAATTTCGGATGTGTCTTGAGAGAACCCTTCGAAGTTAATCGAGACTATGCACAGAGCCGGTTTTGTAAGTGGACTTTGGATTGCCATAATGGTGAAAGGATTAGCCAATCAAGCATCTATGTAGCACCTGGGCGACCGAGCTCTGCTCTGGTGAAAATAGAGAATGCTCATTTAGGATGGAACTAGTCGCGGGCTCGAACTCACTGGTGGGCATGGACAACGTCTGTTTGCACGCACACAAACACCGTTACGAACTATTTTAGTGAAACGAGCGCGTAAAAAGTTATGAAAAGTCCTTTGAAAAATCAAGGTTTATAAACAAACCACTGCATGAATCAATTACAAATAAAGTTTATTGAAATCTTCGATAATTGTGCTGTGTCGGTACGGATTTTGTTTGGCGATTTCACACTTCTTTTATTAGTTATTTACGCTCAAAGTTGGGTCGCGCCGGTTTGCACGGCGCTTTAGTATATGAAAGGGAAAAAAGGGGAAAGCCCATTGGGCATAAAAAAATTCGTCCGCTTTGCTGTCAGTGGGAAAAGTGCCCAAAAGACTGGCAGCGTTGCCACGTACGATGGCACTGCTGATTGTTTGACCTAATAATAGGCCAGCCCTCTGGTCACGTATCCAGTGTAAAACTTACATGGTTAGCTATGAATATCTTCTGGTTTTCACCTAGCAAGTCAGCGACTTGGTCTGCTATTCCCAGATCAGTTTTTGCACCTTTGAAGTTTGGTAGTCTGGAAGAGGCTTCTGAGAATAACTGTCGCATGTTTACTGCAAAGAAAAGTAATGATGGTACGGGTTTTATTAATCGCGTATTTTATAATTGTTTTTAACGAGATCTATAGAGTTTGGTGGGAGCAGTGGTGGCCCAAAGGTAACAGCCCTGACTTACGATTTGTTGGTCGTGGGTTCGTCCCCAAGCAGGCGCTTTAATTTGTATAATAATTTCAACACCACTGCTCTCAAAACGGTCAAGGAAAACATTGTGAGGAAACCGGCATGTCCTGTCCTAGAACCAAAAATTCGAAGAGATGTAACATCTACCAACCCGCACTGGGCCCGCGTGATGAGCAGAGAGGAGGCCTGTGTTCCAGCAGTAGGAACATTATATACTGATTATTATGGAATGCGGAAGGAGTTTTTTTCATGTTTAAAACAAATATAAAAAACAGTATCTCATAAACCTTGACGGGCAATTTTGAAACCTCAGAAGCTAGGTGCTCGGTTCCAATTGGTCGTTTCCTATAGAGAAGAGCCGGCAAGAAACTCCACGGTTACTCTTTTAAAAATAATTGTACATATTTTACAATGCTTTCAAATTACAGTGTTGATAATAGGTATGGGAGGACAGTGTAGGCCAGTCTAAAATATAGAAGAATCTATATCAAAGAAAGATAAAATAAAAACCTATTTAGTCTACGTGTCTAAGTGTAGTCTACATTAGTCTACAAGGTTTATTGAGAGCTTTGAAGCTTTCACATCCTTACTTATTTTTGTTCTTTTATTACGTTATGCGATGATGTCACCTGTATTTATACCTATAACAAAATGTTCTACTTTCAAACTGAACCATATTACCATCGACTCCGGTCATCATAGGGAAGTGATAGTAGATCAGGGGCAGCGTCGGTGCTGCCTCGGACACTCTCTGTAGGTAACACACCAACTGGTCCACAGTCTTCGGCTTGTAGTACAGTTCCGGAAGAGTCATCATACCGTCAGCTTTTAACTTCTCTGCGTGTTCGGCCTGGTGAGGAGAAGGAGCAAGTGACTAATGTCCGTTTTCACCTTCAATTGAATCCCTAAATAAAACGCTCCGTTGGATTTTCGACTCTCAGCGCAGAGCAACTTTGTTTCAGGCGCGCCGACGGCGAAGTCGTCTCTCCTGTCTGTGTGTTGTGCATACCCATTTGGGAGAATTGCTACTAGGGACACACATGGTTTGTAGGGATCAATAAGCGCCTGCGGACTACCAAGATTGCCAAGGGTGCTATGTCCGCAGCCGCCCCGCGATTCGGCCCGTATAACGGTATCCGTTGGAAGGGCCATGGGAAGGTTGGAGGGAGTGTCCCTATCTACTATCTCAGCGCTGAGCCTAACGTTGAAAATCCAACAGTGCACTTTTATTTAGGGATTCCTTTAAGTGTCACTTAGTGAAGGTGAAAACGGGCATAAAGGCCACAGCAGACTAGCTATTTTTATCATCTAGCGATTTTGCGACTGTGTCGATGCATTTAGCTTCAAAAAGCGGCTAAATCGCCGATCGCCGATGCTAAAAGTAACTAGTCTGCTGTGGCCTTCTCAAATGACACTCTAGTTTTATACGTAACTCTGAACATAAAGGACATAGGGCAGAACATATTTACTTCGTGAGGAAAACCATTGCAACCGATGTTACAATAGTCAAATCATATTTTTTGAAATGAAAACATCTTTAGCGGCGTTGTACACTTTTTTTGGGATGGGTAAAACATGTTAAACTCGCGTCAGGACACGTGAACTGATCGAAAATTCATAAGACGGCTTGTACTGACAGCAAGCCACATAAATTCCTGACATTTTCGTTAGATGGCGTTACTTAGTTTTCACTTCTATCGGTAGTAACCAAAGACTGCCCCGCATATATATTTTTTGAGTAGAAACCACGTCCTGAAATAGTAGTATCGTTTAGTCAAACATTTCAATGAAGAATGGCTAAACTGAGATGAGAATAAAAATAGGTGAGGTTTTTAATATAATTACCAGTTCTAAAACATCCGGTAAGGGAGCGCCGCCGATTTGAGCGATGACTTTAGTACCAAAAGGCCTCGCAGCTGTCATCCAGGCATCTAGGAGTGACTTCCTCTCGTCAACACTCAGGGACATGCCTTCGCCTGTAGTTCCACCTACTTTAAGAGAAAATAAGTAATAATAACACTTTGAAGCAAAAAAAACGATAGATGGACTGTGTTAAAGATGATATGGCTAGAAAGGGGTGAACTTTTTGTCTAGATAAAGTGTCGCGCTACAACAGAACTAAAACAAAAAACGGGGCAGTCTGGGACTGCCGATTGAAGTGAAAACTAAGTAACGCCATCTAAAGAAAATGTCAGGAATTTATGTGGCTTGCTGTCAGTACAAGAATGAAAGCTGTAGCTCCATAAAAAAATTTAATAAAAAATAAAACAGAGTGCGCTGTCAACAAAAACATTAACGTTGTGCATTTCTACTTTCCCTCCGTCTTACGAATTTATCAGGTGTCACGTGTCCTGACGTGAGTTTAACATTTAATACCCATCCCACAGAAAGTGCACAACGCCGCTGAAGAAGTCTTCACTGTCATTGCGCTTTTCTAGTGTGTGTGCATATAGCGGCCCACAGTTGGACGGTATTTTGTTAGACGAGTTTACAGTTTTGACTGTCTATCTGGACATATTTTAATATACAGGATGGAAGGGTAAACACCGTTGTCACTCAAACTATGGGTAGTTGGCTTAAATATAAACATAAAAAACCGAGTAAAAAAAATATTACGTTATTTTCTTTAACAATATTAAAAAGGTTATTGTCCGACACCGTCCGCAAATTCATGGATATGCGCGCGCCCGAGTGACGTAATCGATCGCCGCCCGTCCTACCTACCTACACAACCCTTTTCCTGGCTTAAGACAGGCAAAAAAACCCACCTTAGGAATTGCGTGACGATTCTAAATGTACCTCTTTAAAAAAAAAGTTGTGATTTTCCATTGAATTTATGTTCTATAAACGAAACCAAACCACTAGTTTGAAGGATAACGGTGTTTACCCTAACAGCTTTCCCGTTGAGGGTAAAAAAAAATATATACAGGATATATTTTTTTTTACCCTCAACGGGAAAGCTCTTGGCCTGAATCTCACCTGATGGTAAGTGATGATCAGGCCGAAGGTGGAACCGAGCTTCACCCGGAATCCTCAACCACAAAGGAACTGGCTATAACCTTATCTCTAACAGCCGAAACATAGCAATGCTGTTAACACTGTTGTTATGTCGACAGACTAAGATAAGATGGTGGTAGCTAGCCAGGCGGACTTAGAACAAGTACCACCAACCAAACCGAGCAGAAAATTTTGCTCCCACTGGGAATCAAACCCGGGACCTCTGGGTCTGAGACAGGTGGCTTAACCACTAGACTACAGAGGCGGTTAAATTATTACTTTAGGGTTGACTAATGAGATGACGACTAATAGACAAGTTTTGTATGGAAGAAGAAAACAACATGGTGCGTATGTGCCATAATGTAATATTAGTGTCGACGCACCCGACACTAATATTACATTATGGGGCAAGAGAATGATGAGGTTTCGAAGCAAAACTTTCGCTATGTATGAGATCATTAAGAAATGGAAACCGGCCAAGTGCGTGTCAGATCACGCACAATGACGGATTCTGTACTTGGGATGAATATATCTCAAGAACAAACTTCACATTGTAGTTAAAAAAACATTTTCTCCCCACGGAATGTATGGGAGAACATTTCTTTATTGTGAACTGTGGTATACGCAACTGTAGGTATCTGTGTTTTAAATGTTTCATTGTAGTTGTTGTTACATTACAAAAAACTTGACTTGAAATTGACTTATTTAGTCGTAATTACTTACCCAGAATGCCGTTGACTCGATGCTTGTTCAAATGTGCCATGTAAATGGGTATGATGGACAGATCCACACATCCTGACTCCAAGAACGGAGTGAATACTGGTGCCAGAACGCCTTCTACTTTGAAAACCTGTGGTCAAATTAAAAAAATATATGTTGGAGTGTAGGGTGTGTCCAAAACTACAAGACATCTCAGAGATATGTTCAAATTCTTTATTATGAATCCGGATGAAGTCCATTATGCCCATATATTTTGGAATGTACTGTACTTAAATATCAGTAGTAAGTGATGGAGGTGTGAGTATTTATCCTTCTCACCTATTTATAACTCATGGACCGGTCTGTCTGCTTAACCTATAGCCACCCTACCACCCACCACCCACCATCCACCTCTCTATATACCTATAGGCAACAAACCGGAATATTTTATGAACGGGGAATACCCTCCCAGAGTCGACCAGTAGGGTTGCCATAAAAGTAGGTAATATTGCATGCGATTGTTTTTAGATTCTTTGTGTTTCATCGAAAAGTTTACTGAGCTATTATTTTTCAGCATCGAAGCGATATATCATACCCAATGAGATCGTATCATATCAACCTGCAAGGTATCCTACGAGGCTATGTAGAAAACATTGCCTGTTTACCTATATCAGTTTTTGACATGAATGTTGTATTGCTCAAGAGCAGCTCGAGAGCAGTGGTGGCCCAGTGGTAATGGACCCGACTTACGAGTTGTAGGTCGTGGGTTCGAACCCAAGCAGGCGCTTTACTTACTTTGTGTCAATAATTTCATCACCACTGCTCTCAAAACGGTGAAGGAAAACATCTTGAGGAAACCGGCATGTCTTAGAACCAAAAATTCGAAGACATGTGACATCATTAAGCCGAACTGGGCTCGCATGGTAGATTACAGCCCACTCCCACTCACAGAGAGGAGGTCTGTGTCCCAGCAGTGGGAACATTAATAGGCTGATTATGATGATGATGATGATTGCTCAATATTAGTTGCATTATGCTATGGGACGGCGACGGTTGCGTGCTAATATAAGAATTTTGCGAAAGTAACTCTGTCTTTCTGTCGGCTTGTCTGTTATAACTCGCTTTTTCTAACTGTGCGCCTGTTAACGTCAAAATATTACGGTAATAGCAACACCATATCGAATAATATGACAGAACTGTGGAGAAAGAAAGAAAGAAAAGAAAGAAAATAAATTTATTTGACACAGGTTAAGGCATAAAATATTCACACAACATACGGAGACGGCATGAGTTGTAGTCGCCGAGGCACTGAGGAGGTAATCGGACGGGTGAATTCAATACTAACAACCTACGACTTTGACAGCTCCAAGCGCACAGTTAGAAAAATTGAGAGTGCTAGCCTTGTGATGTGACCGCCTGACTGCCAAGTCATAGGTCTCGAGTTCGAATCCAAGGCACCACTGACTTTTCGGAATCAAGTGCGTATTGTAAAATTATCACTTGCTTCAAAAACCAAAACATCGTGAGGAATCCGGCATGCCTGAGAGATGTTTCTCTACGGGATGTGAAGCCAAGTCAGACGGCCATGTGTGGCTTTAAAACTCTGACACCAGGTTAGTCACTAACCACATACTAACCACACAACCGGCTGAACGGATTTTGTTGCGAGTTCGGCGTTGGACCATAACCCGGGTTAGGATTATGGATTTTGTATCCCAATAGTCTGGTCCTGTGGGATAATTTCCAACCTCCAAGCAGACGAAGCTTAAAATCTTAAAATAATTTGAAAATAAATCTTAAAAGTCTTATAAGATACTAGAAAATTCGCTTACCATTGGAGATATTAAATGAAAATGAACAACGGATACACACAGAACAGTTACAGAGTAAGAACGCGATATGACTGAACTGAATCCAATGTCTTGTAAAGTGATACTCTAGGAAGCTGATTGAAAGTAGGTGAGGTAGAAGGAATACTTAGATCTATCTATGTGTAGTTGTGGCAAAAGTGTCTGGTTTCGAGTGCAGTGCGATCCGCCGTTGTAATCGGACGCGCTTACACCGTAAGCGGAAATTATTTTGCGTTGAGCGCGGCAAATGCCGCTGCTACCATGCGTTCGGAAGAACTTGTGGCGAACGAGTTTCTGGCATTCTTGCAGTACCAGCTGGATGCCATGGACGAGGTTAGTGTGATACAGATCTGCACCTTTAACTTCAATGAAGAGGAGATACGCAGAGCTAAAACACTGAGGCGTCTCCAAGAAAATATTAAAGTCTTGAATTAGACCGACCCGGACGACGTGCCGACTTTTGTGGTGAAGGACTTGCACAAGCTGCCCCCCGTCACATCACTAGGCTGCTACGGGACATCACAAGTCTGAGATCAAGCCTGGCCGAGATGCAGTTGAAGTTGGAAGCATCGCAATCCACTATCAATGATTTACGTACCAAGGTAGCAGATTTACGCAACGCGGTATGTAGGTCACGCGAGCCAGTCAACATACGTCACGGCGTACTCAATGCATCGCAGCTGAGTTTCGACTCAGCAAACTTCGACTCGTCGCCAGCCGCCGTCACTGCGAGCGATGCACAACCGTGCCCCACCCTCCCCGCGTCCCTCATCGTTGGGACGCCGAAGAATATTAGCACGTTCACGCCAGGACGAGCTTACTCTGCTGCCGTCATTGCAACTCCAGCAAAACATCAGCGGCAACCTAAACATCCGAGCGGTGCCCAGCGGCCCTCCGAACTAGTTCGAAGCTCGTTACCACAGGTAATAAGTCAAGGGCAGGCTGATGATGAAGGCTTCATACGTGTGGAGAAGAAGAAGAAGAAGAAGCCTGCTTGTCGCAATCAATGCGGTACCGAATTGACTGGTCCGAACATGTTGCTGCGTCCCGCTATTCCGCCGACGCAGCTGTAGAGCTGTACGTGTCGCGTTTACATCACTCCACGAAGGCAGAGGAGATCGTGGAGTACATTGCGATAGAGACCAAGTTCTCTTTAAGAGTCGAGAGGTTCGAATCGCGCCATCAAGTTAACTTTATATGTTTTGTGGTGCGCGTTCCGACTCATCACCTGGAGACCTTCATGAAGGAAGAATTTTGGCCGAAGGGTGTCGTGTATCGGCGTTTTCGCGGAAGGCTACATGACACCTCGACTCAGCGCAATACGTCGCCGACTCAACGTACTACTTAGTTAATGTTTTAATAATTTTATTATGTATTAGTTTATTATTAAGTAAGAATATTTTGTGTAAGTTATCTATGGGCCTCTGTTGCCTGATAATAAAGGAATTATTATTATTTATTTTTAGTTTTCAACTATTCTCGGAACCCTCGGAGTCCCGGACCTTTGGGAAGCATACGAGGGCCGAATCCAACTCGCAGAGGCCCGATACACATTTTTTATGAAATGAGGCACCAACCGACGATTATCCCTGTATCCACTATGCAAGTGCACCCAACGACAACCCCCGGTTGGTGTAGGAATATGAAGATGGAAAGAAATATATTCGACTATGGGTTTGGGTGGCTAAAGTTGACTGGTGACCAGGAACTATGGAAGGACTATGGCCCCTGCCTGATGTTTTATATGTACACCTATAAAATGGCAGGGGGTGACTTGCACACTCAATAATGGGTAACCGAAAACTTTCGCTAGCACAATAGTGACGTAGCGACAAGGAGGCAATATGTCCTGAGGTGCTTGAGGAGGAGCGGTATTCCACGGCTTTCAGAACAATCCTAGAGCCCGGAAGATGGTCAAGATTCTTACGAGCACTTACTGGAATACTTCCTTCCCCCGAGCACATTTGCTCTTGCGAATCTCCACTCAAGCCGGCCAATTAAGGCAAGAATGAGGTGGGAGCTCTGTCCCTCGTCAGTGTTCACTCCAGCCAGCCAATAAAGGCAAGCCAGAGGTGAGGAACAAGACTTCTCCCGAGAGATAGGGTCCGTGGGGTCGCTACTGCCCAACAGCTTGCCACATGCTGCCCTGCGGATTTTTGTATCTCTCTTGGTCTGGCTCCTTATCCTGGACCTGTTCCGGCAAAGTAAATTCTACGGGCACAGACTTAGAGTTCGGAGCACGCAAGCCCCACCACGACGTCAACGTAGAGATACGGCGGTGGGGTTATTATTATTATTTTTACGTCTCTTGAGATTGCTCGGGACCCTGGGGTCCCGGACCTTTGGAAGGCATACGAGGGGCCGAAGCCAACTCGCAGAGGCCCGTTAGACGTGTTAAATGAAATGAGGCACCAACTGACGATTATCCCTGTATGCACTATGCTAGTGCACCCAAGGACAACCCCCGGTTGGTGCAGAACTATTGCAGGATGTTGAAACAAATATATTGGACTATGGGTTTGGGTGGTTAAAGTTGACCGGAAACCTGGAACTATGGAAGGACTATGGCCCCTATGGCCCCTGCCTGATCAATGTTTTATATTTACACGGATAAAATGGCAGGGGGTGACTTGCACACTCAATAATGGGCCCCCGAAAACTGTCGCTAGCACAAAGTGACATAGCGACAAGGAAGCAACATGTCCTGAGGTGCTTGAGGAGGAGTGGTATTCCACGGCTTTCAGAACAATCCCAGAGCCCGGAAGATGGTCAAGATCCCTACGAGCACTTACTGGAATACTTCCTTCCTCCGAGCACGTTTGCTCTTGCGAATCTCCACTCTAGCCGGCCAATTAAGGCAAGAATGAGGTGGGAGGTCTGTTCCTCGTCAGTGTTCACTCCAGCCGGCCAATAAAGGCAAGCCAGAGATGAGGAACAAGATTTCTCCCGGGAGATAGGGTCCGTGGGGTCGCTACTGCCCAACAGCTCGCCACATGCTGCCCTGCGGTTTTCTGTATCTCTCTTGGTCTGGCTCCTTATCCTAGACCCGTTCCGGCAAAGTAAACTCTACCGGCACAGACCTAGAGTTTGGAGCGCGCAAGCCCCACCACGACGTCAACGTAGAGATACGGCGGTGGGGTTATTATTATGTCCTTTATTTCATTTATATACATATAATTTACATTTTTAAATATTTTTATAAAAACAAAATAATACAAAAACATTTAAAAATATAAAAAATAGTAGCCCACCGGTATCGGGAACAGGGTCCAAGCTACCGGCGGTCAGGGCTCCAGAGAGAGGAACCTCCTGACAATGCGAGCCGTGTCCAGGAGTACCGCTTTCTGAATCAAGCTCTTGACCCAGCTGCCTAACGAGAGCCTCCTTAGGTGTTGGTCGAGGCTCTTGGCAATTAAGCCATTGGCTGATACGACTATCGGCACAATGATCGCTGAGTCCACATCCCACATGTCGACAACCTCGCGAGCCAAGTCAAGATACTTGATTTGTTTATCTTTCTCGGCTTTCACGAGGTTCCCATCATGCGGGACCGTTATGTCAATGATCATTGTGCGCCGCTCTACTCGGTCCACCACCACTATATCAGGTTTATTGGCAACAATAGTCCTGTCAGTGATGATGGAGCGATCCCAGTACAATGTGATATTGCCATTTTCGAGAACTGGGTCGGGCACATACCTGTAGTACGGCACTTCAGATTCCACAAGGCTGTATTTCAGAGCAAGTTGCTGGTGGATAATCCTGGCTACAAGGTTGTGTCTATGCAAGTACTCTTCGTTAGCTAGACGAGAACACCCGGAGATAATGTGTCGGATTGATTCTCCCGGACGGTGGCATGCCCGACAAATGTCAACCGTGCCGTCCTTCACAATGAATCTCCGGTAATTGTTCGTCATCATAACTTCGTCCATAATTGCACAGACAAAACCTTCGGTTTCCCCAAAGAGGTCACCAAAACGCAGCCAGGCTACGGACGCTAGGAAATCTACATCGGGTCCATGTAGGGCCCGGAAATAGCGTCCGTGAAGCTCCTTACTCTGCCATACCTCCTTGCGATCGTTAGTGTCAAGCACTACAGGCTTGCGCCAGTTCTCTTTAGCCAAGGAGAGCGGGGTAAGGCCCTTGTCCACCGCGACCACATCTCGATGCATCCCCACGTCGGCTTCTTGGAAATATTCCCTAAGACTGCATATCTCGCGATTGTGGAGGGTCTTAGCGTTTAAAAAGCCTCGACCTCCACACTTTCGCGGGATATACAGTCTCATTACCGATGACCGTGGGTGATGCATTCGATATGCAGTTAACAGCGTACGGACCCTCCTATCCAGGGCGTCGAGTTCGGTCTGAGTCCATTTGAGTATGCCGAAAGAGTACATCAAAACCGGCATGACCCAGCCGTTGAAGGCGCGCACCTTGTTGCCGCCCGATAGAAGGCTATTAAATACTTTCTTCAGGCGGCCAAAGAAGCGATCCTTCAACGATTGTTTCATGTCAGTAACATTAATGCCCAACGCTTCCGACATACCCAAATACTTATAGGTTTCGGATGGGGAGAGGGCTCTAAGGTTTATGGAATCCGAGAGTTGGGTTCCCACGGATTCCACAATCTCCCCTCGTTTTACATGCATGACCGCACATTTGTCCACACCAAATTCCATCCTGATGGCGCTACTGAAAGTTTCAGTTATTTTCAGTAGCTCCATCAGTCGCAAATTGTTGGGGGCAAAGAGCTTTAGGTCATCCACGTAGAGGAGGTGAGATATAACCTGACCACCTCTCCTCAGCCGATAGCCTAGACCTGAATCCTCCAGCAGTGTGCTTAGAGGATTCAGGGCTAAGCAAAACCAGAGCGGACTCAAACTATCACCCTGAAATATGCCTCGCTCGATCCTTATCGGTTCGCTATTCCTTTGGATATTTCGACATCCTGGGTAGCGAAGGACCGTCCTCCATTGCCCCATACACGACATCAGGAAGGTGCGCAGAGTTGCATCTACTTTATACAACTCCAGCACCCTCATGAGCCATGTATGTGGCACCGAGTCATAGGCCTTCTTATAATCTATCCAGCATGTCGACAGATCCTTTCGGGAGCGGCGAACCTGCTGGCTAATGGCCATATCAATGAGGAGTAGCTCCTTAGTACCGCGGGACCCGTTCCTACATCCATTTTGAGAGGCAGACATGATTGAGTTGGTGTCTACATGATTGTTAATTTTAGCTCTCAAAATGGATGTAAGAACTTTATAGACCGTCGGTAAACACGTGATCGGTCTATAATTTTTGGGTTCCGCGGTGCTACCGGATTTATGGAGCAGGTGGGTGAGTCCTGTCGTAAGGAACTGGGGTAGCGAACCAGACTCCAAAGCAGTCTGGTACTGAGCCGCCAAGCGAGCGTGCGACCTTGTGAACCATTTTATCCAGAAGTTGTGCAGCCCGTCCGGTCCTGGAGATTTCCAGTTAGGCAACGGACGGACTGCACGAGCTACATCTTGGGGGCAGATGGTAATAGCCCCCATTTCTGGAATTGGATCGCAAGCTCGCTCGACTTCCCGAGTCCAGTCACCTTCGGTGTGACTGACAGGCACCGACCAGATACTCCGCCAGAAAGAACACATGGCATCATCATCTGGTAGGCGCGTGTCAGCCACACCTTGGGCCGGTCGCTCCCAAGCCCTATAAACCCACCTTTCATCACTCTGGAAAGTGCGATTCTGGGTGTATCGCTCCACTCGCCGCTTATACCTACGGATACGGTTTGCCCATGCATACACTTTCTGCTTCAGGAAGTCGATGCGCTCTGTAACACGGGACATATAGTCCTCAGGGCTGATATCAGTTCCTGAGAACGCCCGCCTCACAAAGCGCATCACTCTAGGGCGATTATTGCCCTCCCTGAAGCAGATTAGTTTGCCGATGAGCGCTCTGGCCCCACCAATACGGTGCTCAATCCTGCACTGCCAAGCTGGTACGGCTGGTTTCGGTCGTGTAGCTCCAGAGTCATTAGAAAATTTGACGTGAGCTACACGACATGCCGCTACAGCCGCGCAGTACAGAATTGAATGAGTATCGGTGAGGTCTTCGCAGCCATCAAAATAGTTTGATAGCTGCGAATCCAGAACCGCCACCAGCGCCCTATTTTTGTTATGCATGGGCAAACGAGGTAAACGTGGTCTAAGTTCGGGCGGCATGTTCCGGTATTCCCGAATCGCACCTTCCAAAGCACTCCTCAATTCCTCATTGCACTGGGTACTTACGTTTGTAGCCCTGTCATCAATCCCCTCGTCAGCTTGACTTGTAATTAACTGCGGTGGTATTATTGCAGTCTGCGACGGGGGGGCGATGACATGGCTACTTTGCATTTCGATTCGCAGGCGATCAAGTGCAGTGTCATCCAACATGTGATTACGCTGGATGACCCGCACTTGATCCGACAGTCGTTGTGCCGAAACGTTGACTGCTGGCTCAAGCACCTGAAAAAGAGAGAGCATCCGGACACGGTACGCGGTCAGGTTGTTTCCCCCCTCTGTAGCCCCATAGTATGAGCGCATGACGTTTTCGTTGATGGATTGTGTCCATCTCATGCGCTGCACACTTCCGCCGGGAGCTGGGACCCTGTCAGAGGCCGGTGGGCCTCGAGGTCCTAAGCCGTCCGGCGGCCGGCGTCCTCCCCGTCGACGAGCAGGTGGTGGTGTCGTGGGCGGAGAGAAATACTCGTCACTCGAGCTCGACGCAACTGCCGCGGCTGGTGTCGTCCCAGCGCTCACAGTGGGGCTGGGTACCGGCGGCGGCGAGGCGGAGCTGAGCGACGAGTCCGGAGGTGGAAGGCGTGCTCGACGTGTGGCCGATCTTGTCAACATTTTATCTTCATTTTCCTATTTTCCTTTTCTGTCCATTGATAATTAATTAATTATTATTATTATTATTAACCGTCATACATATTGAGTTATATCGATATTATTATGTCCTAGTCAAGGTAAATAGATAAATAATTCTAACTTAGTCTTTAACTTTTGTTTTATTGGTACCTTGTCCGTTGCCCGGCGCGCACACAACAACTTACCAAAGTTTCATCATAATTGGTCGAGCCATTTTTCAGTTTTTGCGAGACTAACGAACGGAAATTCTGTTATTCGGCATAGTTTATGTAAGAATATTTTTACCACAAAACTGTTTTCGTAAAAATATCATCCATAATCAGCAACCTACCTAACCTAACTAAATTAGTTCGTACCACTCTGGTACGAACTAATTTGGGTGCGCTATGACTCAAAATCAAACTCAAAGCATATATTTTAAACTACTTAATTACAGGCAGTTTTGAATGATCAAGGACTGCACACATTTAGTGGTACAAATTACTTATGTGAAAACGGAAGAGGTACCAATATCTAGTTCGTACTTACTCTGAACGAAGAACAGCAGCAGACCTTTTAAAAAAAAAAGTATAACTGTCAAAACACGCGCGTTGACATTGCACAAAAAATCAACAATAGTATATTCAAAATTTTGCTGCATCTTCAACAAAAGCCCCGAAAGTGCCCGAAACGAAGTGTTGATGTTGAAATTGAATCACAATGCTGTCATTACCTGGACCACTTGATTTAGCCGGCGTTCAGTATGTTCAAGTTGCCAGGACTTTTACCAAGAAAAACGAGAAATCTGTTCTTGTTATCTACACCGGCGGCACCATTGGCATGATACAAACTGTTGATGGTGAGATGTGTACCTTTGCCTTTTATTTAGAACTAGCTGTTGTTCGCAACTTTGACATGTAGTTATGTCCTCCAGGTCCCGGTCTACCTATTTGCCAAATTTCATAACGATCCGTTCAACCGTATTTTCGTAAAAGCGTAACAACAAACAAACAAACTCACTTTCGCAATTTATAATATTAGTTAGGACTAGCTTCCGTCAGCGGTTTCGTCCGCGTCAATGTCATCGCCCATTATAACAGCACCGCTCCAGCACGGTAGCGCCCCGGCATCGCCTCGAAAAATCTAGTCGTCAACGCGCCGTAAGCCAGGCGACGGCTAGCCGCCAACGCGCCGGAAGCAAGGCGACGGCTAGCCGCCAACGCGCTGTAAGCAAAGCGACCGCTCGCTGCCGGCACGCCACCGGCGAGGGAACAGTTTATTGTTTATTCACAAGCAAGGCGTCACCGTGCGGCCGGCGAGGCGTCACCGCGCTTACGGCGAGGCGTCACCGCGCTTACGGCGAGGCGTCACCGCGCTTATGGCGAGGCGTCACCCCGCGGACGGTGAGGCGCCAGCGAGCGGGCACCTCGATTGAAGCGCGCTGTCGGCCCGATGTGTGACGGCTCGCGGGCCGCTCACTGCCGGCGAGCCGTCCACTATTTTGTATAGCCATCGTAAAATAGACTTTAATCCATTTGACTTAAAATCCTTACTTGATTGACAAGTTATTTGCCGTGTCGGAGTCGTGCTGCTATAATGAGCGATGACCATTAGGCTACCTGTCCACTGGAGCGGAGCGGAGAGGAGAGGAGCGGAGATGTGCCAATATTAACCAATAGAATCTTAACTCCGCTCCAGGAGGTGTGATTCTATTGGTTAATATTGGCACATCTATCCGCTCCTCTCCTCTCAGTGGACAGGCAACCTTATACCTTTATAAATTGTAGCCTATGTTACTCAGTGATAATATAACATTCTACTGGTGTAAGAATTTAATAAAATTGGTCCAGGAGTTTTTTGAGTTTTAAATTAATTACAAACAAAAAATACAACTCTTTTCTCTTTATAATAGTAGAGTTGAAGAGTAGACTAGTAACTCGCCCCTGCTCCGCATGGTTTTTACGTCTTGACAAAAAATGGAGATTACTATGTGTAAGTTAAATATTTATGTTTTACCCTTTCGGAATATATGTATATTCTTTAAATGATGGTGAAAATCGCTTCTAAACCCGGTGCGTAGTTTAGAAGAACAATGCGGTAACACAGACAGACACTTTTTCGTAAACGATTCCGACTAATCTGGGGCCTTACTCCCGAAACCGATTCGATTTTGATTTGGATTTCGATTCGAACTCGATTCTGATACGAACTCGATTCAAAACCTTACTCCCGAACCAATTCGAATCGTAAACCAAGATCGGCATAAGTTCGAATGTTATCAGCGTCGTTAGGCGTATCCGGCGATTACGTCACCGTCAAGTCTTTGGTTAGTAACTTCTAAGTGGTTGAATGTTTTTACTTCTCTATCACTTTCCAACGTAAAAAATGATACCCTAGTGCTTTATTTACGCTTAACAAACAAAACTTATCAAAAAAACAAATGATTTATTATTATTTTTGGGAATAAAGTGAAACCGAACCACGACTTGTATTTAGATAGTCTGTGCCACGAGCTGTAGTGTCAAGTGTCCAATCGTATGCGAAGAGCGCTGTTGATCAAAAGTTTATTTGTGTGTCTGCTGCTATAATTTAATTTGAATTCATATTAATAATGAAAGTATAAGATAGATTTACTTTGGTACGTAAGTGTTTTAATGTAGGTATGGTAAATTTGCGCGTGCGTATAGTACGTGTATAAGTTTGTGATTAATGTTTATGTACTCTTAGAATTCTTGTGTGACTTGATAATATCTCTTCCATCATAATTATGTACAAATGGAGAAGTTGTTGCAATTTTTTGAAGAAAATCCCTGCATTGCCAAAGGGCCTATACGTTCTGCACAAGCTCGCCAACAGACAAAACAAAATTGGGACAAGGTCACAATAAAGATAACTTAAATATTTATGCTATCCGAATGAATGGTAACCCGGTGTACGTCTACGTCTTGTTTGGTTAAAACATACATTTATAATTTAAAATGTCACTTCGCCTGGTTGGTTTCTTCATGAATGGTGTTAAATCTTCTACCTATTACATCGAACAACATCTTCGACAAACAATAATTTCTCCGAAATTCTTCCTTCTCCATTTCCATAGCCCCGGTGTTATAACGACTAATCCTTTGCATATTTCTTCTTGCAAAAATATCCATACGATTTGCTTCCTTAAGAATCTTTTCTTTTTTCAATGTTCTTAATTCTTTATTATTATGCGTCGCCATAATAATAAAGAATTTGAAGAAATATTGCAGTAAATAACACTAAAAAACCTTACTCGATCTCAATAAAGTACCTTCTTTGCTATCGTGTTATTTGACGTTTAGTTTCGATCCAACAACTCGATAATCAACTGTCAGATGTCGTGTGGAGTACGAACTTTTCGATCCTAACGAATCTCTCGATCGAAATTAATTTCGCTTCGAACCACCGCACGATCGTGCGCTAGTGTCGGATTCAAGAGTATGAATCAGCATTGAATTCGAATAGAACTCGATTGATTCAGAA
This sequence comes from Conistra vaccinii, assembly GCA_948150665.1. NCBI lineage: Eukaryota > Metazoa > Arthropoda > Insecta > Lepidoptera > Noctuidae > Conistra > Conistra vaccinii. Next base: position 18,542,426 of record OX411326.1, read on the forward strand.
CTCGAAGCTGTCGGGAGTAAGGCCCCTGTTTCATTTTGACAGTTCAATAATATTCATTGCGTTATTTACGTTGTTGAGCAGATTTTTTTTCGAACTTATGAAGCAATGGATTAGCAATCTGTTTCAAAACGATTGGTATTCTGATTGATCGTGTATTTACGTAATTAGGATACAGAGTTGCAACGGAACTTCTATTCCGACTAAAGGTCGGAATTTCCGATTAATTTTGCAGCTCCGACTCCGTCTTCGGCTCCGATAATTTTGAATTGGCGTTTATAGTTTTATACAGAAGATCGAAACGCAGCAATGTACGTGACTAGAGTACGTACAATCAAGTTTTAAATTGTCGCCTGGGTAATTTTTTTACACGCTCGCGCTCAAAGTTTCAGTTTATTGTTTTGTCCACTTCGATTAATAATTATTGATCGAAGTTTGTCAATACGTTTGTCATTCTTTTACCTCAGCTTCCTACTTTAGCTCCGGTTCCGACTCCGGTTCCAACTCCGGTTCCGACACCGGTTCCGATTCCGATCAATGAAATCAAACCTCCGTAACATCTGTAGTATCGATCCGAACTTCCAGTTCCTGACGAATGTGTTCGAGCACATTATTCGCTCATAGAATTGATTGATGTGATTATGTCAAGAGGAGTTGACTGGGAAGCATGCGCAAGAAGAAAATATATTAGGTACCTACCTATTTAATGAACTATGTAATTATATTTTTATCCCGGAAGTATTTCATGTTACCTACTCAACCTATGTTATGCAAATGAAATCAATAGTCCAAATAAATCTTCTTTTCGTCCTACGACAAACGGCCTAAAACATAATCCGGTTGGTGTGCTGCAAGAATAAGAACTTTATCGATTATACCTTGTTTTTCCTTAATTGATTTGAAGTATGTCATAATATCACATAATTTTTTTTAGTACTTATGTTTTTATAATTATTGGCATCTTGTTTTTTTATTTATATAATACTAGCTGCCCGCCCCGGCTTCACACGGGTAAGCACTTATCTACGCCGCACCTACCTACCCTAACTACCTACCTACCTACTTACCTACACCTACCTTCATACATACCTACCTACCCTACCCTACTTACCTACCTACCTACCTACCCTACCCACATACCCACTTTACCAACATACATACCTACCTACCTACCTACCCTACCTATCCTTAGAACCATCTCCTTACTATAACAAACAGAACAAAAAAAGAATTATTGAAATTGGTCCAGCCGTTCACGCGTGATGCCGTGACCAAGGAAATAGGGATTTATTTTTATATATATAGATATTCTTGTAATTTGTTATCATTTAATTGTGCTTTTGTGTCTTTTGTATGCACTGAATAAATGTTATATCTATCTATCGTATCATATTGAGTCGAATATTAGTTCATATCGATATAAACCGTATATATCCCTCTGTTGCGGTAGTTCGGCATGAACGGCAAACTCTCGCTTGGCAAAATTTTGAGCGCTTTATACGCGGGAAAATACCTGACAGTCAACTTGTGTACCTACATAGCGATACCTACTTTATACACAGACAGACAGTTGTAGTTGCGCATGTACTGTTTACCGAGCTATTGTATGAATGGTTATATTTTTAGAACACGTTATATTCTTTAAGCTGTATTTTTTTTATCAGTGCTTTCTAGTTGAACCGATGACCTTGTAAAGGTCGCAGGAATCCGCTGGATGCGGAAAGCACAGAACCGGTCAAAGTGGCGGTGCTTGGGGGAAGACCTATGCAGTCACTGTGGGACGTGTTTCGGCTGTAAATTCTGCTGGGGAGTTTGTTGCGCCACTTCTTCTTTCCAGCAAAAGCACTAGGAAGTGGTGAAGGGCGGGCGTTTTTGGGGGACTGTCTTATGTAATTTTGACGTTCGAAAAGTGCTGATTCTCAGCCTAGTTTGAATAAATGACTTTTGAATTTTGAATTTTTGAATTTTAATGATGATGATGATGATGATGATGATGAGAATAGTATTCTGCCGTGTGATTTAAAAAAAAGTTTTTCTACTCGGGTTTTTTCTGGTGTTTTTTCGTTTGTCCCGCCCCCCTGAGTCCACCAGCGAAAACGATGCCCTGTTAAGTAGTAATAAGTACTGTATCCCCTATACTTTGCTTAATATTGTAATCGTATTCTACAATTATTACTGCAATACTTGAAGGGGAATTTATGATAGTAATAGGTGGCCATCCGATAAAGATTATCTCTATGATAGTTTCAAAATGCATTATCAATACACGCTATTTGATGCAGAATTTACTGCTGTATCGACTCGATGAATGAGCGATGGGCTTCTGCGCTATAGGTCGTGGTTCGGTTGTCACACGTAACACATACATACATATTTGTAGGGTAGGGGTTACATATAAAGTCCCGGATCTGGGTGCTTCAAAGTGCAAGATTTCTAAACGCACCCATAAATCAAGATGAAAAGTTAAAAATATAGTTTGGAAAATCCAAAAGTGCACGCCTCATAACACTCATTCATAAACGAAAAAGAAATTCAAAACATAGTTTCTAACAAAAATGATCAATTTATCACTTGTCATGAAGTATGTTTTGACTGCGTTTTTACCCATCAATATGGGTAAATTTCTAATCTCGCAATCCTTACGTAATGTCAAAGACTATTTACAAAGATATTAACTTGGCGGTTGCTAGGCAACTTTCGGACGTCAAGTCAAAGGTTGGAAATATTTAGTTACAGATATTATATTTTAGTTAGTATTTTATTAATTATAATTGAACTACTTTGAGTAAAAGAGCTATTTTCAATAGGGTTTCTTCATGAAACAAATGTATAAAAAAAATTGACTCAATTAATTGATTTTATCGAAAGCTACAATGTTTTCAGGGTTCATAAATTGACGGACAGGATTTTTTTTTCAACTATTTTGATGCTTTTTCCATTTCTGCTGCATTAAATCAATTGTTAAAAAGTACAGTATAAATCTCCATTTAATCATCTATACAATGGTATATAAATTAAGTAGGTTCTGTGTACTAGCAGGATTGTAACAATAAAAACAGTTGCAGAAATGGGGCAAAAATTTTTTTTCGATCGTAGAGCACACTCTAATGCTTCGCATTATGAGTCGTGCAAAATAACGTATCGACAACTGAGCATTATTTTATTGACCTAGCGAAATTAATCACTAAGAAACTTGTCCTCATACATAATTACATAATAATCGTCATCTGCGTATTTAGATTGTTTCTTAAAACTACTATCATTATTTGGGCATAAACATAGATAAACTCCGTGAAAGGTCAAGGTCAGTTATTTCGCACTATGATCATAAAGGGAAACGCATCACTAGAGAAGTTGTAAGGGCCGTCTGTCATCAATGCATGTGTCGATAACACAGGCATCCTACGCCGCGATTAATTTCAGTCTTAATTCTTCAGTCTGCGTTTCAGAGCCGCGACGAACGCACCGTAAGCGGAACGACCGCAGAACATTGCGCGAAAAAAAGTTCGATAAAAAAGTGATTTAAAAAAAATGGAAGTCAACGGTGATGTTTTAAAAAAGCTAGACAATGGTGTGGATATGTCAAAATTGGGCGCGGATCTTCTTCCAGATTTTAAAAGAGGGAGGAGACTTTCTAGGGCTAATGAGACCAGTGAAAGACGTGTTTTAGTTATTTATACCGGCGGAACCATTGGCATGGTGAAAACTGACGATGGTGAGAATTTTGGTTTACATAGCTTTGTACAGTTTCTCTAAAAATACGTTCTTATTTTAGTCAAATAGGTCGCTCTCTATAATGGTAGTTCCGAGTTTAAAACCGTTCGACATAATTGAGTTGGAATCTCGCCCTGTGGTTATCTGCTAGAGATTTTTATATATTTTTTAGAGACACTTTAGAACAGCATTGCTTTCAACATTTTATGCAAATGACTACAAAATAGTTTCCTAGTTCGACCGCTTCACTGATCTATTATTATTATTGAAAAGACGATTACATCAAGTCCCATTGATCTTGAACTCTCGATTATAAATATGTATAACACTGATTAGGTACGCTAAATGTCACCCAATATAAAAAACTGGTTGCGAAGTAGTGAGAATTTATTTTACTTAAGTAATATGCAAACAGATTCCTTATCTTGATGAATAAAAATCTAATCTAGTTGTTCGTCTGTTGCTCTTACGACCGTCTAACGTTATAAATTACGTCGTCGCTTGTGACAGAATGTGTAGGTACAATTTTTTGCGTATTGTGATTACCTTACCTTGACCTACCTTAGGAGAAATGAGAAATGTGTGTGACGTAGGCTGTTTTGTGAATAAACAAAACGTAGGACTCTACAAAGTAGTTAGCTAGAGAAATTACACAGAACTATACAGGGTGGCAGGGATGTCGATGCGAAAGCTGATACCATGGATTCAGTACATGATTCTGCGTTGAAATTTTTCGTCGGTAATTTTTTTTTTTAATCTTCGGTTTCATAGAAAAGTGTATAACCTACGCGGTGAAAATGTATGGAACAGTTGATTTGTTAAGAGGGTTTATTCTGAAAGTTGACAACGTCGCAAATAGATGTCAAATATTTAGCTGTTTTGATTAATTTGATAATATTTCTGTATGGACATAAAAAATGTGGCTAACTAGCGAACTAGAATACTGATTATGAAATGCAACAATTGATATCGTAACACCGAATAGTTAGTTTTAGATGTAAAAAAGTATTTGGTAACTTTCCAAATGCCTTTTTTACACCTAAAACGGGTACAACATCAAATTCAATGTTATAATTGCAATTCATTATTAATATTCTAGATAGTTAGTTAGCCACATTTCTTATTTCCATTCAGTATTATTTACAAATTAATCAAAACAGGTAAATATTTGACAGCTATTTACGACGTTGCCAATTTTTAGAATGCACCCTCTTAAATCATGTACTGAATCCATGGTAACTAGTTTTGCGCGTCGATATCCCTGCCACCCTGTATAATAGGAAAATAAATACTTATCTTTAAGAATATTTTCAATCAGGTTGAGATAGAAGATATTTCCATTCAGTATTATTTACAAATTAATCAAAACAGGTAAATATTTGACAGCTATTTACGACGTTGCCAATTTTTAGAATGCACCCTCTTAAATCATGTACTGAATCCATGGTAAGCAGTTTTGCGCGTCGATATCCCTGCCACCCTGTATAATAGGAAAATAAATACTTATCTTTAAGAATATTTTCAATCAGGTTGAGATAGAAGAGTGGTGACCACCACCAGGTAGAATCCTACCCTCATTTATTTAATTATCTGTTACCCGCCCCTGCTTTGCACTGTTTTTAACCGACTTCAAAAAAGGAGAAGGTTATATGTTCGTCTGTAAGTGTGTATTTTTTTTTATCGATATTTTCGACAATAATTGTGGACCGATTAAGAAAATAATTTGAAGATTTAGAAGAAGCTTGCACGGTGGTGGTCCCATATAAAATTAACTTGCTGTGGTATACGAATTGGTATGGGGTAGGTAGGTACAATAGCTAAAAAGTGAAAAATAAAAACTTTCTATAAAAAAAACAACCGGATACCATAAGAAAACATGAAAAATAACTTTAATTTCGGAAACAATATGTAGTTTTTTTTTATAAAATAGTTTTTTTATTACATCTTGACAAAACATCGAGGTTTCTCTCGTCCACCTATTCAATCGAGTGCATTTAACGCACGTGTTAATTTATTACGTGCAACCTACGTCATGTTTGTTGTTCTCGCTCGATGCTCACTCACGAGACGGTTGATGTTATTTCGTCTTGTTATGAAAATTGTATTTACCACAGTATATCTACTACTTTCAGTAGTACAATATCGCTCGTATTTTACAGGATTTGAGAAATTTGACACCTCGACACCTTAAATTATTTTTCCCTATACTGCCATAGTTTTGATTGGGATATAAGCTTTGCCCAATTCCTCCGCAATCGCTCGCATTGACGGACTGTTATAGAACTATTATGAGTAGACTGTACTTTAACCACAGATTAATACAGATTGGACACTCTGCAAAATAAAAGCGACCTTGCTACAACACAATAAAGTGCAATTCAGTACCCTAATTACGTAATACACGATCAACCAGAATCTGAATCGTTTTGAAACAGATTGCTAATCCATCGCAATGAATGTTGTTGAACTGTCAAAATGAAACAGATTAGTCGGAATCGTTTACGAAAATGTGTTGCGTAATTAGATAGCAGGTCGCACAGCTACATCTACCTACAGTTATATTCACCTAGAAGTTGCTTATCTTTCTATCGCGTAACTCTTAATCTTTTGACTACGTTACACTCACTGAGATGGCCCAGCAAGACGAGCGCGCCATGTACTTGTAGCTTCATACCTAAACTGCGGAGTGTCCCATCTAATCTGTATTCATCTGTGGTTTAACTCTATTCCGTGGCGAAGACGTCTTGTTACTATTGCTATTGGTTACAGTATTAATAAATATTTTTATTGCTAGTTTACATAATATTGTGATAACATGGAGTTCAGGCGGAGATGTAATAAACTTAGAATAATCAGCTGTTTTATTATTTATTCGCCTATTTTGTGAAGAGTGTACAAAGAACTGCGCGTGTGTCTTTTATGTCTTGCCAATAACGAATAATATACCTATTTGTCTTCTATTTTCTTCTACATTTTTCATTTTTTTTTCGACTATTTTCGAACTAATACAAATATTAGCTAAGTAGGTATTTCTCTGGGGTATTTTAGGTAGGATTACAAAAATTATGTAATTGCATTGATAAATAAACACTTATGTACTTCTCTGAGTTACACAGTTTACGACATTTTCATAATGCGTAAAGTAAAGTAAAGTTTTGATTGTTTGATAAGAAGTCTAGACTGTGAACGAACATAGAACCAGGAGGCCAAGACTACTAATTTACAAACGTCACAATGGTCTCTCGATTGTTAGTTTTTGACAGATTTGCCATACAAAATCTGTCAAAAACCCACAATCGTGAGACCATTGTGACGTTTGTAAATTAGTAGACTTGGCCCCCAGGACAAGAGCTAGAGCATATTTTTGTTGATATTCTTGACATTTTATTATCGAGAGACCAAAGAACACATGTTCTGTCCCAGTTTACACAAAAATAAATTGGAAGAGTGGAGAGAATGTACCTAGATTCGTTCGTTTGGTCTAAACTAAATCGACCTTCAGATGACGTTGTTTAGAGGTTTTCAAAGGCAAATTCTCACTAAAGTGCTAAAAGACTAATAATGAACGTGAAGACCATCTTTTTTTCATGACATCAACGCGACATCAAAGTCTAACCCACCAGCTTTTAGAGAGAAAAATCTATTAATACCTAGTTCGCATACAATTTTACCCAGTGCCCTTTCTGTAAATGTAGTAGAATTCGTAACATACTGTACCATATGTAACTAAAAAAATGATAGTGCTTATCATTTCGTTAAACACTTTTGTTTATGAAATACCTACTATATATCTCGCCTAGTTCTTAAAATAATGTATTTGATGATAATTGATATTACGTCACTGTATAATTATTTTAATATCTGGTCAACCGAGCCCTGCCCCCCAATTACGCAATGCACGATCAATTTTAAATTGAATCCAATAACCAATAAGTTCGACAAAAAAATCTGCTCAATTTTTTTTGTCTAACTTATGAAGCAATGGGCTGGCAATCTTTTTCAATTGGTTTCAATTTAAAATTGATCGTGCATTACGTAATTAGGGTGCTGCTCGGAGTGAAAATATAAACATATCCAGATACACCAACGTTTTATCAGATTGCTAGATCGATTTTTCACCCCCGTAAACTCCTAAATTGCAACTTTCATCGAAATCTTTGGAGATTTTAGATTATATCTTTATATATATATATAATTTTTCGGTACGTACATTGTCACCTAACTCCTCCTAAACGGCTGGACAAATTCGGATGAAATTTTGTGTGTATATTTGAATGGGTCTCTGAATGGTTTGAAAATACAATTGGACCCGGTAGGTGGCACTGTTCGGGCAGGACAACGTTTGCCAGGTCCGCTAGTATACAGGGTGTTAAAGTAATTGCGTGCCATAGCTTAGGGGTAGGTTCAGTATCGATAAAGGAAACTAGGAAAAATAAAAAATAAATGCAGAAAAATTATTAAAATAAAAAAATTAAATAAAAATTGCAAGGTCAACCTAATTTAGTACCTACTAACTTAAAATAGCAATCAAATCAACTTAAAACATGAGTAAATAAGTTGATTTTTAATCTTTGTAAATACCTGATTCCAAACTAAATTAGGTCGACCTTGCAATTTTTTTTAATATTTAAAAAAAAAATGATTTTTCTGGATTTTTATTTTTATTTTTCCTAGTTTCCTTTAGCGATACTGAACCTACCCCTAAGCTATGGCACGCAATTACTTTAACACCCTGTATACATATATATAATACAAGAATTGCTCGTTTAAGACTTAATTTCACCATACTCTGTTAGATATAACAGACTGTTAAACACACTGTCAACTGCTGTGATTGGCGGTTGTCATGTCAGTGAGCCAATCAAAGCAGTAACCTGAGTTTAATGACCTGTTAGCTAATTTTTGTGTTTGGTGAAATTGGGTCTTAAGGTATTAGATTAGATACGGTTACGGCGAGTAGCGTGCGAAAACGTTAATCATTATTAGAAAGATTAATTCTGAAAATCTGATCAAGGCTCTTTTAAATTAAGCTTCTGTCATGGTGCTCATCACCGGGAGACGGACAGACATACTGAATAGGGTTTTAGAAACTAAAGATTGATATTTTTTCGAAAGTTCATCTTTAAATTGTTTAAGATAATTAGAAGCTACTTGTAGCTAGTCAATGTTAGTTCTATTGTCGATCGCGGTCGTTCTAATATAGGTACGTGATAGAGCTTCAACTATCTTTCTTGAACAATTGCGTTAGTAATTTGCCACCAGCAGCGAAATGTAGGGTTATTTACCTCAGGGGGTAAATAAAATGGCATATAAAAGGCGAATAAGTATTTGATGCTGTTGTTGTTTAAAATATCCTTATGAAGATCCTTATATTATCGATTCGTGGCTTAGTAGGCGGACGATTAAGGGCTGTTTTTAACCAAATTTAGTTAGAAGGATTTCGACAGTTTGTTTTTGAAGTCGGTTGTACGAACTTATCCTACCTGCTATAAAATTATTATTACTTAATTATTAAATTTATTTATTCAGACAACCATTGATCCATTACAATTATTTTTAATAATTTAATTATTATTTTTTATAAACTTGTAAGTTTGTGAGGATGGGTGGATATTTGTTACTCTTTCACGCAAAAACTACTGAACGGATTTGGATGAAATTTGGCACACACATAGTTTACAACCTGCATTAACACATATACAACTTTTTATCCCGATATTCCCACGGGAGCGAGACTAAAGCGAGTGAAACCGCGGAGTGCAGCTAGTTAATGATATTTTTGATTGAGCCGTTATTGTTGAGGTATAAACCTACATAAATGCAAGTGCAATATTAGTCAAGATTACATTGCTTATTAAAGTTGAAGTCGTCTTCAAGTACTAAAAAAATAACAAAAAGAAAAAATATACAAACTTGATTTGTAACCAAAACGAACAAAAAAAAACAATATCTACATCGTATAAGGAGAGTAATTATTTCCGAGACTTAAATTATATGTCACCTTTCGGTACCAAGAAATGTATGCCCATTGATATACATAATATTATAATTTTAATGTTAAAAGTTGATGCAATACCAAAGTAATATTGATTTTCTCAAGGTGGTTAAATTCTTTTGTTTACTTTCTTATTATTTTCTTTCTTTATTATTTCGATTACCACTAAATATTTGATATCACCCGAACATAATATACGTTAAGTCAGGGAAATTAATTGTTAAGCAAATTACCTACTTATGTATGTTTAAAAAATCAGTCTATCAATTAATCTGCCTAACGTTTCCCAATTATTTTGGGCTCGGCTTCCACTCGGACTGGATGCAGCTGAATACCAGTATTTTACATGGAGCGACTGCCTATATGACCTCCACAACCCAGTTACTGGGTAATACGATACCCCTTGGTAAGACTAGTTGCTAGACTTTCGGGCTTCTGACAACCCGTAAGCGTACCTAACGACTGTCAAAGACCCACGAATGACAGCCGGGACGGGGCTTAACGTGCTTTCCGAGGCATGGAGGAGTCTCGGTATGTAAAGATGCTCACCCATCCACGGACCAAGTAAGCGTAGCGTGGATTGACCCGTTATTACTTAGCCACGAGCTCCTCTCTACGCTCTCTCTCTCTACTACCTATACTTAAATTGTCCGTATATTAAAATAACAACTGTCATTCTTTGACAGTAAGTTGTAAAAGATAGTTTTAATTTAATGGTTGATTTTAATGATTTTATCTACTCCCATGCCATAAATCCTCTATAAAAGTTCCTGAAACAGTTAGCTTATTGCCAACATTAAAACAACCAGTGTCATAGTAACCATAATATCATCCAAGGTTGGATAGGTTCTTCGAATTCACGTCGTATCCCGCCATTTTTGTTCGATATTAGTATTGCAAAAATGTATTACTTTGTTGTGTATAGAGCATTCTTTTCATGGGTATAGATAAAGTCTTGTATGCAACTGTTATAATTAGGTATTAAAACACTCTGTGATACTATTATCACCTATAAACTCACATTCGTGTTATAATACCTTACTATACAACAGTTGCATAAATAACTAATAATTCTATAAATAAACGTTTGATATGGTAGTAAATCATATTTAGATCAACATACAACCTGATAATGACTGCAAATTGCAAAAACCCTAAAAAACTTGAATTTCGCGGGCTACCCTGATGCTTTCGCTTTACGTAGGGTGTCAATTTGTTCATCAATTAATTTCTCTGACTGTATAAAATGACAATAATACTTGTCACAGTTGTCACTTGCGTTGATAAAACTCTGAGGTTTTGTAAACATTGTGACAATATGTAGGGAAAGTTTCCTGACTTCAAGTTTGTTTACAAAACCTTCAACTGTAGGTTTTTGTTTACATCGTTATATTTGTGGTCAGATTGACCTTTCTTATTTATTTACCTAATGGTTTTCGTGGGTAAATAATACCGACCGCACGCACGGACCGATTGAAGGTTAAGCTACGCTTGCCGCGGTCGGTTCGTGGATGGGTTACCATCCATTGTATATGGAGACCCGTCCGTGCCTCGGAAAGCACGTTAAGCCGTTGGTCCCGGCTGTCATTCGTAGATCTTTGGCAGTCGTTACGGGTCGTCAGAAGCCCGAAAGTCTGACAACCAGTCTTACCAAGGGGTATCGTGTTCCCCAATAACTGGGGTGTGGAGGACAGAATAAGCAGTCGCTCCATGTAAAATACTGGTATTCAGCTGCATCCGGGCGACCCCAATATAGTTGGGGAAAAGCTAGGTAGACTGATTGGAACCAATCGGTCTATCGATTATTGGGCAGAGGCCCTATTTGTCTCTCGGAATGGATCTTACTGGAAGATTGTGGGGTAATTTGCCGCCCCTCACCCAACATCGAACGTTTACATCTTCCAGTCTCATCACAGTAATTTTACCTGTCTCTAATCTTCGTGTTTCTGTTACCAGGACTATCTCCGGGAAAGAACTTGTTCCAACCCTTGATCCGGAAGTACCCACAGCTGCATGACGAGAACTACTACCAGAGAATGATTAAGACGAGTTCTGCTGACAAAACATTGGAGTCTTTCTTTGTGTTACCAAGTAAGTTCACTACATACATGCAAATATAATCGGCCTGTTCCTATACTGCAGGAACGCAGGCCTCCTCTCTATGAAAGGGAGTGGGCCGTACCGTAATCTACCACGCGGGGTCAGTTCGGGTTAGTTGAAGATTACTAGAGTTTGGTTCACATAACATAGCGCCAAGTAATAACTACTAAATAACTCGTTGGCCTGGTGGTCGCAAGCGTTAATGCTGACCATGAGGTTCTGTTCCCGGGTCGGGCAAAGTGTTATTGGCATTATCCATCTAGAATTGCTCAGTAGCAGCCCGGAGTCTGGATTTGTGCCCCGTTGATGGCAATAGGCTCGTCCCCTGTTACATGGGACTTAAACATAACTGGCGAAATGTGGGTGTACTATAGGTGCACCTCTGCCTAACCCTTCGGGGAATACAGGCGTGATGGTATATGTAATACAAATTATTCATTGATATTTTAATGATTTAATAACTTTATTCGCCGAGTTTCACAGTTGACCTTGAATTACCTCTGTTTACGTTAATTTGACTGGCCCATATGGGCGAGCCTAATACCATCAACTTGACATAAATCCAGAATCTGTGCTGCTATTGAAAAACTCGATCACGCTTTAGCTGGTCTCGGGGTCCAACCGCGGACCTCATACTGAGCAGTCGCGCTTGGGACCAGTAGACAGACTAGCAAATCTAAACCAGCGCATTCACTATTATAAAGTGTAAATTCACAGATATAAATCTAACTAGATAACGGAAGTCCATAAATGACTACATCTGTATGAAAACCAAGCGTGCCACATTTTCACACACAATTTAAAAACAAAACTTACCAATGAAAGAAACCATTTCTAATGCCTCGGCCAAATTTTTCTCGGAGGCGCTCGTGGCTAAGTAATAACAAGCCGCACTGGTCGATCCATCAGGTTAAGCTACGCTTGCCGGGGTTGGTCAGTGGATGGGTGACCATCTTTACATACCGAGACTCCTCCGTGCCTCGGAAAGCACGTTAAGCCGTTGGTCCCGGGTGTCATTTGTGGATCTTTGACAGTCGTTACGAGTCGTCAGAAGTCCGAAAGTCTGACACCAGTCTTACCAAGGGGTATCGTATTACCCAGTTACTGTGTTGTGGAGGTCAGATAGGCAGTCGCTCCATGTAAAATACTGGTATTCAGCTGCATCCGGTTAGACTAGAAGCCGACCCCAAGATAGTTGGGAAAGAAGGCTAGGAAGATTGATTGGTCTTTACAGCTCAATATGGCACAAAAAAGGTGTTTTTCTAGATTTTCCGGTGGATTTCCGGTGTCGATAATGCTAAATGAAAAGTTGAGATTGCTACCATTGATCGTAATTTTACTCCGTTATTTGACACGCGAAGTACATACGAGTACAATCGCGTCATCTATAATTAGACTATCTGCCGTGAGTTTGATAAAACTGTCGGCCATCATTTTAATTTATACTCTAGCTTAACAAGATAAGTGTTACATCTTGCTTATGGTTTTACGTCAATCGTGAATGTGTATGTCCTACCTATTATAATTTTTTATTTTTTTTGTTAGGATGCCGTAACTTCTCCCGCTCTGGGCGGAGCGGGAGGGCGTGTCAGACTCTTACTGACTAAAACTCACCCGTGTTCCTTCAGTTGCCTGTACGTTGCCAGGGGCCACGGTTACCCTTTTGTAGGACTTTCCCGCAACCCCGGCAGGCATCGGCCCTAGCAGACCCTGTCAGTTGTGTTGACATCTCTTTGAGGCGCGCGGGGAACACAACGCGCCGTCCACCCGGGCCTGCCGCCTGGTGCTTATCGGACGGCGAGCTACCCATTGCTCTCCGTCCGCAAGCCCGCGCCTACGTTGGCCGAAAATCGGCACGGTATTCCTGACGCCCAGGGCGTCTCCTGCGGGGGCTTTATGTCCTACCTTGGTTTCTAAATTAGTTCTTATTATAAATTGAATTATTCTTCCTTCCTTTAGAAACCGATGATATTCCCTGGAGAATTCTATACGAAGTCAAGGAGTATGATCCTCTGCTTGATTCATCAGATATGACTGAAAAAGAGTGGATCAAAATCGCTAAAGATATTAAGGTAAAAGGCAATGATCATTAATTAATCCTATTTAGTTTAAAGCTGATCTTGTTTTCTTTCATAAATGAGCTTACATACGAGTACATAATCAGCCAATTAATGCTCCCACTGCTGGGACACAAGCCTCCTCCCTGTGAGAGGGAGTGGGCTGTAATCTACCACGCGGGCCCAGTGCGGGTTGGTAGATGCTACAATGTCTTCGAATATTTGGTTCTAAGACATGCCGGTTTCCTCACTATGTTTTCCTTCACCGTTTTGAGAGCAGTGGTAATGAAATTATTTACACAAAGTAAAGCGCCTGCTTGGGTTCGAACCCACGACCTACAATTCATAAATCGGGGCCGTTACCACTGGACCACCACTGCTTTCAGGAGCAGGAAATAAGCTTGAATTAGAGTATTTAAAGTCACGTTGTGTATGACTTGTTCTAAAACATACGAGAATATCTGATCATCTCTGTTGTTGACCGCAAAGATAGGCTTACCGTTCCAACTGTTCCAAGATGATTGACGATGTTATTTGATATGATCTAGCTTCAAAAGAATTTGAACTATTTATTTCTATAAAAAGTGTACGTTTATAACATAAGTGTTTGTTGTAGAGTTACTACGAACAATACGACGGTTTCCTGATCCTCCACGGAACAGACACGCTCTGCTATACAGCGTCCGCTCTCTCTTTCATGTTTGAGAACCTCGGCAAGGCTGTGGTGCTCACCGGATCACAGGTAGGTCTACACGACTGTTACGAAGTCTGTCGTAGCTCCATACAAGTGCTACGAAGGCTGTCGTAGAACTAGACACATGCTATGAAATTTCTCATAGTATCACAATCCTGCTACGAAGTCTGTCGTAGATCTACACACAAGCTACGAAGTCTCTCCTAGTATCACACACGAGCTCTACGAAGTTGGTCGTAGATCCACACGAGTGCTAGAAAGGCTATCGTCGATCTACACAAGTGCTACGAAGTCTATCGCTTGTAACACTTGAGTATGGACTACTAGACTGATACATTGAAAATTATGTCTGAATCATCGACAAGTATGTACATGATTTATTTTATCAATAATGTACAAACACATTTTACAAAGATATCATAAAGATACGAAAAATCTGTGCTCCTATTTAACTCCTCAATATACGACGCAAGTCTCTTCAATTGGCACTAAATTAAATAAATCAACCAATTATAGTCTATTAAGGTGCAAAAATTGTTCAATGAATGCTGTTTTTTCTACTGGCTTCAAAGAATGAGGCGGTTCTCAATACGATGAGGTATTTGAATTTTTTGTTCACTTGTCAACGTTTGTCTACAGTTTATTAATGTAATTATTTACGGTGTGTTTACTAGTACTTAATTATGTTTATGTTAATATAAATAATGATATTTTATTAGACTGGATGCAGTGTTGTGAAGTTAGTAGGACAAACGCTATAAGAGACGAGGAGAATGAATCTACATCGCCTGCACATGCGAACTACGCATCAAAATCCTAACGTCACAAAAATCCTGCATCGCGCTATCAGAGTTTCCCGCGCGATCGACATATATATACTAGATATACTATACATATATAAACGAGTATATATACTTTCCGACATCAATCTTTGTGGGAGATGTCCGCCAGACACGACACCCGTCTGGTCGGAGGATCGTCCCTTTTCTATAGAGGATGACTGAACTTTACACCCTGTTCCTCATACCTTCTAAAACAACACGAAGATTTGTTTCTAGTTTAGTACCGTGTTTGTATTTACATAGTAACCTCATGCGATGCAATGCTTTTGAAGTCACAAATATTACGCCAAGCGAATTGTGCGCAACGTTGCAGTCTCCGAAACAGGCTTTTAAGATGCGCGAAAATTACATGAATAGCAATGCGAAGGTATCTATACAATGCTAATATTCATGTACTTCTGTTCACAACAGATCCCAATCTTCGAGCCCCGGAGTGACGGCGTGGACAACTTTGTATCATCGCTCATCATCGCTGGTGGCTTCAACATCCCCGAAGTCGCCATCTTCTTCTATGGCAAACTGTTTCGTGGTAACCGGTACGTTAAATATATTTTGATTGGCTGTGTTTAGGTACGCAAAATACGCGATTGGCCGTGGAGTTGTGGACAACTGGCCCGTCTTACTATTGCTAATAAATACTTAGTTCTCTTTTTAAACCTCCGTAGCTTGTTGATGACTCTGTGGCCCCTGCGGGTGCAGTGACAATAGACGTTGATTTAATGGGGTGACCACTGAAAATAAGCGCTGTGCTGTGGGTCCCATAGCACAGCATCATGCTGAGTGGTAGCCTTCGTGTCACAGTCATGACGTGCCAGCAGCTGCTGACTATTTTTGTTTTGAGCTCGTGATTATATTTAAATAAATTGTGTTTTGTTTTCTTTTTTCTACTCGAGTTTATTATCTTTTTTTTTATGCACGTGTTTCTTTGATAAATAAACTTATTTTTCTTTCTTTCTAATGACAATAGTATCTGAAACTTTCAGCGGTGTTTGGTGTAGGTTTACAATTACAGATTATTCACTAATATTTACCATCAAACCATACATGTCCAAGGTTCAAATGAACGATGACCAAAAGGAAATTTGCACTAACCACGATGTTATTAGAAGACAATTCTGCCGCCAATTCGAGTCCTACGGTTGATGAAATGTCGGATAATTGATTACTGGAAAATTTTATCCTTATTTGTTATAGAACCCGCAAAATCTCCGTGAACAATTTCTTCGCTTTCGACTCTCCAAACGCCGTGCCTCTCGTGAAGGTAGGCCTGGACATGGAATTAAATAAGGCAGCCATCTTTAAGCCTACTGCCATCGAGAAGTTCAATGTTCACGCCAAGATGTCTAAGAACGTTGGTCTACTGAGGATGTTCCCTAGTATTAGCACGGCGGCTGTGCAGGCTGCTTGCCAACCACCTATCCAAGGTACGTTGAAAGATTTTTGACATAGTTATCTTGGTCATAAGTCAGTATTATGTTGTTTGCATTTGCTTTACAAACTTTCACCCCAGTAGCACACCTCCGCCGCGAAACCGCAGTAGTTCAATTCAACTGGCTCGCGTCATGTTCAGCTATGCGAAATTCGAGTAGCGGGACATGATGCAAGTCAGTTGAATTGAACTACTGCGGTTTCGCTGTTACGGTTTCGTGGTGGAGGTATGCTACCGGGGCGTCATAAAAGTAAGACTTTCAACCAGTCTATTTTTTACTTACAAACTCATGATCTCAACTATTTTTGGGGTCGGCTTCTGGTCTAACTTGATGCAACTGAATACCAGTATTTTACATGGAGCAGCTGCCTATCTGACCTCCACAACCCAGTTACTGGGTAACACGATATTGTCAGACTTTCGGGCTTCTGACAACCCGTAACGACTATCAAAGATCCACGAATGACAGCTGGGCCCAACAGGTTAACGTGCTTTCCGAGGCACAGAGAGGTCTCCGTATGTACGCACGGCTACACATCAAGCTATACATTTCCAGTATAAGCTGTGCTCGCATTGTACGAAAATCCTATACGATGCGAGATCAGCATAAATTGGAAATGTATAGTTTGATGTGTAGCCGTAAGTACAGCAGATGTTCATCCATCCACGGACCGACCGCGGCTCGACCCGTGCGACTGTTACAACTAAGCCACGAATCCCTTTATTTACAAACTGTAAAAATAAAATTTGAATGCTTGTTTTCTAAATAATAATAAATTAATAATTCTTCATCTCTCCTTTATTTTCCCCTCAAAAATACTTTCTTCAGCGGGAACAGTTTTCGGGCTCCTATCGATTTAAAGCCAAACTGTTGTTAAAAGATACGGTGCAAAAGTACCGATGGATATTCTCAGCTCATACCAGGGAGGTGAGGTTAAGGAGAGATCTCCTTAAGCGAAAGCATCAGGGTAGCCCGCGTAGTTCAAATTTTGTTACGTCGTTTTTTATTTGCAGGTTGTATGTTGATCAAAATTTATGATTCATTGAATCATAAAAATCATCAATACAACTCTCTAAGTTCATGTAATCCTATTGAATGATTATTTCATGAAATCATGGCATTTGAGGATTATGCTAACATAAGGAGTTGTATTGCTGATTCTAATGACTATAATTCTGCAAAGCCATATTTGTTACGATCGCGAATCAATTTTTTTTTACAAGATAGAACCTGACACTGACCTGCAAATGTCAAAAAACAAATTTCGCTACTTTGGCGCATCCCTCTTAATCTAATCAGATACCTAATTACGTAATACTCAATCAAAAGAATTTGAATCGTTTTGAAACAGATTGCTAGTCCATTTCTTCATAAGTTCGAAATAAATTCGGTTGGTTGAACATAGCATTGAACTGTCTTGTGTTGAGCTAGATAAGCATGTTATAGTGTGCGTTTACAGACCCCCAAATTATCAAAACTACTCTATATTTGAGTCAGTAATGGAAGATGTTTTGGCAAAACTTGCAACTTGTAATAAATCAGTAATTATCTGTGGTGACTTTAACATTAATATTTTAGAAAATAATTCAAATACCAGTAGATTTTTAAATTTGTTCAAATCATTCAATTTATCAAATGTGTTTTTAGAACCAACCCGAATAACTACGACTACTGGTACATGTATTGATAATGTGTTTTGTTGCTGCTGTTATTTAGATAAAGCCATCGTTAATTATCTCCCTTCTGATCACAGTGGTCAAACCGTAACTTTTGAGTCCAACATACCAATACAAAAAGTGCAAATACAATTCAGACCAGTAACAGCTGTTAATTTAAATAAATTTAATAGCACTTTAGTTTGTAAATTAAGTAATCAGCACCTTACATTAAATAATGTTAATATTTTGTATAATGAATTCTTTTCGGTAGTTCAAACCGAGTTCAATAATCATTTTAAGAAGAGTACTAAAATTATCAGCCCTAAGTTTTTATTTAGTGACTGGGCAACTAAAGGACTCAGGAAAAGTAGGGAAAGACTTTTCGAGCTGTATGGCCTTAAGCCTTATATTAACACGGAAACTTTTAATAAGTATGTTGCTACTTACTCTAGAACTTTTAAAAACACTTGTAAGGCAGCTAAAGCCCTATATATTAGCAACAAAGTTAAATCAGCAGATAATAAAATAAAAACGGTTTGGAAAATTATCAATAATGAAACGAACAGAAACAAAAAGCATAATTCTGATTACACACTGAAGACCTCATGTGGTGGTCTTATTTGCGATAGCAAAAAAGTTGCTCAAGAATTTGTAGATTTCTTTACCAGTATCCCACTTAAAACTACTGAAACCTTAAATTCCTCGCCCTCGCTCTCTTTTGATTACGTAAGGGCGAACGTTTCAGCCTGCCCGATTGAATTTAACTTTAAGCATATTAACCCCATAACAGTAATAAAAGCTTTTAAACAAATCAAGATCAAATTGACCGAAGATCTTTGGGGAATGTCCATTAAAGTTTGTACTTCCATAATTGAGACCATAGCGCCTTACTTAGCCTTAATATTTAATTTTTGTGTGGATCAAGGAGTCTTCCCGGATTTAATGAAATACAGTAAGGTAATACCACTTTTCAAATCCGGGGACAGTAAAGACAGTAATAATTATAGACCCGTATCCGTGCTGCCGGTTTTCAGCAAGGTGTTTGAAAAGGTAATGCTTAATCAAATGCTCAATCATTTTAACACAAATAAAATCCTTCACGATCAACAGTATGGTTTCACCAAAGGACGTTGTACGACCGACGCCAGTGTAACCTTATTAAGACACATTTTTAACGCGTGGGAAGAGGCCCAAGACGCCATAGGGATCTTTTGTGACCTCTCTAAGGCATTTGATTGCGTTGATCATGAAACCTTGCTGTTGAAACTTGAGCATTACGGACTTGGAAAACTTGCGCTCAATTTAGTAAAATCTTATTTAAATGATAGACAACAGCAAGTCCAAATAAACGGTATCAATTCACTAGGTTTAACAGTAAAAATGGGTGTACCACAAGGCTCGATATTAGGTCCATTCCTCTTTTTAGTGTATATTAATGATCTACTCCATTTATTAAAAAATCAACCACAAATGGTGTTATTTGCTGACGATACTTCCTTAATTTTTAAGGTAGATAGACGTGCTAAAAATTTTGACGACGTAAATAACGCCCTACTGCAGGTCCAAAATTGGTTCACTGCTAATAATTTAGTATTAAATGGAAAAAAAACCAAGTGCATTAAATTTTCTTTACCAAATGTCAAAAGTAGAGATTGTGAGATAGTATTGAATCAAGAGAAACTAGAATTCGTCGATAAAACTGTTTTCCTGGGGATCACGCTCGACTCAAGGCTACAATGGGGTCCTCATTTAACATCTCTTGCAGGACGGTTAAGTTCAGCAGCATATGCTGTCAGAAAAATCCGTCAATTTACTGATGTAGATACCGCGAGGCTAGTCTATTTTAGCTATTTTCATAGTATCATGTCTTACGGTATTTTACTGTGGGGACGGGCTGCAGACATCGAGTCTATTTTTATTCTGCAGAAAAGAGCGATCAGAGCCATATATCATCTACGCAGGCGTGATTCTCTAAGGGAACGGTTTAAGGATATTAACATCATGACGGTACCTTGTCAATATATCTATGAAAACATCATGTACGTAAGAAAAAATTTACATCTTTTCAGCAAAAGAGGTGATAGACATAATTATAGTACAAGAAATAGGGACCTATTAGTTCAACCAGGTTTCAGACTGGCTAAAGTAGACTCATCTTTCATGGGATACTGTTTAAAATGTTACAACAAAATTCCTCTCCACATACTTCAACTGAATGAGACGAAATTCAAATCTTGTATAAAACGCACACTATGCAGGCAGGCATATTATAAGTTGGCTGATTACATCGCTGATAAAAATGCTTGGCTCAATGCTGGTCCTGCTCCACAACCACAACTTAACATTTGAAAATACTGTTGGCGCTGCTGAAGATTGTAAAACCATCTTTGCATTGTATAAACTCAATCTCCTTTGTATTGTATAATTGCATAGTACATGTGTGAGTACTATGTACAATAGAGCTACCATTTACCGGGTAATATGTCTTTCATTGACTTGAATGTGCCCTGGCGGCTGAGTGTATGTCATGCTCACTCAGATGTCTCGCTGATGGTGGCGTGTGTGTTGGATCATTTAGCTCCCTTCAAAATGGTTGAGCTGAATGGTGCTAATACATGCGTCATGTTCGTGAACGGGCGCCGTCAGTTGGGACTGGTCACCTCTTGGCTGCCGTGGCTTATTTTAATTTATTTTAATCCTTGAATTGTTTTATTTTTATTACGGACGCTTTTAACGTGCGCATCTTTTTTTTTACATTGTTCTCACAT
The DNA here is from genome assembly GCA_948150665.1 of Conistra vaccinii. Lineage (NCBI taxonomy): Eukaryota > Metazoa > Arthropoda > Insecta > Lepidoptera > Noctuidae > Conistra > Conistra vaccinii. Next base: position 18,563,681 of record OX411326.1, read on the forward strand.
GTATAATTTTTAAAACATGAATTATGTAACCACTATTTTGTAACAATTATTTCTTTAAAAGAGTGTCCGTGGAGTTTCTTGCCCGTTCTTCTCCATTGGTACCTACTACGCTTTGGAATGGGCAACTAGCTTCATATTTCTGACTGACTGACTCCTTGACAATTCAAAAGTGCCTGTATATGGTTTAATTGAAATAAATGATTTGAGTTTGAGTTTGATAAAATCTACTCAACATCGCAAATAACACAATGAATATTGTTGAACTGTCAAAATGAAACAGACGAGTCGGAATCGTTTACGAAAATGTGTTGCGTAATTAGATAGCTGATTACCTATGCGCACATCACGTATCAGATTTCTCAGCAATCACCACTTTCGCCCTAGGTCTGGTGATGGAGACTTTTGGTGCAGGAAATGTTCCGTCAAACAGACCGGACTTCATAGAGGTGATTGCAAAAGCCGTGAAGAGAGGAGTCATCATTGTTAACATCACTCAGTGCAATTCTGGGTCTGTTGCTGCACTATACAAGGCTGGGCAGGTAAGATCAAAGAAATTTTATATTATATATATTATATGTTATAGGTATAAATATTGTAGGTTCTCTTAAGAGCGTTTATAACGTACGGCATTTCATACAAACTTTCAAGCCCTTGTTTTTCGAAATGACTGAACTGATTTTAATGAAACTTCATACGCATAAGCAGGATACAAAGGTCTAAAAAGTTAGTTATGAACATTTTCAAGATGCTGGTTTTTTGCGTCAGTTTTTCTTCTCAGCATTAGGAACTGGTGACAGGCGGACGTTTTGGAGGCTGACTTATGAATTTATGATGTAACGTTTAAAAAGAAGTGCTGATTCTCAGTCTAATTTTAAAGAAAACATTCTACGTAAAGATTGTTGAGAGATACGTAATTTTAATCAAGTTTTGTAACTAAAATAAACTTTAAATATTACAAAACTGATAAAAAATGGGGTTAGGTAAATGATGAAATCAAAGTCACAGTGCGTGACGGTAATACCCTCTTAAAACATTGACCTTACCGTCTTCACTGACGAACGATAACCCCTAATAAAAAGTTAAGATAACTCCGGGCTAGGCGCCAAACAAACTGGGTGTCAATGGAAACTGTGATGTTTTGATCAGTTCAAAATATTTGAAAACGGATGGTTTTACTTACATATGGTAGTATATGAAATTACAAACTTGTACGTTATAAATACACATGGGGCAAACTTCTGAACTCTTTTATTCTAAGTATAAAATCTCATTCTAAGCCACTGTCTAAGTTAGAAAAACTACAGTTACGCTTCGATTTTGGCACTTTATTTTAGTAAACCGATCCAGTATCCGTGATAGAAATATTTTGGAAAGGTCTAGAATGTAGATCTTGGCTGCTCAATATTTGTTACTTGATCTAGACTCCAGTAACAAAATATTGAACAGCATCATTCTAATACCTAGCAACATCGCGTGCCAGTAAAACTTACTCACACATCTACGTCATCTACTATAACAGAGAGTATGACGATATGGGATATAACCATAGTTTTAATATACTAGCTTTTGCCCACGGCTTCGTGCGCGCGGACGTCAGAAATTATCCATAATTTTTAATAATTTCTGACATCCGCGCGGGCACTACTACCTGGGTATACACGCGCGGGTACTTATACTTTTTACCCTGAAAATATTATCAGGCTAAAAAAAAGCTTTGTGTTAATTCCGGTTATAAACAGTTCATTCAAATACGTTTTTGCATGATTGAAAAACAAAAAATTGTCTTTCATATTTATAGTAAGTATTAGTAAGATTTCCCGCGTTCCTAATGGTTTAGCCCTAGGTAGCCCCGTTTATGTAGCGTTACGTACAGGTCATTTATGTTTATTCTCTCGTTGGTCGTAAAACTCGTGTGATTTTCATGTAATGAGATATTGTATGGTGTTATCGATCTGCCATAAATGGCTCGCTTTGGTCTACAAGTTTACGTGGCAATGCACGTGAGTACACTTTGTTCAAATACTATCCAATGAAAGTGTAAACAAAACCTGTTCAGGTAAAATTCTTATGCTAACACTCAGTAAAGGAAATTTGTCATACGTTCATCTATATTAAGAAGGTTTCGATATATCTCACCACTTTTTCCAACAATTATTTCGAATAACATTTTTAAATTGCTATCGAAAAATCATCGATGGTAATTTATAAAATTAACCTCAATTATAGACAAATAAAAGACATATTAAAGAGGGTTTATTCTGAAAGTTGGCAACGTCGCCAATAGATGTCAAATATTTCGCTGTTTTGATTAATTTGACAATATTCATCATCATCATCATATCAGCCGAAAGACGTCCACTGCTGGACATAGGCCTCCCCAAGCACCGCCACTTCGACCGACTCTGTGCTTCCCGCATCCAGCGAATTCCTGCGGCCTTTACTAGGTCATCGGTCCATCTTGTGGGAGGCCTTCCAACGCTACGTCTTCCGGTACGTGGTCGCCACTCCAGAACCTTTCGGCCCCATCGGCCATCTGTTCTGCGAGCAATATGTCCTGCCCATTGCCACTTAAGTTTGGCAATTCTTCGGGCTATGTCGATTACCTTGATTCTCCTGCGGATCTCTTCATTTCTGATTCGATCACGTAGGGAAACTCCAAGCATAGCCCTCTCCATTGCTCTTTGGGTAACTTTTAGCATTCTGATAAGGCCCATTGTGAGCGACCACGTTTCAGTGCCATAAGTCATCACTGGCAACACGCACTGGTCAAAGACTTCCGTCTTGAGACACTGTGGTATGTGAGACAAGAAGATATAGCGTAGCTTCCCGAACGCTGCCCAGCCGAGTTGGATTCGGCGATTGACCTCTTTCTCGTAGTTAGACCTACCTAGCTGGACAGTTTGTCCTAGGTAAACATACTCGTCTACAACTTCGAGCATAGCGTCTCCGATCTTTATAAGGGCGGGTGTTACATGGGCATTTGACATGACCTTTGTCTTGTACATGTTCATTTTAAGACCCACTCTTTTGGAGGCGTTCGTGGATTACGAGAAAGCCTTCGATTCGATCGAGACATGGGCTGTACTGCAGTCTCTTCGACGGTTCCAGATCGACTATCGGTACATCGAGGTGTTAAAGTGCCTATACAAAGACGCCACTATGTCAGTCCGACTCCACGACCAGACCTCAAAACCTATCCTTCTGCAGCGAGGTGTGAGACAAGGAGACGTTATCAATCCGAAACTGTTCACCGCTGCACTGGAGGACGTCTTCAAGGTTCTGGACTGGAAAGGGCTAGGCATCAACATCAATGGCGAGTATATCACTAACCTTCGGTTTGCCGACGATATAGTTATCATGGCTGAGACCATGGAGGACCTCAGTATAATGCTCGATGACCTCAGTAGAGCCTCCAAAAGAGTGATAATATTGCTGTATGGAAATAAGAAATGTGGCTAGCTAGCGAACTAGAATATGTATTATGAAATGCATTATTTAATATCTTAATACCGAATATTTAGGTTTAGATGTAAAAAATGTGTTTGGAAACTTTGGATGTCTTTTTTACACCTAAAACTGCAATTCATTATTAATATTCTAGTTCCCGGGATAGTTAGCCACATTTCTTATTTCCATACAGTAATAGTGCCAAATTAATCAAAAAACCGAAATATTTGACATATATTGGCGACGTTGCCATCAATTTTCAAAATAAACGCTCTTAAGGTGAATTAAAGTTACAAGTTTGGGTATTCAATAAAAATTAAAAACAAAAGAAAAATTTACAACACATGTATTCTGCCATGCTTGACTTATGGTTGCCAAACACGGCCTTTAAAGGGCCAACTAAAAAAAAAAAAAAAAAATAAACGTCTGCCAAAATAGTATAGAAAGACGTGTAATTGGAGTCAAGAGAAAAGACAAAGTAAGATTAAAAGAAATACAAATAAAAAAAAAAACCAAGAAAAAGAAAGAGAAAAAGAAAAAGTATAACCAATTTTAAAGATGCGAAAAAATTATGTAAAACACAAAAATGGCGATGGATTGTACTGGACATATGAATTAATAACAGAGCGGTACCCAAAGGATTGGGAAAAACAAAAAGGAATAAAGTAGGTACGACAAGCGAAACGTTGGGAAGACGACGTCAAAAGAGTAGCTGGTCCGGAGTGGATTCAGAGGGCGAGAGACAGAGAGAGATGGAAATCTTTAGAGGAGGCCTTTGTCGAAAGACAAGCTGTATAGGAAAATAAATAAGTACACTGAACGTCGATATTTAAGAAAAAAAATTGTAGGTATAATATAACATAAAATCATTTTATAAAACTTTGTAGAACCAGCAATAAAGGCTTATCTTATCTTATTATTCAATCAAATGAAAGCACTCAAATTGTAAGTGTCATTCAGAAATTGGCATTCACAGGTACGTTTTTGATTTGTTTACATTTTCATCAGATTTTTTTGGAACCGACCATAGGTACTCTAGTTATGTTCTTAAGATTAGCAGGAGTTGCACTGATTAAGGCGACGATAACCGACTTTTAACGATTTTATACTGAAGATCACGTCTGAACGGGTAGTGTTAGTGAATTGAAAAAAATATAAATTAGAGCTTTTTCAATAACTTAATAAAGGAATAGTTTTGATTATGTTTATATTACATAGTGAAATTAATTTGTAAAGTTATGTCTGACGCGGATAAAAAACTGAGAATCATGCAAAATCTATCCATTAGCGTATATTTCTGAAAGATTCACCATCTTAAAGATAATTTAATTATAGATTTTTTGGTATACGTGGTTTTATTAAAATACATATTGTTTTATGTATAACAAATTAATAATGCGTCTAATTTGGGACAGCACTCCTTGATGGGCGAGTTCTATTACTGGCTGGACGTATGATGCGTTGCGTGAGCTCAGTACAGAACACGCAAGCTAACCCCTCAAGGGCATATATATCTGCGTCTTAATGAACATGATAAGATTATCATGAAATAAAATAAAATTGTTTATCTGCCTTCAAATATTTGAACATGTTTAAAACTAAAACATCTACAACTTGTGACCTAACATTTTGTGCATGTTCAGGTAAATCTTAAAGAGAAAGCGTGTTTTTTTTTTTGGTAACTAAATCTTATTCATTAACTAACTTGCACCCGTGCTGCATCCGCGTGGATGTCGGAAAATATCTCACGGGAATGTGCTTCCGAAATTAATGATAATAATGATAATTAAAAGAAAGCGAAGCAATAATCGCATACCTAATAGCGGTCATTAACGCTGCTCCCACATCTCCGCCGCGAAACCGTGGCAGCGGAACCGCTGAACCAATTCCGCTGCCAATTCCGCTGCGAAACATGTCCACATTATGTCGCGAATTTATGCGGAACAAATGCGGAACCGCAAAAAACCGGCGGACTGCGCGCGGAGGTGTAAACGGCTTCCCAGCAGATCGGCGAAATCACGCGAGAAAGAGATAAAATCATAATCAAATCTGTACGATAGAGCAGGCAGTTTCGCTTCCGTTTCGCCTTTCGTACAACGGACAAGTCATGGCGGAATTTTTGCGGTTCCGGTGCCACGGTTTCGCGGTGGAGATGTGGGAGCAGCGTGATCCTGTCATGTCGCCGCGCCGCCCGTCATCCATAATTATTTTGTTATGCGCAATTTTGAGTCTTGAGATTTTTTTTATAATTTTCATTCGAGAAAGATGATTGTTCAATACAGGCGATCGTGAAGGCAGGTGTGGTCTCAGGCTACGACATGACCCCAGAAGCTGCTCTCACCAAACTGTCGTATGTGTTGACAAAGACTGAGCTGAGCTACCAGCAGAAAGTTGAGGTTAGTACTGAAATATTATGTCAATAGTAGTCATTATATCCTTAACCAAATATCAAATAGTGATTCCATAGGGCCTATGGATAGTCCTAAGGTTGCGGATAGTCCTAAGGGGAAACCGTGGCCCCTGGCTAGGCAAGGGAAGGAACACGGGTGGGTTTTAGTCAGTAAGAGTCTGACACGCCAGAGCGGGAGAAGTCATTGGATTATTGCCCACCCAAAAAAAAAAAAACAAAAAAAAAATATAGGGCCTATGGAATCACTATTTGATGTTTTGCCATAGGCAAGTATAAATAACCTCAAAAAAAAAATTATACAGGAATAATTATTACTACTTATAAAAAAAATATTATATCCTTTCATAAACAAATAATTTCGATCTAATAAATTAAATGTCATTTGGCCTCCAATCAACGCTTATGCTATGTTCAATAAGGCCTCACTGGCCTAGTAATTTTAGAATGCTTTTGTATTGGACTACGTTCGAAATTCCGAATCAAAGGAGATGAAGAAAGAAGGCCACCACAGTGTCTCAATAGGAAAGTTTTTGACTAGTGCGTGTTGCCAGTGATGACCTATGGCACTGAAACGTGGTCGCTCACAATGGGCCTCATTAGAAGGCTGAAAGTTACCCAAAGGGCAATGGCAATGGTTGGGCAAACGGCAATGATTTCCCTACGTGATCTAATCATAGATAATGAAATCCGTAGGAGAAACAAGGTAACCGACATAGCTCGAAGATGAATGAACGAAATGAAGAAAAGGGCTTTCCTATCGAAGTTTAAATTAGTGCATTTTGCCTGCGTCAATCCTACATAAAGAATAAAGCCTTTGGTTCAAAATGTTTTTAATTACAGATGATGGGCTTCAATATCAGAGGAGAACTGACCAACATGTCATCTATGTCCATTCAAGTAAGTTTGCCATTTGTTTTAAAGTTACCTCACTGAACAACGGTATTTAATTATTATGGGTAAGTATTCTTGGAGATGAACAGTTCCCTCGTATGAAAACTGTAAATAGCCGCGATTTTTACCGCTCCCTATAGGGTTTTCGGACTCTAGGCCATAAAGACTCAGTGGTGCTTCAAAGACTGGATTAACATTTTGTGATAGCTATAAAGTCGTTTTTCTGTTATATTATAATCCAATGCAGCGACCCGACTTAGAAGTATAATCGACTGCCTCGTTAGTCTAGTGGTCATAAGCGCTACTGCTGACCATGAGGGTCCTGGGTTTCACTTCAACTAAAGCTAGCTAAAGGTCAGCGCTCATTATAATAGCACCGCTCCGAAACGGCAAATAACTTGTTACGATTTTAAATGCATTAAAGTCTATTTTACGTGTGACGGCTCGCGGGCAGTGAGCGGCCGGCGAGCCGTCCACTATTCTATAAGCCATTGTAAAATAGACTTTAATGCATTTGATTGCGGAGCGATGTCTACTGAGCAATCACCATATTTATTGGTGCCTCCTGCAGGTACCCAGGCAAATATATTATTATTCATATTTTTATTGAGGTTTTTAAATCTTGATCATTGTATTTTTATGAGCTTTTGTTTAGTTTTTCTTTGAATGATGTCACGAAATTATTATTTTGATTGCTAAATTTGTATAGACTATCTCATTAATATAGGCTGACTGTTGAAAGAAAGACAAAGAACGAAAATAAGTACGTTTATTTGCAGTAAACTTGACGCAAATAAAGAACAAGTTTGGGGAAAATATATATGCGTCACATCCACGCAAAACGGCCATCCCTCAGCATAATGCTAAGATCCTATGCGAGACAACCCCAGCGCTGGTTTTCATCGACATCTACTGTTTCTAGATTAGTACTTAATCTAGTAAGCTTGCTGGCAAAAATACAACAATCGATTGTCGATGTTATTCACATTCATATTTCATGGTAGTCCCGACTTATTTGGACTTGACTGGCTATCTTATCATGAACTCCTGACGCGGCCAGTCTACCGAGAGCCGAAATCACAAGACAAGAATTACCATTGCATAAAATATTAGAATTCTCACTCACTTAACACTTTAACCTATCAATTCTCGATCAATACACAATTAATTATCTATGTTTCGTGGTTCTCTTGGAAATCGGTTGTTCTCGAAAAGATAGCTACAGTAGAACAATATAAGTTATGCGCCTCGACCTCGACAATCTTCGTGTTTGCATTTGAAGATTGCCGAGGCGCATGACTTATATCGAACTGTTGCACTATACGTACCACCTTCATTTTTTTAATCAACTTTTACATCCTAGGACCAAACCCTCAAAGAGGCCCTGGGCATGAGCCTCAACATCCAGTCACCGAAGAAGCTGGCTGAAGTGGCGGAGAACGTCTTCTCTTCTCTGCTGCTGTATGGTATCAAGCAAGGAGACGAGGGTATCGTCAAGAAGCTGTTAGGTAAAAACCTTCTTTTATTTATTCCTTTGTTTCGACAGGTCGTGATGTCAGCTAGAATGGATTGCTCCACTCAAATGGACAGGAACGTAACATGTATAATGGGTGGATATTGAATGATTACCGTTCATGCATGAATTACGAGTTGTAGGTCGTGGGTTCGAACCCCAGCAGGCGCTTTACTTTGTGTAAATAATTTTATCACCACTGCTCTCAAAACGGTGAAGGAAAACATCGTGAGGAAACCAGCATGGCTTAGAATAAAAAATTCGAAGACATGTGACATCTACCAATCCGCACTGGGCCCGGGTGGTGACTTACAGCCCACTCCCTCTCATAGAGAGGAGGCCTGTGTCCTAGCAGTGGGATGTACCGGTCAAGACCGAATATTTTTTGGCCTCTAGAACCTCGGAAGGGTGCGTAAAATTATGGCAGATTAGATTATACCAATACAACATAAATATTTTTTTGTTTTTGTCGCTAAGAAAATGAAGAGTCCATCCACAGTAACTCTTTGGATCAAGCCAAAACAATCAGCACCGGTCTTTGAAGCATGTGACCCTGTGCATCTGTGCAACTGTACAGTTTGTGCAATTGTGCAATGTTTCCACGATGCAAGCTTTAGGCCTTCGTTTGGCTACGGAAGATTTTTTTTTGGAACGAAGTTCTTTTACGCGGCTTGCGTTACGAGTAAACTAGCAGAAATCGTCACGTTACGAAAAAGCGTTATGCCTGCTCGCTTAGCATGATCACAATAGAAACGGGTTTTGTCGACGGAGGAATAGACAAAATGACAATGTGATTGTTTATCTGTCATTTTGTCTATTCTTCCGTCGACAAAACTCGTTTCTATGGTTGTCATGATACGCGTGCTGAAAAAGTTTATTTCAAATGTCAAAATGTCATCATTATTGTTTTGTTTTTTTTTACCATATTATATGGCTCTGTATACATAATACGAGTAATATACCTAAAGCGGCTACAGCGAAAGGACCTTCGTTCGAAACGGGTGTTCCACGACACCTTCTGACTTTATTTCTATTCCTTTTTTTGTAAAGATTGCTTTATTTTATTCTTTAGGAGTAATGCGAAATTTAGATTCGGCGAATAATAATAATTCACCCTCCAATTGAGAAGAATCGTTTCATATGCAGAGCTGGTGCCATGGACTAGTCTAAGATTTATTTTTGTATACATCCTATATAACTATCCTAACTGTATTAATGCATATTAATATAATAATATTGTAATTACCTACTTTATCACTTTTCGACTATGATTCCTAGTAAATTGAAAATTATGTATTAAAATAGTGACATCTTGACAGATGACCACCTTCAACAACAAATGAACTGTCACTTATCGCTAAGATGCCGAATATCGGGCCCCTATATTTAAAGGATCCCTTAACAGAAACGAACACTTAAAATGTCTTAAGAGACTCCCTAAATTTAAGGAATGATGGTGAAAACGGGCATAAGTCAGCTATCTACCAGTGAAAGTCCCATCAAAATCGGTACAGCAGTTACGGAGATTAGCCGGAACAAACAGACAGACGTGCAGACAGTAAAATAAAATAAAAGTTTTTTTTGTTTTATGTACCTTATATAGTTTCATATGCATTTAATAAGAAGCTGTTATTTTGACATTACAAACAGTCACTTCAAGTTTATTTCTTTGTATGTATTTGCATAGATTCAAATCTTTATTATTATTATTTTTATATTAAAATATAAAAGTATAAGTATAGATGACGTACAAACTCGACTTGATCGCGCAAGTACGTCATATTCTCTTAAGGGAATATAATTACACACGTTTTTAGTGCCGTAAAAAACTACGATTTATTCGTCGTGTGTAGATACGGTCGTTGTTGTATGGATCACTATGAAAGCTTGTTGACAGACACGTTTTTTCTACGGCGCGGTTTATATACCGTGAAACAACCGCGCCGTGTACAAAAGCCTTAATGCTAAATCAAGACCTACGAGGTCGAATATACCTATGTCATTAAAACTCATTAAAGAGATCTCTCATTTAGAGTAGATCATCTAGAGTAGTTTTTAATCAGTAGATTGTAAATACACAAATAAAAGTTTTGTTTTAAAAACCAGTGTGTCAGGCTTTCAGGAAAAAATGTCCGGCTAAATATGAATCTGTGTCCGGCTTTTCTATTTTTGGCCCTGGCAACCCTAGTCCCACTAAACGCACGACGACATCGCGGCATGCCGAGACGAAGGTAGCGGGACGAACTTGACTTCTACTGAAAGGACTGGTCGACACTATAAATAGACAAAATTGTGTGGAAAAGGGAGAGGGAGGCCTTTGCCCTGCAGCTCGACAAATAGGCCAGATATATTAGAACATTTAGAACCTGTTGACTTACTACGTAAGTTATGAAGCGAAGCGGTTTTTTGTATCCGAGACATTTTAAGAAAATGGCGAATTGGAAAAGCAGTATTGATAATTATGTGATACATTTTAATATTTTTATGTACTAATTTGTAATTGCAGTGATTAACCTTTTCTAAAATTATATTGTTTTTATTTAGACGAGATAAGTGATAGTTATGCTTTAAAAAGAAGATTTTTTTTTCCCTTATTCTGGTAGTCGTATTTTTTAATTATTTTGTGAAAATTTATTGAGACTGCTTATTTGAACTGCTTTAAACGTAGGTTTATTACAACACGTACCTATTTGTAAGATATATAAGATTATAAGTAATTAACAGCGTAGTCTTTTGAAATGTAAAATAAGAAGTAAAGCACAATATGTTTTGTATCTTTTGTATATTTTGTATATTCACTCAGCAAAAGACATTGTTTTCCCTGTAAGGAATATATAAATCAAATAAAAAAAGAGAATATGCGCGAAAGTTCGTAGAGCTATGTTCTCGCCAGTAGCACACCTCCGCCCCGAAACCGCGTAGCAGCGAAGCCGAGGTAGTTCAATTCAGCTAGCGAAATTCGAGTAGCAGAACATGACGCGACCTAGTTGAATTGAACTACCACGGTTTCGCTTTATGCTGGAATTGTATAGCTCTACATTTTCTATTTCGTTTTATTGCATTCTGACGTCATAAATTGTGAAATTGCCAATAATGTGCATGACATTGACATGTGCTTATACTGTATTTAATTTACCCAGTGTATTTATACAAAATGAAAATGGGAAAACCCATTTAATAATTCGCATACTTAGTATTTATTATGTATATCTTATTATAATATTAGGATGTCGATAAAAAGTATGGAAAATTGTTTTAAAATAACTTTTTACATAATTTTATATTTTTAATATTAAATGATTCGATTAAATATGGTCTCATTGTGATTCTATGTATTTAATTATAATGTAAAATGTGTGTAAGAAATATGAAAATCAAAATACAAGCAATACACGGTTCATAACAAATTCTTTTTTTTTACAAATTAATTGTCATCGCATTAAGAAAAATGTAAAACAGAGCATAAATAAAATTTTATTGTGAATAAAAACAAAATTGCATTATAATTTTCTTATAATATGGTCCTTTAACGACAGAGATCCTTATCTGAAAACATACACAACACTGACTAAAACAATATAAGTAGATAGGTTTCTATCTACTTATATTGTTTTAGTTATATAAATGTTCAGTTCTCAGAAAGTCAGAATAAATCTAATAAGTACCTAAATACATGTATCACAAACACACATGCTCAATGAAACGCACCATAAAGCCTCCCGCAAACAGGCGCGACGCGACCGCGACGGCGCGATGCGACACTGGTAATTGTTGTACCGTGAAGTTTTCTTAGAAATTATTCTATTAGGGTCGCGTCACGTTATCGCGTATCGCCTGGTCACGGGAGCCTTTACTTCTGCGTATGTATTAAGATTGTCTGCACATTGCATCTCGGGAAATCCCCGAATATAGATCGAAATGCATTATCGATCCCTTTTGTTTTTCGTATAGAGATGGGACAATACTTTTCTGCGTTTGAAATTAATAATCGACTAAACGCTTATTCGATATATAAATTGTATTAGTTTAATTGTTATTATAATTTTGCCTAATTATTTAATATGATCTTATTTGTATGTAGTAGTTTAGTTGTGAACAATGTTATTTTAATAAATAGGTACAGACGCCAGCACATCAACCTACTCCAATCTGTCAAATTTTCCCAATCGACATTGAACCTTATACCTTAGCGATAAAGTTGAAAATCTATTAAAGAAATTTGACAGATTGTAGTAACTTGATGTGCTGGCGTCTGTACGATTCATTGTATGTGTTTTTAGTTGTAAGAAAAACAAATAATCATTATTATGAAAATGTTATTTCTTATTGTCCTTGAAAACAGGCAGCTTCAATATACAGCTTAAATATATCAGAAAGGTGTGGTGATATTCAAATTTGTTCAGTTTGATTCTGTATCACACACTTACGAGAAGATATGACCAATTTCTGATACATGCTGAATTGGTATCTGATTTTTTTTTTTAATGGCTGTTTATAGAGTTCCGTTTTTCTTATTTTACGTAACTGTAATACTAACGTATTATACACATCAACCTTCCGGAATAAAATCTCTCAACGATGGTCAAAACCTAATCAAAATCTGTTGCATGGTTTAGAAGAAGAACGCGGACATACAGACAAACACGAAAATTGACTTTAATTTATAATAATTAAAAATAATAAGATTAATAATACAGGTTACTGTTGATTCATAGGTTTTAAAGCATTCTTTTATATGAAATTATTTTCGTCAACAGATATGGGTGCCGATGTCAACGGGGAGGATTCCGAAGGAAAGACTCCTCTGCACGAAGCTATTTTGTATGGGGATCAGGGTATGGTGGAATGTTTGCTTATGAATGGCGCTAATGTACACTTTAAGACCAGGTAAGATAATTTTTTCAAACATTTCAATTAAACAGTTGTATTATTATGAATATTTTGGCTTTTCAGTTTTGTGTTAGCCCACGTTTGCACGGACGTAATAAAATCGCGGCGAATTTTTTTCGTACACTTTTGTACTCTCGGTATTGAGAATCCAATAGAGCGCATCGAGCGCGTCAAGAAAACACACTGTTGCATATTCAACTCTCGGCGCTAAGCAAATCCAATACGCGAAAAAAAAATCGCCGCGATTTTATTACGTCCATGCGAACGTGGGCTTAGGTAAAGTTCTTTTTTACCCAACTGAGGCGGAGCCCAAAAGGAAGGCAATGTTTTATACTATGTCGAGAATTCGAGATACAAATGGTGTTCATAATGGGCAGGTTTAATATTCCAAAAGACTTTAGAGCCCCTATCAATTTCGGCGCGCTACTAGTTTAGGTAACTAATGGAGCGCAGTGTGTCTGTGTGCATTTTTTTTTCTGTCATATTTTTTTGTCTGAATTCAAGTGATTTTACTGGTTTATTTTTATTTTTAGGAGGCGCAGGTAATTATATCAACAATACAGTTTTAAGTTTACCAATTAATCCAATCTGTTATTACCTCACGATAAAATTATTGTGCAAATAAGCACTTGCCCGGAGGATATTATAACCTCGTTATATTTCGCAATTTGCTATTTTTTCTAATAAACTACTTATTTAAACTACATACGAGTAGAACAATGTTCCCTTCCCTTCCTTTCCTTTTACTCTGCACAAGAACAATTATAACAGATTTTTCCAGGTCTAGGTATATTTTAAATAAAGTGGGCGAAGACGAGCGAGCAAGCACGCGGCTTGTAGTCTCTTTCACTCGTCACTTGTGTCACCCCAAAAATGTACGCGAACCTTTAGTGTGACACGAGGGCGAAAAGGATCTGCGTTTAAGTACGCGTACTTGCTCGTATCGCCTTTATCAGCCACCTAAGTAATTCCTAGTGTAAACACCTACAGGCTTACTTTATCTGACTATTTCGCACAGGAATGGCGAGTGCCCCCTTATCACGGCAGTATTACGCGACGACCCGGTGATCATCAACCTGCTCCTCAAATGTGGGGCTCACCTGGCCAGCGCCGACATATACCCGGTCACAGAGATCATGACCACGGCCATCAGGACCGGGTCTATCTCCAAGCTGGAGTCTTTGAGACTTGCGGGAGCGAAGTTCGACGTGTTTGATGAGCTGAGACAGACGCCTTTGCATAAGGTAATTTTACTTACAACTTGGTTTCTTTATAAGCATACAAGGTGGCAGGGACATCGAAGAGAACTGTTACCATGCAGTATATAGTTCTGAACCCCACTGCGTTGAAATGTTTCAACGGTAAAAAAAAAAAAAATGTTGCTGTTCCATACATTTTGACCGCATAGAAACAGCAGATTTTTTTTAAATAACCGTCTTAAAAATTTTATTCTGGGGGTTCAGCATCATGTACTGAATACATGGTGACAGTTTTCGCGTCGATGTGTCTACCAGCCTGTATATCTACTATACAAGTAAATATCCAGTATGGGATATTAACAAAATCATGAAATAGGAATTAACTAATAACGCCCAGTAAGAAAAAAACTACGCAATAGTGAGTCACATAATCGGCTGATCCGGGCCCTGCACCCTAATTGCGTAACACATGATCAATCACAATCTGTTTAATTTTGGCAGTTCAACAACATTCATTGCGTTATTTACGTTGTTGAGCAGACACATTTTTCGAACATATTGGCAATGGTAATGGATTTAATATTTATCAATATTTTAGTTCACTATAGATCGATATTTCATATTTCTATACAGTAATATTGCCAAATTAAGACGTCGATATAATAATATGCCAATGGTCTTGAGTAGTTAGCTTGCGTGTTCTGTGCTGAGCTTACGCAATGCATCGTACGTCCAGCCAGTAATAGGACTCGCCCATCAAGGGTTTATAGTGTACAAGTGGCAGTAGAACACTGACTCCTAAGTCACAGGTATCCCTAGTTTAGGAGTCAGGGTTTCAACTTTTGTGCGCCTTTTCATCATCATCATCATCATCAGCCTATTAATGTTCCCACTGTTGGGACACAGGCCTCCTCTCGGTGAGAGGGAGTGGGCTGCAATCTACCACGCGGGCCCAGTGCGGGTTGGTAGATGTCACATGTCTTCGAATTTTTTGGTTCTAAGACATGCCGGTTTCCTCACGATGTTTTCCTTCACCGTTATGACAGCAGTGGTGATGAAATTATTTACACCAAGTAAAGCGCCTGCCTGGGTTCGAACCCACGACCTACAACTCGTAAGTCGGGGCCGTTACCACTGGGCCACCACTGCTCTTTACGCGCCTTTTAATTACTGTAAAGTTTAGCTAGATATTAAGCAATTTGTAAGGACTTGGATCAATAAAGTTTATATTTATTTATATTTATCAAGGAGCGCTGTCCTGAATTAGACGCAGTATTAATTTATGATACATTATACAAAAAAGGTATTTTAATAAAAAAAACCTATACTAAAAGATTAATAATTAAAAATTATCTTTAAAATGGTGTATGTTTCAGAAAAATGCTCTTGATAGTTTTTGCGTGTTTCTCAGTTTTTTATCCGCGCCGCGTTAGACATAACTTTACAAACTAATTACACTATGTAATATTCTAAAATATTCACAGATTAAGTTATTGAAAATGCTCTAATTTAACTATTATTTTTTCCAAATCATTAACACTGCTCGTTTAGACGTAATCTTCAGTATAAAATCAAAACAGTGAAATATTTGACAGCTATATGCGACCGCGTTACCCGCTATTAAAATGCATGCTCTTAAATGTTGAACGTGTCTGCTTCTGTATCCTAATAAATCATCAGTCTGAGTTACTGTTCAGGCCTTCTCTCCGTGAGAAGAATAGTAATATCAATTAGTAAGTCGGTCCACCACTAGACTAACCCTATTCACCTTACCCGGTGAATCCCCCGTTCATCTGCTCCGTATCAAATGCTATAAACGAATAACTACACGACTTATCGCTCGGGTCGAGTGGAAAATGAATCACTGGTTTTTCCAATTCGTCTAGGGTATGAGGAAAAAGCAGTGTTTAATTTTAAATTGGGTTTAAGGAACATAACTAAGTTATTAGATTGCGTTTATTTCTAAACCCATCCCCAAAAATATTTAGAAACGAATGTGCGGTCTTTCAATTTATTTCATTTGCCCCAATTTCATGTTTTTTGTTTTTAATCCCTTTCGGCGAAGCTCTTGGCCTGCATCTCACCTGATAGTAAGTGATGATCAGACTGAAGGTGGAAACGAGCTTCACCCGGAATCCTTAACGACAAAGGAACTGGCTACTGGCTATCTTACTTTGAACTGACCAAACACAAGAATGCTGTAAACATCGTTGTCATGGCGACAGACTTAGATAGTGACAGCTAGTCAGGCGGAATTAGAACAAGCCCTTACCACCAACCAAACCGAGCAGATTTTTTTTACCCCACTAAGAATCGCGCCCGGGATGCTCAGACAACTCTAGGATCCAAACAATGTAGTTCAACATCTTTATAATATAATCGCTTTTGCGGGGTTATAAGTACCAGTTGCATCATGACACTTGGCAGTGGAATTGGTGATTTGATTGCATTAATATGTGGTTTTCAGCGCATTACCTAAATCTCTCAATATAAAATTTTGCAAAACTTACATAGTCAGCCTATAATGTTCCAACTGCTGGAACACAGACCTCCACTCGATAAAAGGGAGTGGGCCGTAATCCACCACGCGGGCCCAGTGCGTGTTTCTAGATGTCACATGTCTACGAATTTTTGGTTCTAGGACATGCCGATTCCTCACGATGATTTCCTTCATCCTTTTGAGACTGGTAGTGATGAAATAATTTACACAAAGTAAAACGCTAGGTCGTGGATTCGAACCCAAGTAGGCGCTTTACTTTGTGTAAATAATTTCATCGCCACTCCTCTCAAAACGGTGAAGGAAAACATCGTGAGGAAACCGGCATGTCCTAGAACCAAAAATTCGAAGACATGTGACATCTACCAACCCGCACTGGGCCCGCGTGGTAGATTACGGCCTACTCCCTCTCACAGAGAGGAGGCCTGTGCCCCAGCAGTGGGAACATTAATAGGCTGTATATATACGTAGGTATGTATCAAAAACGCTTGTCGGGGTTCGATCCAAGATTTGCAACTCGTAAGTCGCGGCAGTTACCACTGGGTGACGGCTACAATACTTGCAGAAAGATAAAGATGAAAGGCAGAGATATTCTTCGTAATTATGCCTATTATTAGGACTTATTTTTATAACCTTTTTTCTTTCTCCAGGCTGTGCTCTGCAATAGTCCCGAAGCAGCTGAGTATCTTCTTAAACAGGGGGCTAATAAACACTCCAAGGACGTCCTGGGCCACACTCCAGTTGACTACGCCAGGAAACTGAACAGGGGAAACCTCATGATCTCCTATTTACACTAAATACTTTATTTTTGAACCATTATAGTATTTTATTTTGGATCTGGATATGTGAAGACTTTTTGTGGGGACAAAGTTGCGCAACAAGGTTTTTTTCAAAATTTCGAATATATGATCTGATTGCTGTTATGTAGCATTATATTATAAGCTTATTAGGAAAACACGCAAACATTATTTTTATACTGGTTTTTGTGAAATTATAGTCACCCTTGTAATCGTCTCTTGTACAAGAAGGTATATTTATCTATGTGAGAGTTACAATAGTTTCAACCTTAGCGAAATTTCAATTTAGTGGGACCTGTTGTAAAAAATCTTAGAGCAGAGGCCGACTATAACTTAATTCATTTATACTTTTTGTAAAAAGGTAATTGGATGGCAACAGTTGCGCAACTGTAGCACCACTCAAGGTCAACTGTCAAAAAAGTTGGGTGTAAGTGTGAATGCTAGCAAGCGACAGAACCAATCTGTGATAACGTCGCGGTTTTTTTTTAATAAGTTTAGCTATGCGACTGTACCGATGCAAAATACTTTAAAATACTCAAAAAAGCATATAAACGGAAAGAAATAAAAAGAAAGAACAAATTACGACTGAATATTAATTATTGTCTGTTATTAGAATCTCGTTTACTTAATAATTATCCCTAGCAACTTTTTGTGGGGACACAGTTGCGACGTAGTCGCGACACAGTTTGCATTAGTACAGTCGCAAAGCATTCTGTTTTGTATGCTGTGTTGTATTGTATGTTTTATTTAATTGAGGCATATATTAAAGGTATTATCAAGTAATAAACGAGTTTTAATATTTACACCTTCACACTATAACTGAATGAAATAAAACAAAGCAATAAAGATTTATTACTATATTGGAAAGTAGGAACTTTTATTTATTAGGTAACATAATATTGTAGCCGAAAGACGTCCTCTGCTGGACATAGGCCTTCCGTATTAATATACGATTTTATTCTAAGTATTTATTTAAAAATATCAAAAACGAAGTGAAGATAAGTAGGCCCTGTAATACCGGTAGCTTACATAAAAAACTAATACAGTAAAATAAAATGTAAGTGTTTGTTTTTAAGATCAAAATAACATCTTTATACTAAATGCTTTTAAGAAAGTATGTACGGTACTTATAAAAAAAAAACTATTTTAAAAATATTTGTCTGTCTTTGTCGGTTTGTTCCGGTTAATCTCGGAAACGGCTGGACCGATTTTGACGGGACTTTCACTGGAAAATAGCTGATGTTATAAAGAGTAACTGAGGCTTTTATTTTAGAAAAAGAATTAGGGTTCTCGTGGGAGAACCCGCGGCCAGCAGCTAGTTAAAAATAATAATAGATCGAGTAGGTAGGTACCTTAAAACCGTACAATGTGTAAAACCGTACATCGTCTTTAGTTATTGTGATAAAACCGACATATACATCATATACATATACAGAACTACATGAAAGGTTCATAAAGCAACTCTGCTCAATTTTAATTATTAAGTTACTTATTGTAAATGTGCCCCTTTTTATAAATAAACGATTTTATTATCCTGGCGTATTACTCAGGACTGCCAGGTTGGTCATCAGCAACGGTATATGGTGCTCCTGGAGGGGGCAGGGTCCGAAGCTGCTGCAACTGCGACCGTGTCTCCCGGAGATCATCGCATCTTCCACTGCTGAGGAGTTCACCATCGATGACAGCAGTTTGTTGCTGGAGATAATAAGAAAATAACATAAGATTACAACTGGAGGAAGTACTCGTAGAAAGGAAGGAGCTACTAAAGTGGCGATAATATCAAAAGGGCATATATTTGCGACGTTGCCCACTTTCGGAATAAACGCTTCCGGGTACCCGGCCCTGCCGTGTTCTGTCAGAGACGGGGAAACAATCGGTTACGTACAATTTGTACGAACTTGTTCACATAGCTCTGTGTCAGGCGCATCTGGATCGTCAGTGTCCAGGAGCACGCTCGGACGCACGGACGCTCTGACAGTGCTATCCGATTTTTATCTAGGGACGTTGACGACAAAGAGATTTAAGATTATCTTAAATCTCTTTGGTTGACGACATCATGAACACAGAAAGGTTGATAGAACTTGTACGACAGAATAATATACTTTACGATCTTTCTAATCCACATTATTTGAATTCAAAGAAGAAAAACAGATTACACTGATACCGATTTCCCTGTTAGGTGTGAACACGGGTGACAGATGGCACGTCCCTGACGGGAACACTGAATAGAACAACTCGGAACACGGATAGCCCTGACTCGGAAATGTGTGGATAGCCCTTTAACGTGCTTTCCGAGCTACGGAGTGGTCTTGTCTTGTTATGTAAAGATTGGTCACCCATCTATGGACTAACCGCGACAAGCTTAGCGTAACCTGAACGATAGACCCGTGCGGCTGTTATTACTTAGCCACAGACCCCCAAAATGGACTGTTAACTGAGAATGGAACCTTACTTCACTATTTGGTTGAGTATCATTCTTGGCGAGGCATATTCTTGCTGAGCTGCCCAACAGGCGACCCTGAGAGGACACCCTCGGAACCCATGGCTTCCAGACAGCATCTGTTGAGCGAAGTCCAGTACAGCATCAGCTCCAAATTCTGCGTTGTCTAGAACTGAAAAATGATTTAAATCAAACGGCTTGATCCCATGTAAAAATCTTTGCAAGCGTTTGCACGGATGAACACAGATGCTTCACATCGCATTTTAGGTATGAACCTACAAGTACGCTGCGGGCTTGTCTTGTCGGGCCAATTCAGTGAGTGTAACGTAGTCAGAAGAGTTACGCGATATAAGACAGGGCAACTTCTAGGTGAATATAACTGTAGGTGATTTAGGCTGTGCGACCTGAATTGCACTTTCTTCACTCTTACTACACTCTTTCTATCGCGTGACTCTTAGATCTTGTGACTGAACTGACTGTCTTGTGACTGGTATGTGTGAGCTTCATACATACCTAAACTGCGAAGTGACCCATCTGTATTAATCTGAGCATGAGGTCCTGGGTTTGATTCCCGGGTTGGGCAAAGTATTACTGAGATTTTTCATCTAGAATTTCTCAATAACAGCCTCGATTCTGGAGTTGTCCCCCTTTTACATGGGAGTAAAACATAACTGGCGAAATGTGGGTGTACTATAGGAGGCTCTGACATATTATCGCTATTGGATCATAGACCACGTTTGTCCAGTCTCCTTTGCGCCTTTTCTATTCTACTAACATAAAACACGCCTTTGCGACAAGTTATTTTCTCATCTACATTGTTACTGAATAACAGTTTACTAACCAAACTCAGAAAAAAACCGGCCAAGTGCGAGTCGGCCTCGCCCATGAAGGGTTCCGTAACAGCAAGTAACATAATATAGAAGTTCTTGTAGTTCGTTAAAGGTAAATTGCGGTTTACGATTCACGGAAAAAACGTAACGGCTAGAAATAAACAAGTTATTGTTATTTACAACCAAGCGACTCGGTTCTGAGAGAGCCTGCAAAGTTTGTTGCTAGAATTGAACCAGTGAACTTGGTTAACGTAAGTAGGTAACATTAACACAGTTAAGTTATAATATAATAGATAACCTAGGTTGGTTACTTTTAACCTATTTACTCTGCTCGCTTGTGTGATTAAATAAACTACTCGTTCAAAAATAGCTGCAATACTCGGTTGATAACTGCCGAGCTGCGCTTATTTACCGATACATAGTTTGTTTATTTGCTTTTTAATATGTTACACGGTTTTAAACATCATGGTGACATATCTAATATTAATCAAGTATTATAAGGTCTAAAATTAAATAACATACTAGTCAGTTATTAAACGTGTAAACTTGTCTATGATTAACCAAATTCGATGTAGTTGAAATTACTAAGACACTCATTTGGAAATAGACAAGAAGGTAGTTATTTAATAATAACCAAGAGCATTTAGCAATACTTGCTTGTTTGGAGTTAACAAAGCTGTATTGAACGTTTTAAATAAGTCTTGGTTATTTGTAGCCGTATAATTTTTAGCCAAGCCAAATTGATACTTTGCTAGCGTTTTATTTTTTCCGTGTGACGTATTAAAAAAAAAACTACTTACTAGATCTCGTTCAAACCA
This sequence comes from Conistra vaccinii, assembly GCA_948150665.1. Classification (NCBI taxonomy): domain Eukaryota; kingdom Metazoa; phylum Arthropoda; class Insecta; order Lepidoptera; family Noctuidae; genus Conistra; species Conistra vaccinii. The sequence goes on from OX411326.1 coordinate 18,585,413, forward strand.
ATTTTCAGTGGAAGTTTACATCTACTTACCAAGTTTCAACAGTATAGTTCTTACAGTTTCGGAAATAAGTGGCTGTGACATACGGACGGACAGACAGATAGACATGACGTCACTATAAGGGTTCCATTTTTTGCCATTTGGCTACGGAACCCTAAAAAGATTGCTTAAAATAGTAAAAAATATAATATATATTACTTACAGAAAAAAAACGATTACAAAAATTGGTAAACTTTTTAGCATTCAAACACAATCCAGAAGGTTTTACACGAATTCATTCAGTCAATAGTACATACTAATTCCATGCAGTCATCTAATTCCGAGGCTCCAAAGTTATAACATTTACCGAGCATTTACCCAATACAGCAACCTAGCAACAATACCCAAAGAGTTCATCCGCTCCTAGGTTTATTCGAAGCTGGTTTAAACGACAAAAATAAATACGTTAAAAAAAAACTAGTCGGTTTCGCTTCTATTTTCAAGAAGCATTACTTGCAAAGAAAACGTCAGTTGTATAAAAGGTAAAGAAAACATCACAAACTTTCGGGTTACAAAATAAAATTTTCAGTGGCAATAGTGATGAATAACTTCTCATACCACGGAGTAAATTTATAAAACTACCGTAAGTAGTCATTTCTTAATTAAAAAAAATCTTGGTATGGCACATTTCTGTATCTCTTTTGGTTTCCTGGCTCTCACGTGGGCCTATTGATTGTTTTGATCTTCTCTAATTTATTCTAGTAAGTTTTCGGGTCCTTTCGTAACTTGTTTTAACACGACTGCCCGAAAAAGGAGTGTAATGTTTTCAGGGTTCATGCATGTATGTTTTATATATATAAGTTCAGTCGTCCCATTTTACCTCGTGAAGTTTTTACGTCTTGTGTTTACTTTTATAATGAAAGCTCCATACGTAATAAACAACTGCACTTGCACCATTTAAATCTGATATATTATATAACAGGAAATGAAGTGAGTATTCTGATACAAAACTGTTGAACTCGGCAGGTCATGGAGCAAATGTACCTGATTGAGATATTCATAGACAAGGTGACCATATACGAATCTGATGAGGACAAGCCGGGCAAACCCGATAAGAATCTGATTATCAGAGTAAAATTTGGGCCCAAACAGCAGTTCATCGTCAAAGAAAGCCAGCTAGCTGTGAACGAGAGGCCAGACGACATAATAAAAACTGACGAAATAACTGGCCGCAGAGAATGGTCAAGAACAATAAGAGTTGGTAAATCATATCTATTCCCTTCATTCCCAGACACAATACTCATGATGTTGAGCAAGTTTCCACTAGAAATAGAAGTTTGGAACGATGACGAATCTGAACTTGCTAACCAAATATTCGTTGGTGTTGGCAATATGCATTGGCACACAAATTTTTTTCATATGTTAAAGGAAACATCAGATCCTTGCAAGATCCACGAACCGTTATCTATTAAAAACAGGACTATATTATATGCTGAATGTTGCTGTTCGCAAGCTGGTACGGTTGATTTTATTCTTCGATTGAGTGCTTTAGGAAACAGCATAATTACGGAATTCCAACAATTATTGAAAGATCCCGAATCATTTGTGTTTAGGACTGACAAAGCACCGAGCATGTTTCAATGCCACAGAGTCGAAGGCGATGATCCCAACTTTTGTATGGTTGGCAGTCTGTATGAGACCACCACGTTAGAAGACCCAGATTTAATTGACCAGGCAAATAAAAAGATCGAAGTATGCACAGAACTACAGAGCTGTGGCATGGGTGGCAAATATGGAGAAATGGTCTGTGAACGCCCTGACGTGGGATCTGCAAAGAAGAAATACGCCATCGACAAGATCAGAATGGGTGATATTATAGGTCCATGTGGTAATGCAAATTGTGAATTAGCCCATAAGGTGAGAAGGTATATTAGAAATCTGGACACCTACAAAAAAAAAGCGACTGGTATCACAGATAAAACGTCAGTAAACGAGAGAAAAGTATGCGGAAAGTGTATCTGCAAAGACGACCGGTTTCACAGAGACGAGTGCCCAAAGGACACTCAGATGAATACCACGTGCACAGGCTGCCAAGGTAAGACAGTGTTTGGTAACACGTGTCAAGATAAAATAGATAAACAGTTTGACACAGGAGCGACACCTAAGACGAGTGCCACGCATATCCCTGGCACAGGTTCGCCACCTAAGAAGAAGGACAAGCCTGTCGGTGGCGCAGAAGCGACACCTAAGACGAAGGACCCGCAAGTCGGTTACGTTTTTAGTATTACAGCATTTCCAGATTACAAACAAGGCATGTTTGGACACGATACCATCGTTGAAGATTGTTTCTGTACGAAAACTAAGAGTGTAGTTGATGTTAAAACTACAGGTTGTACAGCTACTAGTCAAGATGTAGTTCAGAGCATATCCGGGTTTAGTTATCGCAATGCAACATCAAGCAAATCCGACACAAAAGCCCACTTATGCAAATCAACGGTCGGCGTCGGAATCAGTACTCCAATTATATACAATGTCAGTCAAGTAGGAACATCTTACCAAGTCCCAACGTGTAACGTAGGAATCAATCCACCGGCCAACCTAGAACAGAAGCGTAAAGTGCAAGTTTATAATTTCACGGAAATGCCGGTAGAAAAAGATTGTAAATGCACTCCAAAAAAGCCAGCACCACCTTGCAAGACGTTCGATTGCGACTGTTTAGCGGAAACTCAAAACATTGCTTCTAGAAAAATTCATAAGCCATACTGTCCTTTATATAAACATAAGGATAACTGTCCGGTTACAATGATGAATGAGGAGGAAGAACAAAAGAAGTTGGATGAAGATGAAGAGGAATCAACACCCCTGCCGTATGGCTTACCGCCGATAAAACTAGGCCCGTGTCCTATCTTAGGAAGGCCATGCACAGTGCCAGACGGTTTTGCCAGAATGTACAAGAACGCACAAGTGCCCACACAGCCGTTCAGCTACAGTAATGACGGCAAAGTTTGCTGTTCTAAGGAATTCGAACGAATAAAGAAGGCGATTAGAGAATACACGAGGAATGATAAAGAGAGCGACTTCCGTTGCATTAACAAGTTTAACGTAGATACGGAGAGACGCTGTTGTGACAAGGAGCAGGTATTGGCAGCCCTCACTGGGAAGGCATGCTGTGGTGCGCACAAATTAGCAATTCAAGAAAAGTTTAAAAAAGAAGAGAAGAAACAGCCATGATATCATTGATGTTTTATTTTGTAACCTGATTAGACTTTTATACAACTACTAGTTGTTTTATTTTAACACTAGCTGAGCCCCGCGGTTTCACCCGCATTAGTCTCGATGCCGTAAGAATATCGGGATAAAATGTTTCCTTTGTCCTTCTCCAGGTTAGGGTCTACCCATGTGCCAAATTTCATCCAAATATGTTTAGCCGTTTTAGTGTGAAAGCGTAACAAACATACAATTAATGAAACAAACTTTCGAATTTATAAAATAAGTCATGCAAAACAAACGTAAAGGTGAAAAATGATTTTTTTACATTAGATCTCACATCTTTTTACGGTAGAAGAACTGTGTTGCGAGACTTGCATTTTTTTACATGTTATGGTTTTGATGGGATTATACGGGGTGTCCGGGACATCGACGCGAAGCCTGTTACCATGGATTCAGTACATGATTCTAAACCCCCGTGAGTTGAAATTTTTCGACGGTTATTAAAAAACAAAACCGCTGTTCCATACATTTTGACCGCGTAGGCACTTTTCTATGAAACAGCTGTTTTTTTTTTTAATAACCGACAAAAAATTTCAACGCAGAGGTGTTCAGAACTATGTACTGAATTGTAACCGGCTTCGCATCGATGTGCCTGCCACCCTGCATAGTTAGGAAGTTAGGATTACTGGCGAAATGTGGGAAAAAAAACTACTATAGGTACACCTCTGCCTAACCCTTCGGGGAATACACACTGGGCTTAGTCGACGCGGTCAGGCTATTTCCAAGACACCATCGGTCGTAGTCATTTCCCATGAGAGTAAAATACAATAGACGACATATATTTAGTAACTTAATCCGCTTTACTGTTCTTAAAGAGTCATAAAGAACCCTGTAAGAAACGAACTCGGACTCGGACACGACGTGTTGCCACGACAAGAGCCGAACGCAAAGTGAGCTACAACCGCCCGACACCCCCACTTATATAGGATTGCTGCTCGGCCCACCTCGGCTAGGATCGTTATCAGAGCGATAAGCAAACAATCGCAACAAGTCAATCGTCATCCTGAGAATGCCTCGTTGAGAGGTGAAACACGTGTCGATTTCTTACAGGGTTCTTTATGACTCTTTAAGAACAGTTAAGCGGATTAAGTTAGGTACTAAATATACGTCGTCTATTGTATTTTATAATGAATTTCCGCAAAGTCACGCCTGAGTCAATTACTTCACTATCCCATGAGAGTACTATTGATATTATAAGGCTCCAGCCTTATTAGGCGGTTTACACACGGCACCGCGCACCGCCGCGGCAGGCGGTGAAGCGGATCTCATGTCGCATTGGCCTCTAATAAATCCGTTGATGCCTAACACACGTACAGCGCGCGACCGCGCGGTCGAGCGGTGCCAAAACCGCCCTCCGCGGCGGAGCGCGATGCCGTGTGTAAACCGCCTCAAGTTATCGGTAGTGTAGAAGTAGTGTTGTTTATGTATGTTCCAACCAGGGTTGGGCAGTATTTGAATTACTTGTAATTAAAATACGTAATTGAAATACAAATACGTAATTGGTATTTGTAATTCAATTACTTCTTATAAATGTAATTTGTAATTGGTATTTCAAATACCTGACGCTGAGGTATTTTGTAGTTAGTATTTCAAATACTTATGGCTCCAAAATACATTTGAATGGGTGCGATGATGCGATCTGCAGAAAATAGCGCTCGATAGCTTTGGTAAGCAAAATGGCGACCGCTAAATATGTAAATCTTTAAAGTTGGCAACACTGCACTTAAACTGTACTGTAGTCTGTACTGCAGGTATATATCTAAGGGTATATACGTCAAATTGTCAATTGTAATTTTCATTCGGCGATGGAGTGAATCATGTGAATGCTGTGACATATTTAGCGGTCGCCATTTTGTAAAATATGATGGTAGAAATATTCCCATTGCCTTAGGCTGGGCTAGATTAGTTCTATTCTATTTATCTAACTTTACACCAGACTGTATTTTGTAATTTGTATTTTAAATAAAAATTGTCAAAATACTGTATTTTGTATTTTATATTTCAAATACACGACTTAAAAATATTTTGTAATTCGTATTTTAAATAAGTGCGAGATAGTATTTTGTAATTTGTATTTTAATTAAAGCAAAGCATGTATTTTGCCCAGCTCTGGTTCCAACACGCATACACAACTGTCGCAGTAAAATATTATACTCTTTTCGTGTCTGACGTGTTATGTGCAAGTAGCATCTTAAAAATTAAAATGTTTTTGCTATTATGTGTATTCCAGCCTCCAGGCATTTTGTATTGTAATTCTTACTAATATTATAAATGTGAAAGAAACTCTGTCTGTCTGTCATTTATCTTTCCAGGCTTAAATGGCTGAACGGATTTTGGTAGACTATGACCTGGGTTCGAACACAGGATATTCTTATCCCGGTAGTATGTTCCCGGGGTTTTTTTTTTAATCCACGGGGGCGAAGCCGCGGGCAAAAGCTAGTGTGAAATAAACGTGTGGCGGCATCTACATCGCCACATGCGAACTACGCATCCCACTGACGTAACGCGAAATCCTGCATCGCGCAAGCAGAGTTTACTGCGTGACGAGTATAATAATTATACAGCGTCCCGACAGCAATCGTCGGGCAGAAGCCCACCAGACATAGCACCCGTCTGGTCGGAGGACCCTCCCTTTTCTATAGAGGATGAGTGAACTTTACACCCTGTTCCTCATACCTCTAGAAACGTATACATATAGTAGAACTAGCAGCCCGTACCGGATACTCAAACTCAAACTAAAAAAACTCCAAGCATTTATATTAAACCATTTACAGGCACTTAACGTACTGACACAGTCCTGATAATATAATACTACGTACAGATACCCAATCTCATACCAAGAAATGACACCTCCCTAAGTCGGGCTATTGACTGGCTACAGCGTAAATGTGGTACAGTTATGACAAATTGAGTAAAACGGCATCTATTGCAAAGAGCCTTAAACAAAAAGGTTTTATCTTTTTTTGTTGAAAATACGATATTTATGAGTTACAATAGATAAATCAGCATTAAACAAGGAAGTTTTGATTTTTACTAATCTTACTTCAGCCAAAATTTTCCGTTTATCGCTTTTTAGTGACTGTTAATTTCATAATTGTTACCCATGCTGCCATCTATGATCTTTTTTCAAGACTAATTATAATTTGTTCGAATTGAGACCCCATGGTACTGATAAAACATATAATGGGTTTAATTTGATCACTTTGAACGTCAGGTGTGATGTTCTGTTGATGGCTAGCACTGTATTGCAGGCTACACAACTCACAAGTTGGTGCAACTCTAGTCAAGAAGTTTTCTTAATTTTAATTAAAAATAAACATGATTTTTTAGAATTTCTCACTTCCTGAACCACAATGGAAAAAGATGAAGCCGAAAATGAACAGGACAAGCCGAAAAAAAAGAAAAGCTCTTCGAAATATAACTACACTTTTGGCGATGTATATCCAGGTAAATAAATACACAGATCGCTCAAGGCCCACTTACCTACTAAAGGTCATCGCTCATTATAGCAGCACGGCTCCGACACGGCAAATAACTTGTCAATCAAGTTAGGATTTTAAGTCAAATGCATTAAATCTGTTTTACTATGGCTATATAAAATAGCGGACGGCTCGCCGGCAGTGAGCGGCCCGTGAGCCGTCACACGGCGCGCCGACAGCACGCTTTAAGCTAGGAGCCCGCTCGCCGGCGCCTCGTCGTCCGCGCGATGACGCCTCGCAGTCCGCGCGGTGACGCCTCGCCAGCCGTGCGGTGACGCCTCGCTTGTGCATGAGCAACAAGCTGTCACCCGCGTGCCGTCAGCGACCGGTCGCCTAGCTGCCGGCGCGTTGGCGACTAGCGGTCGCCTTGCTTACGGCGCGTTGGCGACTAACGGTCGCCTTGCTTACGGCGCGTTTGGCAACTAGGGGTCACCCTGCTTACGGCGCATTGACGACTAGATATTTTTAGGCGGTGCCGGGACGTTAAGGTCATCGTCCATTATAACAGCATTATAATTGCCGTGTCGGAGCCGTGCTGCTATAATGAGCGATGACCTTTACTGTGCTGGAGCGGTGCTGTTATAATGGGCGATGACCTTTAGTTACCTACTTAGTAAGGGGTTTTGCGCACTATGTTGCCACGACGACAAATGGTCATGGTCGAAGCCTTGGTCGCTGTAGCTCCGACCAAGGTGCTACCAATGGCCGTGATCGTGACCGCAAAGTGTGCGAGTATCTTTAGATCTACTGAGTTTGCAAGTTCTGCAACATTCACAATCAGCCTAGCCTCCCAACTATGTGTGAGCGGATTCCAGTCTAACCGGATGCAGCTATACCAGTACTTATTTATTTTGCCAAACATGGATGCCAAAATTCCAAACATTTTCTTAATTTCAGGAGTAGTACTTGGGCACAAGTACTGCCTCTTGCAACGGACCGGGCTGCCTGTGCCGGCGCACATGGGCTGGCTGTGGGACGCGACAGATGTGCCAGGCATGAAGGTACTTATCAATTAAAATTTTAAACTTTTGCTTAGATTCAATAGAAAAATTAAGTGCATTTGGTTCTGATACCACGATGAAGTTCAACCAAAACTAAATTATATCTATACCAATCACAAAACATGTTATGGTAGTAGTTGCATGAACTTAATAATAATTGCGCCAGAAAGATTGTACTTCAAAAAAAATTATATGAAAGTGAACACTGTGAGTAACCATAAGTTTTAGTCATTTTGATATTTCAAACACAATTTTTGTTTGCAAACTTGTAGTCAGTCCGTAAAGGCTGGTCACCAGGCGTCATTGGCAAAAGCGTGGCAAAAGTAATGACGTTCAGGTGTCCGCGTGGCGGCAATGAAAAAGAAAAGAATAAAAAGAAGAAAAAGAAAGGGAACAGACCAGGTGCTGATATCGGAGGTGGGGACTCTGAACCAGAAGAACCTCTAGAAGCTAAACCCGCACTAAAGGTCCAAAGGAAAGGCGATGTTTTTACTATTCAGGTAAAGATATAGCTGGTATTTATATGAGTAGTCGATAAGATAAACTTGAAAAGGTGTCAATAATAGGATTAATTTTCAGGTAAATCCATTAAAAGATTTAACTGACATAATGCCAAACGAAGATCCTTATGTGGACTGTGATCCAATGATTTTCAAAATAATAAAGAAGAGAAGCCCAGAAGAGCAAGCGAAGGTCGAAGCGCGGAAAATGGTGAAATTAAAAAGACAGCGAGATGCCGAAATTCGGAAGGCGTTAGCAGAAGCCGTGGAGGACATATGCAAGTGTGCTTACATGGATGTGTATTGCAACGACTTGTCTGCTATAGACAGGGTCATTGATAGCTGTCCAGCATTTAAAGATCCTGACTGCGTTTGCAAGGCAGAATCTATGAGTTCTTTGTCAAGTAATGCAACTTGGGATATAGAGTATACTCCTCCGTTTGGGTGCTTCGACTTGGCTCCGAGGAAACGTAAGATGTTCATTCACGTTGAGACGCAATACATACCAGCTGACGCGGGTATCGTCGAAACCCCAAAGCCCCCGCCAAAGCCTAGAACTTGCAGGAGATCCTGCACCTCTCTTCGACCTAGGAGGAAATTCTTTAGGAAACCCTGCTGTAGTCCCTGTATTTGATAATTTCGGTTGTTTAAGTATTTCTGATTTAGATAAATTTATACTCGTTTTGTATAAGACTAGATTTTTTATCTTAACGTCCTTGAATTCGATCAGTATTTGGCAGAACATAGTAGGTAGAGTCTTTATTAAAACATTTTTACATGTTCAATGATTGATTAAGTAAATACGCTATCGCTGGGATTTAGATTCTTAAACTAAATAAAAACAACTACTGGTCAATAAACTAACTGCCTTTACCTATTACGTTTCGTTCACCCTCTCTCACAAAAACAGTACCTACTATTCAAAATAAGATGATACATTTTTACAAAAGTATGCCATTACCCGGCTGTTGATATAGCACACACACGGAGAGAAAAAGTTCGTCTTTGTAAAAAGTATAAGTCTCATGAACATGTGATTTCGTACATTCCATAATAGTCCGTTTCGTGACCTAATGGATACGTTATACGCCGGACACAAATTGGTGAAACGTAAATGGTCATTTATACACGAGCAGCACGTTGTGTACGGCAGCCGGAGACGTGTCGGCGGCGGCCATCGACGACGCATGTGGTACTAACATGAAATCGAACACGTAGGACCTGGCCAATGATGATGATGATGCTTAAAGTACGTCAACAAATCACTACAATAAGCAGACGTTAAGGCCTATTCGGACAAAAGCGATAACGCTGTCGCGATCGGTAGCGACACTGGTTCACCTTTTGGTTTGTCACTTTGGAACAGTATCTCTCGACCGTGACAGTGATATCTGAATAGGCCTTTAATGATGACAACTTTAAGCAACAAAGCAAATAATCTATATGCAATACAACGTGCAGTTTATTTCGGTCTTTCTTCTCAGACTAGTCAGACAGGAACACCGAACTGAACTAGTTTTTTTAAACATAAGTTATTTTTGACAAATTTTAAACCAATTTAAAACCAACAAATTTTGACTAAGCGATTTTATTTCAACGTGTGTTACATTTCATATTACGTTTGACCAATCAGAGGGCCTAGTGTGAGTTTCATTTAACCTTCTCGATCATACGCATCGAGCGCGTTCGGCGTTCCGATTGGCCCTTCACCGGTGAATTTCTCACCCTTCAACCGGAGCGCCAAACGCGGTCGATGCGTTTGATCGAGATGGTAAAATGAAAGTCAACCTAAGATTTCCAACCCAAAAAAAAAAAAAAAAAACAAAAAAAAAGGCCTCTGTTCCCAACATTACTTACTCCGGCTGTATCGATCACTGTTTTCGTGTGCGTAGTATTTGAGGATGAAGGGCACCACAATACTGGTGCCGAGGACCACGGCTCCGCCTAGCGCCAACGATGCTGGGTTGATGTTTATTGTTGGAAAATCCTAGAGATCACACATTCAAAACAGTTTTTCAGATGATATCATGGGGCCTGGTTAACTAATTTGCAAATGTTGCAATGGTCTCGAAATTGTGATATTTTGACAGTTTTGCCATACAAAATCTGTCAAAAACACAATGGCGAAACCATTGTAACTTTTGTAAATTAGTAGAGCTGGCCTCCGCTGTTAATACATGGGGCTTGGTGGATATTATTAAAATAATGATGTTGTAATTTACTGAAGAGTAACTCAACTTTTTATTACATTGGGAATGCCAAAGAAAATTAAGTAGCAAAAATAATTATCTTCTTTTCCTTTTATTCCAATGTATGATTATATTGATATTGATTTCGATAAGAGAAGGGGAAAGCTGGAAATAATACATATAGAACATATTCTGAAGACCAAAAAAGCCAGTATTAATGAAAGCTTAATAACGTACCAACATTCCATACGCCGAGTTCATAGTTTTCTTCACCGGAATACTTAGGAAGGGAACTGTAAAGTCCAAGTCTATCTGGAATATCCAACAAAAACTTCTTTGAATTAGGTAGATCGGTACACCTTTTACAACATTACCTACATTATTTTCAATTAATATTTATTCTTACTCTTAGAAAAATATACATTGTAATTTTGTTCATTTTATATTTTCCTAGAAATATGTAATAAATTTTAATAATAAATTTAAAACACAAATTGTTGTTTGTTTAAAATTTTGTATGTTCTTCGAACAATTAAATCTGAATTCTGTCTGATATAAGTGGAGCTAATTTATAAGTTTTAACCGAACATTCTTAGGACACCACCCTTATTTAAAAAAATCGACTCACTCTTATATCCTCATCGAGAGTGTTAAAAGTAAACAGCTTCCCTTGCCTCCCTCCCTCCCTCCTCTTCCGCACATGTTCACTTTTTACCAAAACCATCACAAAACACAAAATCACAAACACTTTTAACATTTTGAATATTTGAATCACATTTTTAATTGGGCCAATAAGCTGTGGTGCTCGCGCCAAACCCCAGCACGGTTTGCCCCCACATTTATGTTGTTTTCATTTAAAATGGTGAAAGAAATCAATGGGCGTGACAACGAAAAGTTTCCGCGTATTGTTAAGCACAATAAATTGCCGCATTACAAGTTAGAGCCTTGCGAAATTATTGTGGGTGTGCATGGAGAAAGATTAGACAAGACCATTTTTATTCTCTCAATACCTATTAGGTACTGGCATGTATTAAAATGCTGGGTTTGGGACGTAGCAGCTTAGCAGCGTCTAGTAACGTGGAAGCTCCCCATCTTTTTTTTGTACCTAGGTAGTCTTAGATAATTTCAGTCATGTATGACCAAAGGCGCATGTATGACCAAAGGCGCATGTATGACCAAAGGCGCATGTATGACCAAAGGCGCATGTATGGCCAAAATGTTATTAACTTGCTTTAGTTTTTTAAGGTTCGTCCATAAATCGCGTGAGGCTCGAAAGAGGGGTTCGGAAAAAATTACGAAATATCGCAAGGAGGGTGTAGTGAGATATCACGTGTATAAATTTTTTCGTTTAATGCACATTTTGAAACCGAAAAGCGGCCCCCCAAATAAAATATTTTTTCTTCTTTCTTTTTAAATATAAAATATGTCATTTTTTAAGATAAAAATAATTCACGTGACTTTGGGTAGGGGCGAGGGGTTAGTCTTGAACCTCACCACGTATCGCCAAGGGGGAAGGGGGGGTTAACTAATTGCTAAAAAACGTCACGTGATTAATGGACGATCCTTTAGTAGAAACTCAAGTGTGCACCTGCCTATAACAAGTAGCCTAAGCATTCCTCCTTACTGTGAGAAAAAGCCCTAGTTTCCATTCAATAAGCAATTTAAATAATAAATACAAACAAAAAAATAAAAAGGCCTTTTATTTCTTGCAAAATAATGTAAGTACCTAGTTACTATTTCCTATGTTAGTGTAGCGGTTACACTGCCACATACGAACTACGCAGCAAAGACATGACGTCACACAAATCCTGCATCGCGCAGTTAGAGTTTACCGCCCGAACTACATAGATAAGTAAGACTATCCGAAATCAACTTACGGGCAGTTGCCCGCCAGACATAACACCCGTCTGTCTGGTCGGAGGATCCTCCCTTTTCTATGGTGGATGAGTGAACTTTACACCCTGTTCCTCATACCACTAAATTAGTAAGGTATACTTATGAGTTAGATATATTAAATTAAGTGTGAGATGTACTGTTGCACATTACCTACTATTTTTATATTACACTAATTAAAATTAGAACTTAACTGAGTCTGCAAGAATCGCTCCGCAGGTGAAGGCCTCCTCCAAAGAAAAGCAGTTATCTCTCTCTTGGGCTACTTGGATCCAGCCTGGGCCGGCCGCCTCGGTTATATCGTCTTCCCATCAATCGTACGGCCTTCCCCTATAGCGTTTCCCTTTTGGGCATTTCCAAGATGTCACTCTTATGGTCCATCGCTTGTCCATCGCGCTACATGCCCCGTCCATTTCCATTTTAGTTTCTGGCCATAATTTAACTCAGTCTGCAAGAACTGCTCCGTAGGTGAAGGCCTCCTCCAAAGAAAACCAGTTATCTGTATCTTGGGCTCCAATATACGTGAGTTGTCTATCACAGCCATCTGGTTAAATTAGCCAGCTAAGTGGACGCCTAAGCCGTTCATTAAACGCCGGCATCCAATTAAATAGCTGAGGGACAATTGAGCGCAACGTTTAACCAGATGGCTGAAAGTCGTGTAGTCATTTAGTTAAACTGGGTGAAATAGGTTAGGTTAGCGAATGAGCGAAGCGAGCGGTGTCGCAGCGGCCGGCGACTGCTATATTTAAGTTGCTCGAAGAAATTTTTTCACCATTTGAATCACTTGGCTGAGTCTTGGTCAGTCATCTTCAGTCTAGTTCAATTAACTATCGGCCTAGGCATCCAATTGGATGCTAGCGTTTAATAAACGACCTAGGCGTCCTATTAGCTGGCTAATTTAACCAGATGGCTGCGACATATAGGTCGCGCTCTATTTCTGATTCATTGTTTTTCTTTGGAAAAAAAGCAATTTAACTATCATCATACAAATTGACGTCGGTACTTATATTAAAATCCTTTTATAACCATTGATGCCGCATAAAATATGTTTATCAAATACTATGATGCCTTTTCTAAACGTTGTCGAGTCTACTGTCAGACAATTTGGACCATTTTCACGGCTATGATTAACATGATGTCTTTTCTTAGATTAGTCTACATTAACATTAAACACATTATTTATCTTAATAATACAAAGCGTAGTTATTAGGGCGATACTTTCACGGATTTCACTGCATACTAAATTATATTATAATTTTTTAAATTATATATTTAATTATAATAATTATATACTGCATATTATTGGTAAACTAGCTGCGTCCGCGGTTCACTCGCTTATGTCTCGTCCCGTGGAAATATCGGGATAAAAAGATTCATTCGTCTGTGAGGAACGCATTCTCTCGGCAGCCGGAATATAACCAACATACAGATACCTATTGCATCGATGCGTACCAGTAAGTTGTAACTTATTCAGATGGGGGTACCTACTCCGTTGAGCCAAAGTGCGACTGTGCACCGGTGCAGTCATATCACAAACGATGTGTCTCACCTCCTGTCCTGCGCGGTAATTGCGTAATACGTATGTAATTACAATGGCAATGCCATTTATTATGAAAGTTTCAGAACATTCATTGCGTTATCTACATTGTTGAACAGAAGAATATTTAAACAAATGAAGAAATGTATTAGAAACTTTCTTCAAAATCTTTCGGATTGTGATTGAAAATATGTTACGTAATTATGGTGTTGCTCTGTGTGCAGTTCAAACTACTTACACCATGAAGAACCCATGCGAAGCCATTTCAATCAAAAATACTGTCGATGTGGTTGAGTTTTTTAGAATCATCGACACTATATATGGGATATGTGTCGACAGACTAACAAGTTTTTGCTACTACATTTGTTTTCAAGGAGACAAAAAATGTAGATTAGAGTTAATGAAAAACGGGAAGTTTTCGGCGCGCCTTGATTGAATAAGTAATACAAAACTGACGAGGCATTCATCTGCGGTTGAACTATTTTAGTAATCTTCTGCTGCCGGTCAATTTTGATTACAACATCCTTATTTAGGGTTACCTGATCTACAGCTGGACTTATGCCCCATAGTTAGCGCTTTAATGAATGGTGCAAGGAATGGGCATTGCATAGGCGTAGTGACTCGCCAACGCACAAGAAACATTATCATTTTTCCTAATCATTTGGTCGCCGGTGACTGATCGTTAAAAACTCCTTGTAAACAGAGTTTATATGACTAACTGCTAGATTAGTTTATTGGTAGTTTATGGAGGAGTAAAATAGACAATAACAGGGCCGATTTTTCAATCGTCAGATAACTTATTATCTGCCAAATAAAAATGGCGGTTTGACAGCTTTTTTTTTATCTCACGTTCTCGAAAAAGACTAACGATTTCGATGAAAGTAGCTAAATAGGGGTTTACGGGGGGCGAAAAACGAGATCTCACGGCTAGATCTCATATCTGGGAAAATTCGTTTTCTCAATTTTCACCCGAGCAGAGCACAGTCGCCCGGTACCGTTAGTATAAAATAATTAAGTCAAACCATTAATAATATTTCAAAAATGTGTTGCAATATTACTCTGGAAATCTTGCCGGTTCAGTACCAAATCCTTTTGTCTCAAGCGCAAGCATTACGATGTTATTTTGCAACAAGACAGAATGCTATGCCCGCAGCACCCATTTTGATCTTGAATGCACGTTGTTGTGTCAAACAATGCTTACTCTTCACGCTCTGAATGAATTACATCGTGGAATTATGATTTCTTTTACGTCCTTACTGTACCTACTTACTTTAGTCTCAGACCAAATAAAAAACAAAGACACAGCGCTGTCAACAGTGACGTGAAGCCGATTTCGTAAACATGTGTGCACTTAGTGAGGTGTAGTTTGATTTTAAATGCTTTCGTGTGAGCGTCATGTATGCACAGAGCGGCGCGCGGCGGTGTAGTTTTGGCATGCTTCACTGTATTGTTCGCAGCGCTAGGTATGCCTTGGTTTGAGACTTTAGTGTACAAAATGTACAAAAACTTAAACGTACTTTAGCGTTTAAAAGACAACAAAGATTTTGAAAAGTGAACTGAGACTAGACAACGAACCTTGAAATAAAATAAGTGATGATATTGGCGGGTATAGGAACAGATAGATGGTAGGTAAAAGGACGGTAGGATCCATAGTTAGGCAGGTTTATTGTATTTTTCCATGTATAGAATTTTACAGAAATAAGGGTTTGGATTTGTGCCCAGTTGATGGCAATAGACTCGTCACATTGGGCTTGAATATTTCTATATTCAAGCCGGAGCCCAATGTGAGATGAGCTATACCAACTCTATGTCCAACTGGTGAAAATTTGAAGTACCTAATATGGGTAATTGGGTACCTACACCTTAGCCAACTCCTTCGGGTAATAGGTTCAGGCTAGATGGTGTGTTAGCAAACATGAGTTAGGTAGTAAGATTTTTATAATGTTGTTACTGCAGAAAATAATAGATTCTTGTGTGTGTACTGCCGGTCCCAAAAGTGTGAAGGTGATTGTTTATTCACCTTCATACTTTCAGGTTAACACTCAATTGTACATGTGGCACTACATATTGGCATCCACAGGTAGGTACGTTTGATTCATTTGTTTACATTTTCATTAGATACTTTTCGAACAGACCATAGAATGAACTGCTCTATTGATTGTTTCAGGAGTCAACACTGATATTTGGCATTTTTCCTCGTATAGGTCCAAAGTAAGAAGAAGGAAGAAACGTCAGAATTTCCTGGAACAAAGCTACAAAACTACTTAGGAACTAGGAAACGTACAGAAATAAGTAAGTCACTAGGGAATTAGCTGGCTTCCTACTGCGATACTATCAGACCAAAAGCGTGACGTTGTCGTAAAAGCATTATGCAATGTAGACCACATGCGACAATGGTGTTTCCCCATGTCATTGTGTCGGGGCACGCTACGGAACGCCCTGTATATAGACGTATGCGGAATTGGAAGACGGCAGTTATATCCAAGAGCCTGGTAAGATGGGTCCTAACGTGGTTCCTTGTGTGGTGCTTGTGGCTTGCCTGGTGCTGGCAGGAGCAGAGTACAGGAACGATGGGTAAGGTCCCTGGATTATTTGGTCTAGTTTCGGGTTCCAGCATTTGGTGTAACACCAAGGACATTGGCTTTAAGGACTCTTTTCTTTCTTCACGCTCAAACAACGGGCGTGAAAATGCCGTAACTATAGGTACTGGGTAGGAGTGACTGTCTTACCTGACTGTACCTACATACCTACATCATGAAGAGCAGGAGCTAACCTAACCTTTGCTTCACTTAAATCATTAAAAATAACGAGTGCAGAAGATTTTTTGCTTTCAAATGCAGAAGACGGTTTTTTATTCTATCTCAGTTTTGATTTCAGAGGCTTCATGCCAAGTTTCCAACGGACTGAGGACCAGCTCGCGGAACCGTCAGCCAGGGTCGAGAAGAACAGAGATGAGCGAGATAACCAGGCTGACAGGACTCAGAGATTTGGCATTTCTTCTTATGGGAGCACAGGGGTAAGCATCACCACTAGCTAAGCTCTGTAGGAATAGAACTGTAAGACTGAATGATATGGCGTTAAGGTAGCTAATTGAGGTAGGTACTCGTAGTATACGCCTGTTGTAGAAATCTCACCGTGAAAACTAAGGTGCTTGACGTCAGCTGTCATTCCACCCGATGCTAAGGATTCACTTTATTGACAGGTCACTTCATCAAAGTTTTCATGGTGGCGTTTTTACAGATTAGGCCGGCTGTAGCCTGCCGTAATGGGATATCATTCGGGCATAGATTAAGTTTTTTGATCGATTTGTGACCTGTCTGCTGATATCTAAACATAAGGTACTTAACGACTAAGGGGTCGTCAACGTGATGTTTTTTAGAAACTTTTTAAACCTTGCTCCCTTGTGTTATGTGGTATTGGACTCCCCGCCCCCCTACCCAAATTGTCGTTTTTTTTTTTGTACAAAGTAGGTATGCTATGCTAAAAAAATCAGAATATTTTATCTCTAAATAGGTATCTATGTTATGTAAATAGGTAAGTAAGTAGGTACAAGTATAATCTAATTTAATTCGGGAAAATTAAGGATCGTGATAAACGAATCTTACCAAAAACTTTCCCGTATAGCGAAAAAATCAATACGCGTGATATCTTACTACAACCTCCCCTTGTGATATTTCGTGATTTTTTTCGAACCCCTCCCCGTCCTCTCGAGCCTCACGTGATTTATGGACCCTAAGACGTATGTGACGAAGAATCTTCAAACTTCATTGACTCAACACTTTTCAACTCAGTTGAAAAGAACGGGCGGGGTCGTGCTGCACTTGGGCATAGACAATAGACATCCTCCAAGCATCAACACAATGAGGTTTTTGAGTACTTACACAGTGTGAAACATTTTTGAGTGGTTGAAAAGAGACAATTTATTTTACCATTTAATAAGGTGTTGTTCCACTGCCGTTACTAAAGACCTAGATTTTGGCTACCCATTTAGTTACAGACATTGTTGCAATTTTCTGCTTGTTAGTAAAGTACTTAAGGCAGTTTCACTACACATCTCACAGTACGATACGCAGACGTCGACGGAGAAATGTGCTCGTTTAACCAAGCAGCCAAGCGGTAAAAGAATCGAGACATTTGGGAGAGAGATAGTATCTTGTTGGCATTGTCATTGTAATAATAATCAGTTGTCAGCAATAACTGTTATTACTGACTTCAGCATCTTTCCATCAGTCTGCTTTGCTAAAGGCAGATGCAATATGCACTGCACGCAAATAAAAGACAGTTAGTCTATATCTTCATCTGATTCGAGGTACAAATTTCAGAGTGGAGACTAGAGAGGTGATTTCAGCTATGGAATAATAGATATTTATGTGTAATTAGTAGGTTTTGAGGAGCAGTGGTGCCCCAGTGGTAACGGCCGCGACTTACGAGTTGTAAGTCGTAGGTTCGAACACGGACAGGCGCTTTACTTTGTGTAAATTATTTCTTTACCACTGCTCTGAAGGAAAACGGTGAAGGAAAACATCGTGAGGAAACCAAATGAAATGTCCTAGAATCTAAAATTCGAAGACATGCGACATCTACCAACCCGCACTGGGCCCGCGTGGTGGATTACGGCCCACTCCCTATCACCATGAGGAGGTTGCGGATAAGTCCTTAGGGGAAACCGTGGCTCCGGTCTAGGCAAGGGAAGGAACACGGGTGGGTTTTAGTCAGTAAAAGTCTGACACGCCCTTCCGCTCCGCCCAGAGCGGGAGAAGTCATTTGATGATTTCCCACCCAAAAAAAAAAAAAAAAAAAACACCATGAGGAGGCCTAAGCTCTGTCCCAGCAGAGGGAACATTAAAAGGCTGATTATGTTATGTTATGTAGTAGGTTTTGATGATCTCAGACTGCTTCGTTGGTCCAGTGGTCGCAAGCGCTAGTGCTGAGCATGATGTCCTGGGTGTGATTCCCAGATTTGACAAAGTATTATTGATGGGTTTTTCCAACAGGAATTTCTCAGTATCAGGCTGGTGTCTGGATTTATGCCCGGTTGATGGCAATAGGCTGGCCCCCTATTAAATGGGACTTAAAACATAACTGGTGAAATGTGTGTACTGTACTACAGGTAGGTACACCCCGGTAACTGTCGCATAGACAAATAGACCTGGTTGTTTTTTGACGTGCATTTGTCATTCAATTTTAGAGTGGTGAGACGAATCTTGGTGTTACTTTAGCTATGGACGAAGTTCGAACAGGTGGATAATGAAGTTTGCGCAACTAGTTTCGTAATGTTGTTGTCAAAAGTGGTAAAGCACTTACGAGTTCGACTATACCTACGAGTACTATTATTTTGATTTCACTGAATCAAATTATTTTGTATTTTTCCAGAGTGGTGGTTACGGCAGCACCGCTCCAGGGCTGTACGGGCCCGTGAAGATAGACTTGGGAGGAGTCCTCATAGGGTCTATACTGGGCTTCGGAGCGGTCATCATCCTGCCTAAGATCATACACGCACTTTCGTACAGCTACGGCGGTGGATATGGACGCAGTAAGTTTTGGAGAACCTGCTAGCGTTTCGTTTGCGTTTCACTTTAGAAGAAATGCTAGCAGCTTCTTTACACTAAGAGCAGCTACAGAATTTTCTGAGACTATTTCTAGGATCAACCATTTTTACTTAACCAGTTAACCTATGGTTTAAGCGACTGCTCGTCTGACCTAGGGCATGGCGTTCAAAGTATTCATTGACACCTTAAATCGTTTACGCCGGTAGCACACCTCCGCCGCGAAACCCTGCGGGTTCAATTGAACTGACTCGCGTCATATAACGTTACTCGCATACGATTCGAGTAGCGGTATGTGGAATAACGCGAGTCTTTTGAATTGACCAACTGCGGTTTCGCTGCTATAGTTTCGCGGCGGGCGTGTGCTACCGGCATTACTGGACGCTACATCTACTCGATGGAGGCTCATAAACATAGTGAGAAACAAAAAACTCATGCTAGAAGCCACAGACATACATTATCGAAACAATTTGTCTTTACTAAATCCTCCTCTCAGGCCTGGAAACTGACTTCGGTCAAGCTTCGGAAGTGTTCGGCAAGATCGACGAGATGCTCAGCAGATACAACGTGGACTCCACAGCCTGTATGCAGAGGCTGGCCTGCTCTTACGTGCAGCTGGCAAATGAGAACATGGTGAACGGAAACGCTACTGACTTTGATGCGTTGCTGTCTTCATTGTCCAAGTAAGTGATTTCTACTGGGTTTCCAAATCTTAGAAACTTCTGTGCGATGAATGTTCTCAGTTCTCAGCCTAGCTAGAGTTTTCAAACATTTCGCAGTTTGGATTTCTCTGATCAATAGTAGGTGATTTTTTTTACAACAAGCGTTAATCATCTGATCTGACCTTTTAATTCAGAGGGATAAAGATAGAAATTCGTATGAAAATATAAAACCAACAAAACAACCCAAGGTTCAAAAGTATTTATCTACATACTTACTTTAAAAGGGACGAGACGGAAGGATATAGAGAATAATCGTACCAAACCTATTTACATATTTATACTTTTTCTTTGCTAGACTCAAACTAGCAATCATAGCTTGAAGATATAAGGCGAGATTCACAGCCGCACTTTGCTTAGTAGGTACAGAAAGCGTTTCATATAATACACTTAATTTCATAAAGATAAGGTTCATATTCGTATGAAAGGCTTACTTAGCAAAGTCTAAGGGCGGTCTGTGAATATCTACCAAAGGCCTAGCTATACTAGGGCCTTTGGTAGATATTCACAGACCGCCCTTAGACTTTGCTAAGTAAGTGTTTCATACGAATATGAACCTTATTTTAATGAAATTAAAGGAAAGACAGTAAAGACCTATTAATTTAGACCCTAGCAAATAGACTAACATTTTGGTCTGTATTATAGGCATAACAGCTTCCTACTAAGGGCTGATTTCACCAACGAAACTGAACGCGATCAGCATATTTAAACAGAGTTCAAGAGCTGTCAAGTGTCAATATTCCAAAGAAAATAATGACATTGACAGCTCATAAACGTGTTGTAAGTGCTGATCGCGTTCAGTTTCGTTGATGAAATTCGCAATAAAGTTGTCAAAAAATAAAAGGCCCATTTTGACATACGTTTTATGCGATTACATATACCTTATATTGTACTGGCTATCAAATGTCAAAACGGGCTTTTTATTTTTTGAGAACTTTAAATCATGATATTTTCTCCCCCAGCAACACATTAGTGCGCCGCATGCTGGACGGCACGGCAGTCTTCGAAGCGGTATCAGCAGGAAGGTCGACGGATTCCGACTGTCACTCACTCTACCAAAAATGCAAGCTCGACAAGAAAACTGTGGTCAAGATG
Source organism: Conistra vaccinii (assembly GCA_948150665.1). Taxonomy (NCBI): domain Eukaryota; kingdom Metazoa; phylum Arthropoda; class Insecta; order Lepidoptera; family Noctuidae; genus Conistra; species Conistra vaccinii. The sequence goes on from OX411326.1 coordinate 18,606,618, forward strand.
CTCACTCAACTCGTGCCCTCATAGAATTAGTAGAAACTTTTGTTACCTCAATTTTAGTAAATTTTTAATAGAGAAATCTTTTGTGATTTTTATTAAATGTGTTGTAAAGTCCCAACTGCTTCAGCTGTAGGTATTTGGTAATTTTAATGTCCGTTTGCTGATATTTTTCATGTGCCACATTTTGGCCATGGTGACTGCGAATAAGTACCAAAATCTTAACAGTAATGATAAGACTTTGTAATAATTGTTCACATTTATTGAAAACCAACCATTAAGGTGCTGATAGACTTTAGCATTCACAGAACATCGAGCATTCGCCGTTTTCAAATTTGTCCAACTGAAGTTGTTCAGTTGGGTTGTTGTTGTTTTGATTATGCAAGTGTAAATAAAGTTCATTTTAGACTGACTAGTACTGTTGAAAAAGTCACAAAAAATATGAAGTTGTAGCGCAAACTGAAGCTCAGTAAGTATACGCCAACCCTTTCCGTTATAGAACTCTCGAGACACCAAAACGAACTCTCACAGTACTTATATCATTTAAGCATACATTCAACTACAACACAGATAATATAATACTACGTACAGATACCTAATCCCATAAAAAGAAATGACACCTCCCTAAGTCGGGCTATTGACTGGTTACAGCTTAAATGTGGTACAGTGATGTAAAACGCCATCTATTGCATATATACGGGATTAGAAACAGTGTTACAAAGGCTAAAAGTTGAATGTGACGTCCTAGTACTCACAGAGTGCTGGTTAAAAAAAGATAATTCCATACCCATACTAACAGGCTATCGATCTTTTGCAACTAAAGCAAACTACAAACAAAATGATGGCGTCGTAGTTTATTGTAGAGAGCAGCTAAACTTCATTGTAGAAGAGCCAGATTTTCAGGAGGGAAAGTGCCTTGTACTTAAAAATGATGTCACAGCAATTGTTTCGTTATACCGCTCCCCATCTCATAAAAATATAGATAATTTCCTAAGCTTTCTCAGTAGTACTCTGTCGAGGTTATCGCATTGCAATAATATAATTGTAATAGGAGACATTAATATTGCAATAAATGAAGACAAAATTGAACTTTCTGGAGAAAGATATCTGACGTTAGCTGCTTCTCATGAACTCCTACCGGCACACACTGAGATCACACGTGCTGCAAGCGGTACGTGTATTGATCACGTCTTACTCAAAACCAAAAATTCTAGCACGACCCTTGTACCCCAAACTGCCTTGACCGATCACCATGAACCAGTTGGCTGAACTACATACACAGCATATGGACATACTTGACCAGCATCAACATCTCCGTCAACTGGTGTCAAATTTCCAGCAATGTAGTGACACCCACGAACTGGCTTTGAGACGCATATCTGAACTAGAACGGGAATTAAGCAGGGCCCACAACACAATTACCCATTTGGAATCTCTCAAAGCCGGTGAAGAGTCTGCGATCACCTGCAGTCTTTATGATGAGTTGGTTGGTAGCAGGTCCGGACCCACATGTATTGAGCCAATTGTAACAATAGATTTAACTGATGATACTATCAATAAAACCAAATTGTTTACTAGTCACAATAAGATTAAAAAATATATTAAAATTAATAAATTCATTAGGAAAACTCAGAAATCATTAAAACGCCTAAAAGTTAATAAATTAAATACAAAACTAAGGCAAAAAAATATAAATTTAAAACAAGACTTAAAGCAGTGTAATAATGAATTACAACTATGTAATACTATGTATGACACTGACACTCAGCATCTACAGGATGAATTGTTTGTTAGGGAATATGCTCTAAAGGACATATTTAGTAAATATGAGGCTTGTCAACAAGATCTAAGTAAGCGCATGCAGGAGGCCAATGAGTTGGCAGACTTGGTCAAGCACAATGCGGAGAGGTATGAGTCTCTGACAAATAACCTCTCTTTTAGCTGTGCCTGTTCCCTGGCAACTCAGCCTCAACTTGTTACACCCACACCCTCAGTGGCTCAGCCAGTAGGTAGCTGTTTAATGAAGTTAATAATACTGTGGTTTATTAGCTAGCTTCCCCATGCCATTACATAAAAAGCCGCGTAAAATAGAATGCAGGCCCTATACAGCTAGTCGTTGCAATAAGTTTAAAAATAATATAGCTCATAGAATTACACCATCTATAGTAGAACTCGAGAGTCCTAATGAAATCTATGGAGCCCTTTTTGATGTCGTGCAAAAAGAGTACCAATCTACATTCAAGACCAAAACTATTAAAATTAATGGGACCAGCGCTGGCTTTAACCAATGGGCCACTCCAGGTATTTATAAAAGTAGAGCGAGACTATACGAGTTATATGGTTTGAAAAAATACAGGTTTGATACTCCTTTCCTAGAGTATGTTAAAAATTATTCAAAATTATTTAAAAAGGTTAGTGTTTATGCTAAATCGAAATTTTTGAGCGATACAATTAAAAATTCCAATAATAAAGTAAAAACCACTTGGAAAATTATTAACAATGAAACGGGTAAGTCGGTTAAACAAGATAAAGAACTTGAGGTTATAGTCGACAGTAAATTAGTTACTAAAGCAGCTGACGTAGCTGAGGCGTTTAATGAGTTTTTTGCCAACATACCTTTAACTACGACTCGCTCCTTAACTTCGTCCCCGTCTTAAGCTGAAAACCTTTTGCTTAGTAGTGTGTCTAAAAGTAGTCGTTTATTTAGCTTCGAACATGTAACACCTCGTGATGTAGTTAATGTTTTTAACACACTCAAATCCAAAAACACTGGTGATTACTGGGGCATCTCCATTAAACTTTTAAGTAATATAATAGACATCGTAGCCCCCTATCTAGCTGTTACTTTTAATAAATGTGTTGACTCAGGAACTTTTCCTGACCTCATGAAGAGTAGTAAAGTCATTCCATTATTTAAATCAGGTAATAAAAATGACGTTGGCAATTTCAGGCCTATTTCTATCTTACCTGCATTTAGTAAAATATTTGAAAAGTTAATACTCAAGCAGTTACTAAGACATTTTAATTTAAATAGCCTCCTTCATAATGAACAATATGGCTTTACAAAAGGTCGTTCGACTACAGATGCGGGTGTTGCTCTGCTGAAACACATATTTAGCGCATGGGAGAACTCGCAAAATGCTATTGGGGTTTTCTGTGATCTCTCCAAAGCCTTTGATTGCGTGCACCATGACACGCTATTGCGTAAACTGCGTCATTACGGTGTGCAAAACGAAGCTCTCGATGTTATAAATTCTTATTTAAGTAATAGGTCCCAATGTGTAGATATTAATGGTGTGAAATCTTCCGGGTTACCAGTTCAGTTAGGTGTACCTCAAGGCTCAATACTGGGTCCATTCTTGTTCTTAGTGTATATCAATGACTTACCATTCTTTTTAAAGGGTATCTGTGAAGTTGTACTGTTTGCAGATGATACCTCTCTTATTTTTAAAGTAGACAGGAACAGACAAGATTTTGACGATGTAAACAGTGCACTCTCAATGGTTACGGATTGGTTTACAACAAATAACTTAGTTCTCAACTCCAAGAAAACGAAATGTATAAAGTTCGCTTTACCGAATGTTAGAAATCTAGGACCCAACATCGTCTTAGATAAAGAAGTGCTTGAAACTGTGGGCTCGGCAGTTTTTCTGGGCATAACAGTAGATGCCAAACTTCAGTGGGGCCCACATATTTCAAGTCTAGCGGGAAGGCTCAGCTCGGCCGCCTACGCTGTCAGGAAAGTAAGACAATACACTGACGTTGATACAGCTCGATTAGTCTATTTTAGTTATTTCCATAGCGTTATGTCCTATGGTATTCTGCTGTGGGGCAAAGCCGCTGACATTCAAAATATATTTGTTCTTCAAAAACGAGCTGTCCGAGCAATTTACCAACTAGGTACCAGAGTCTCTCTGAGAGATTTTTTTAAAGATATTGGTATTCTTACAGTGGCATCACAATTCATCTTCGCCAATATCTTATATATTAGGCAAAATATACACGTATACACTAAAAACAGTGATATCCACAATATTAACACCAGAAATAAAGACAAATTACGAGCTCCTTTTCACCGGCTTCATAAGGTTCATAACTCATTTGTTGGGCTTGGTATAACCTTTTATAACAAGCTACCCACTTCTCTGCTAGATTTGCCTTTTAATGCGTTTAAAGCTAAAGTAAAATCCAACCTTTGTTCAAAGGCATACTATTCTATCAATGACTACTTAAGCGATAAAAATAGTTGGTCGCTGTGATTAACTCAAGACAATGTTTATGTTCTTTCTCCAGAATTAGCTTACCTACTGACAGGTTATATGAGTTTATAGAATGTTTAATTTATTTGACTTTATTATACAATTTATTTTATTTTTATTTATTGTTGACATGATCTACTCATTACAATGTTTTCGTATGAGTTGTATTGCAATATGTGATTAGCTAGTGACCTCGACAGTAGATTATATATTATTCTTGCCTAACTGTTGATCTATTTTTGTTGATTTATTTTTACTTCAATGGTCCTAGTTTATCATATCTAATTATGTGACTTCGAGTTACAGCTTTATTAGCTATATGTAAGCGGGCACGCCCTTTATGCCTGGAGGCTTTATAATTCGGGTATTAAGTTCTGTTTACCATTTTAGTTTTTATTTTTGCTTGAGTTTAGATTTCGATTTTTTTTTTTTTTTTTTGTTGGTACATTGGCGCGTGCTAGCTGTCATTATGGCATATATTTTTTTGAATGTTTTGTGTTGAGTAATGTAAATTATTTGCATACTATTGTATAGAATCAAGTTTTTTTTCTAACTGAACAGACAGCTGTGCTGCTGGGGAGTTTGTTGCGCCACTTCTTCTCTCCAGCAAAAGCACTAGGAAGTGGTGAAGGGCGGGCGTTTTTGGGGGACTGTCTTATGTAATTTTGACGTTCGAAAAGTGCTGATTCTCAGCCTAATTTGAATAAATGACTTTTGAATTTTGATCACTATCCTGTACTCTTTTGTATGAGTCTTTAACACAAAATTAGTAGCTACGCAGCAACCACTTTAACAAAATTCGATTTTTAGAGCCTTGGAAGAGATATTCTCAGCATTGATCTAAATCCTATATTATTGACACAGGATCCAAACTTTGCCACAGATTACCTTATAAATTGTTTACAGTTGTCACTACAAAAAAACACAAAATTAGTAACTCAGTCAAGGCGTAAAAGAATAATAAAACCGTGGGTCACGCCGGGATTGTTACGATGCATGAGAAACCGAGACCAATTACATGCAAACCATAATAAGTCACCTAAAAACGAAATTCTAAAAGCTACATATATCCGCTACAGAAACTTCTGTAATCTAATTTTAAAGAAAGTAAGGAGATCCTATGATAAAAATGAAGTTGAAATGGCTGGTAATGACCCGAAGAAATTGTGGAATACCATTAAAAGCATCACTAACACAAAAAAGGTTAAAAACATTCCTTCTGAATTGTTAGAAATATGTTCCTCTCCTCAGGAAACAGTGAGTGAGATGAACAACTATTTCATAAATGTAGGTAAATGTTTAGCTGAAAATATACTGCAGACGCATAATACGTGTCCAGGTAATCTCTCATCAGCTGACCCTGCAAATGGTTCTACTTCTTACTTCTTCTTTCTCGAAGATACCAATGAAGAGGAGGTTGCTCGTCTCATAGATGGCCTGAAAACTGAGTGTTCGGTAGGCTGGGACAGTATTTCTAACAAACTGTTAAAGCAATATAAGCAATTCCTTGTCCCGCCAATAACAGTCATTTTCAACCTATGTCTTGCACCTTCCCGTAAGCCTTTAAAAAATCAGTCGTGCGGCCCATAGATAAAGGAGGAGATCGAGACCGTTTTAGTAACTACAGGCCAATCTCAATTCTACCCTCTTTGTCCAAGATTCTAGAAAAAAATATTAATACCAGACTTCTCAAATATCTTGAACAAAACAAACTTATTTCTGAAAATCAATTTGGCTTCCGAGCAGGAAAATCCACTGATGAAGCAGTTCATAAACTGACTAGTTTTATCACAACTAATTTGGATAAAGGTAAAAAGTGTCTTTCGGTCTTTCTAGATCTCGCTAAGGCCTTCGATACAATTTCTGTCCCTATACTTATACAAAAATTAGAAAAAATCGGTATAAGGGGAACTCAGCTTCAGCTTTTTGAGAGTTACCTAACTGAACGTTATCAGCGTGTACGGGTGGGTAACCATTTTAGTGAGGAACTTCCTGTTTCATACGGAGTCCCACAGGGCAGCATCCTGGGTCCCACTTTATTTCTCGTTTATATCAACGATCTTACAAACCTTTGTATACCAAGAGGCAAAATAATCTCATATGCGGATGATACTGCTCTTCTCTTCTCTGCCGACAATTGGAATGAGGTCTTCGATGCTGCCCAGGTCGGTTTCGATGTGGTTCAAGAGTGGTTATATAACAATATCTTAACCCTTAACCTTGAAAAAACAAAGTACCTAGCGTTTTCTATCCGCCAAAAGACTGGAATTAATAAAGAGCACCACATTATTCCACACAGATGTGTTTCCAAAGCAAATTGCAGTTGTGAACCGCTCGAGTGCGTTGATAAAATAAAATACCTGGGTATTACAGTTGATTGCCACTTCAGCTTTAAAGATCATATTAAGTTGTTGTCTTCTAGGGTGCGTAAACTTATCTACGTCTTTAAAAATCTTAGGCATGTCACAGATGCGAATCAAATAAAAAGGATATACCTTGCTTTGTGCCAGTCCATCATTTCATACTGCATATTATCCTGGGGAGGAGCTCCAAAAACCACCATCAAGAGCTTAGAAATTGCTCAACGAGCGATACTAAAAGTGAGCAATTTTAAGCCGATATTGTTTCCGACAAAAACACTTTATCAGTACTGCCAAGTCTCTACTGTTAGGCAATTGTTTATAGAACGAATTGTTTTGAAGAAACACAGCGAACTCGTGTATGACCCAATATTGACCACAAAGCGCCGAAAGCACGAGGTATGTGTACGTTCCTATGAGCCCAAAACAGGGTTCATAAGATTTTACACTGTAGTTGCTCCTTTCCTTTACAATAAAATAAATAAAGAACTCAACATTTATCCGCTCAACAAATCCATATGTAAGACGAAGTTACATAATTATCTAATTGACCTTTCCTATGAGGAAACAGAGAACCTTTTCATTGTTCAGAAATAGGTAATGCTTTTGGCAATTTGTCAGTTTTATTTGGTGAAATATTTTTCGGTAAGACGTATTTACACTACCCAACACCCAACACCTTTCACTACTCTACACTTACACAAAATCACGCGCACAATACACACACACACACACCTACACATCGTCACTACACTACGTCACTTTTGTTTTACTCCAGTTTTCTTTTTTATATTTGGATGAATCTTTCTGCATGTCTTTTGGGCTAATATGTCATGTATTATTGTCGATTTTGAGGGGTCTGGCGCTGTATGCCGAGATACAGGACTTGTCCTAGTTCGGCTATAGATGCTCCCATGTTATACACTCCCAAATACTAGCTTAAAAGTATGTGTCATTGTATTATTTTTGGTGAAATAAATAAATTATTAAAAAATAAATTAAGTATTAATTATTATTGCAAAGAGCCATAAACAAAAAGGTTATATCTTTTTTTGTTGAAAATACGAGATTAATGAGTTACAATAGATAAATCAGCATTAAACAAGGAAGTTTTGATTTTTACTAATCTTACTTCAGCCAAAATCTTTCGTTTATCGCTTTTTAGTGACTGTTTTAATTTCATAATTGTTACCTATGCTGCCATCTATGATCTTTTTTCAAGACTAATTATAATTTGTTCGAATTGGTACCCCATGACTACAACAAATATGGAAAAATAAAATACGACAAGACAAAAGGGGGAAATCTTAAAAATAAAAACTCCATAATACAAATTTAACAATTTTATTAAAGTCAACACCAAAACCTATCTACATCATCTGATATGCTGGGCAATACAATCCTTGAACTATCCATACCGCACCATTGACATAAATATTGTATTCCCTGACATTATTCGTGTACTTCTAATTATTTAACATAATTCATTTATTACCTAAGAGTTTTTATATAAAACTTATGCTTTTTGAGCATTCTTCTATCTTGATCATTGTTTTCATGATCGCCGACTAACGGTGCTTACAGAATTGCTGCACTTTCGACGATCGATATTAAAAAGTCTACTTCGTCTTTGAGGCAGGACCTCTTTTTACCCGTTTATGTTTGATCGTTGTGATGATCGACAAAAGTAGCAAATGTGCACGCACCTTGAGTCTTATGGTACACTAATACCCATAATAGGTAAACACAGATGAAAGACCTTGCGCAGTTCTCGTTCAGATAATAACAACGTAATATCGCCAGCCGTCTCGAAACTGGGAAAAGGCTTTAGCACAACAACAGTTTGACCCGTTCATAAGATTGCGACGTTTTGACATAAGTTAGAAAAGTACAGCGCGTTCATTATAGCTTGTCCCGTGACGCTATTGGTAGTACTGTTCTGTCAGTCGCCATTTTGAACCCTATTAGTATTGAAACTAAGCTTGACAAGCAATGGTGCCAACATGACAGCAAGGGACAAGTTACAGTGAAGGGTCTGTAGCATTGACCACCAAAATAAAATTTAAGTCATGTGCACACAGGAGTATTCGATACACATTGCGTGAAGCCGTCAGGCTGTGCGTTCACAAGCTTCCTCCTTATGCTTTATACTAAGCCATCCGCTGGGCAATTTTTAAAGCACAGTTTCCTTCAATTCTCTAAGCCGACTTTAAGGAGACGAAGTCAATTTTTTTTTTTTTGTCAACTACGTAGGGACTTCTACACTAAGCCATGAAAACCGTCTTCTGCGATTTCCACACATTTCATTAGCACCTTCTTATTCTATTCTAAACCTTCTGTGCTTGAAAAATTGCTCAGCGTAGACCATTCAACTATTGTGTACATAATCTTATAATAAAGCTAATTTTCACCAACGTTGGTCGTTATAATTCGTAAGTAGTAATTTTATTGCGTTACAACATTATGCTATTTACTTTAGTTTTAAAAATATGACGACATCGAAGTATGGAATGACAACTCTTGCTTGCGCGGTTAAAAGTGCACACAAACCCGTAATATTTCAGAAAAAAATGAAGAACATAATATAATGTTTTTGAGTAACAGAAAACTCACCAAGTGTTTTCGAGTTACAGATACTTACTGGCTTACTCCAGAAATTAATAAAGTATATCAATACCAGTCTTTGTCTGTAAGCAATCAACGGCTGAGTTCGCAAATCTGAGTCTTTGAGCGGCCGAGTTTGCCAATCTGAGTCTTAACAACAACATAATCAGCCTATAAAGTTCCCACTGCTGGGACACAGGCCTCCTCTCTGTGAGAGGAAGTGGGCTGTAATCTACCACGCGGGCCCAGTGCGGGTTGGTAGATGTCACACGTCTTCGAATTTTTGGTTCTAGGACATGCCGGTTTCCTCACGATGTTTTCCTTCACCGTTTTGAGAGAGTGGTGATGAAATAATTTACACAAAGTAAACCGCCTGTCTGGGTTACCACTGGACCACCACTGATCCTCCAGTCTGAGTCTCTGAGTGGCCGAATCATAAGCAGCCTTCAAAGATGGCGGATTGGGAACAAGATTGGGATTGAAATACAATGAGAAACATTTGGAGTGTTGGTGATTCAGGCAGTCCTTCCATGTAAAATACTGGTATTCAGCTGCATCTAGTAAGACTGGAAGCTGACCCGGGAAAAGGCTAGGTAGATGATTGATTCCGAGGTACAATAACCCCAAGAGTATTTCGTTTGCGTATACAGGAATTACCCCACGCGCATTCGCAAGAGTTGTCACAACATTTTCTCAATAAATGCGTTTTCTCATTTAAGATCTTATAATAAAGTTTTAGTATAATTGGAATAATAAAATAAAATGCATGAGCGAGTTAGTCAGTAAGTTAAAAGGTAATGTGGTAACTAAGTGTAAACGCTTATCGAGACATTCATAGACAGAGAAGTATATATATATATGTCGCAGTAAGATGGTTATAGCCGTGATATAGTTATATCTCTAGGGATATAGCTTTAAACCGTAATATAGTTATATGAAAGCGGTTCATTACTGTCTTGGAAAGACCTTTTAAAACTAGTAGGATAAACCTTTTGAAAGGTCTTTTATTTAAAAGAGTGTCTGTGGAGTTTCTTGTCCGTTCTTCTCCATAGGTAACTACTACGCTTTGGAATGGGCAACCAACTTCATATTTTTGACTCACCGACTCCTTGACAATTCAAAAGTTCCTGTAAATGGTTTAATTGAAATAAATGCTTTAAGTTTGAGGAATATAACTATGATACGAGCAAGATCTAGATCTATTAGAGCACTCCGACTCCGAAGTAGGTTAGGGTAGGTTAGAACTGACCGAAAAAAATTAGGGCACTCCAACAGTTATGAACCGCTTTCATATAACTATATTACGGTATATAGTTATATCCCTAGGGAAATATACACATCGCGGCTATAACCATCTTACTGCGACATACATATTACGAGATGAAATAAAGTTTAAAAAACTTGGTGTATCCCTTTAAAAAAACTTGAGCCTTTTTAAACTTTTCCATAATTTTAAATTCTGTTTTTGTATAAGGCGTTGTTTCGTTTTTTTCATGTAACCATAGACAAAAAAGGCCCATGTCTATCCACGAATGTCTATGTTCAGTATTGGAAATTCATAGATTTGTAACTAAATGCAAACTTATACGTCCATACGTTGTTCGGTGCCACCTCTATAATTAAAAGTATCAAATATATACATTTTTCATTATTAAATATTAAATCTTTGACATCATTCAGTGATGTGTGAATGGCGGGGAAAATATATATTTTCGTTTGTTTCAAAATAATAATAATTAAAAAAAACAAATTCATTGGCGCTGTTGCAAAATAAGTAGCATTGAACCTTTATTGTGGAAATTAGCATAAAATGCAGTTTTCATTAATATTAAGTTAATCTAATTCTTTTATAATTACTTTGTATTATTGTGACCTAGAGTATACACAGGTAATTATTTCGATGACAAGAGACTTAATTCAAGAGTTAATTGAAGTTTGTCACTAAAGTACTATTACATAGCGGAAAGGCCCCTAAACGCGGACATTTAACAGTATTGCACATTCTACCAAGTATTTTTGTGTAACCAGCACCAGTGGTACTCAACCCGTGGCTCTGAAAATTTTAAAGCCAGAAACATAACAGTGGCTTGGCAAGTATTACGTTACCCGACAAAAAGGTTGAATATCCCTGTTCAATACTGTGAACCTAGAGCGAGTTTTTATTTCTATCGCGTTAACGTTAACATTTTTTTCAATTTGTACTGATACTGAAAGTAGCGCTGTCTGGTGACAATAAAGGGAACTACATTGGTTTCATAAAAACTGACGTATGTGAACGTTAACAACAACGCGATCGAATTAGTTTAAAATTCGCAATAGGCCCTCTGGATGTACACTACCGCTAAATACTCGCGTACACTTACAGAAATATTCACAACAGCGCGTGAAAATAAAAGTTTACAACTAAGACTTATGAGTAGAATGTACAAGTAGGTCGCAACCCTTGAAAGACATTGCTTCGCTATAGCTAGGCGTACGATCGAGGAAACAAGGCTACGCAACAATAACATTGAGGAAAAGAAAATGAACAAAACCCTTTAGCATATTCTCATTTCCTCAAAGATACATTCATATTGTCTTGGAGAATACCTATGCGATATTATTACCCGACGCTCCCCCTTTTTAACCCCTACTTTTCTATTGTAAGCAACCAGTGAAACGCATTTAATTTATAGCTGTACGAGGATATTTTGGCGCGTGTCGAGATTCGGAACTAAAGCCGCCATCTTGTTTTTTCAATACATTTCACAAAACAATTGCCCAAAATGTTTACCAACAGCGCCCCCCTGTCAACGTCATTCGAGCGCCAAAAGATCATTGTAGCAGTATAAAATGATCAAAGCCCATTATTTTTCTAAATTGCATTTTTAATAAGTGTTCCGATTACGGAGCAGTGACTAGCTTTCTACCTGATACAATTTGAGCTAAAACGCAAAAAGTTTCGTTCAACTCGCTCCAGTGAGGTGATGATACTACTCAGAATAGATAATTTTCTAGAATATTCGATTAGAAAGTCTAAAGGACATCGCTCATTATAACAGTAACGCTCCGACACGGCAAATAACTTGTCATTCAAGTTAGGATTTTAAATCAACTGCATTAAAGTCTATTTTACGTCTGACGGCTCACGGGCAGTGAGCGGCCGGTGAACCGTCCCCTATTCTGTATAGCCGTCGTAAAATAGACTTTAGTGCATTTGATTTAAAATCCTAATTTGAATGAAAAATTATTTGCCGTGTCGGAGCGGTGCTGTTATAATGAGCTATGACCTTAAGGCTGTACTGAAACTGTTTATTGCTTTTGACGGAAACGTACCGATTTTTCCATAATTTTTATATCGATATTAATAATCGAGTAAAACTGTTCTAACAATGTGGAGTTTGTTTGCAGTGTAAACAAATCAATACAGTAGAGTTCCGTCACAGAAAAAAAACTTATCAACTTTTCGTCTCTGCAAGGTGTTGGCCCTCATAACAAGATGACGTATGGAGACGTCCAGACGATCGATGTATAAAGCGACAAGGACACAGATTAGAACAGAAGGTGCACTCTGCATTTAGGTATGAAGCTACAAGTACGTGGCGGAGTCGTCTTGTTGGGCCAATTCAGTGACCGTAACGTAGTCAGAAGATATAAGAGTGACGCGATAGAGAGGCAACTTCTACATGAACATAACTGTAAGCAATTAGCACTGCGCGACCTAAATTGAATTTTATTATGTCGTAGCAAGAGTCGCTTTTTATTAATCTGTGACAAGGAACAATACTGGCAACGCGTGACGATGTAGGCAACTAGTGACGGACTACTATATGGACTTGACTGTCCCAAAAAGTTAGATTTTGATGGCATTCATCATGAGTTTAATGTTAATATTTTCAGAACTTACGTATTTTATAGCGTTATCTCAATCTGATTTTGCACATAATATCTTTAGATGCTGATCCTAAGTAATTGACTTGTACGGTTGACAACATAGATAAGAATACATGTAACAGATTAAAAGAAGTCTTAGAGCCTGTTTCACCACCTATAATTCAGTTCCTATTAACTTTTTGGAAGATAATTCCATACAAAAACTGTTCCATTTTTAAATTTATTCGGTAAGTAGTGGCTATACGGATATTGTGAATGTTACTTAGCACATGCTTTGGCTTAGAAGACATGCATGTTTCCGTTAGAGACGGCACCAAAAAATACAAAAAATAAAGGTGAGTTAAAAACATAGAGTATAATTTGTAGTTTGACAGTTGTGTGGCAGTGACAGGAATAACGCTAAGCCAAAATACGTGTAGTAACGTTTATAGATGTCAGCCAGAGGCATCTTTCGCATCGTTCATACTATTGCAAAGGATGCACAGTAAATATACTTGTTTGCCTGCATACCTAAATATTTAGTCGTATGTACGAAAATATTGCACGTGGAATAAAACCTGATATTTACTAGAAGACAAGCAACAGTCGCCCGACGTTCTTTATTGTGGGTACACATTATGAAACAAAACATGTAAAAGTGCATCCAGATATGTTTTTTCTCCTTCTCCTTCCGTACCGTACCACCGTTCCGTTTAAGCGTCGCGATCCAACAACTCTGGACGTAGTATCGTACCGCCTTTGAACTTGGTGAAAAACCGACTCGTGATGGATCGGAGCGTACCTGTATTCGTATCGAGACGTCGTACCACCGTACCGTACCGAACGGGCGTCCCAACTAGCGTTCTTGGATCGCTACGCTGATACGGAACGGAGTTCGATACGTACAAAAGAACTAAACTAAAAATATTTGGACGCAGCTTTATGTAGCAAACGTTGTCTAAGTAAAATCAATGCAACATGAAATGTAGCACACGTTGAAACATCGCGCGATATTGCCGCTGATTCGCGGTACTGAATCCAAAGACATGAGTTTAGTAGATTGTAACAGTTTGCTCATCGATGTCCTTTACACTGTGTGTTTATTATCTAAAATTCTGAATTCAAGCATAGAATAGTACAGAAGGCGGACTCCCCGTGTGAAGCTACGCGGCGGGCTTGTCTTGTCAGGCCAATTCACTGAGCGTAACGTAGTCAGAAGATATAACAGTTACGCGATAGAAAGAGAGGCAACTTCTAGGTGAATATAACTGTAGGTAATTAGCGCTGTGCGACCTGCGCAGTGAACCATCTGTACTAATCTGTGATTCAAGTATAATTGCTGGAGAGATACCTAACGATTCGGGTCACTCGTCTGACCTTGCTGGAGTGATGGAGGGGCGAGCGTGAGGTACGTTTGCGTGTTGACGTGCTTCTAAGCAACGTGGTGGTACTCGATCATTGGCACAACATGTTGAAGAACGAGTTCGCGTACGCCATCGGCTTTACGTCTGGATGTGGCTGAAATTAGAACGTTACGGTTAACAACATAAAGGACAGATTAGACTGGCAAGTTTTTTTTTTTTTCAACGAATGCTTTTCTATCTTAAACTGTGTGAGAGTGGGTTAAGTGTGTTAACTTACCACAGCTTCATAAGTAGTGAAGTTCGGTTTCAAGTCTTTACCGTTCATTGTGATGAAAGCACCGAGGTTACCCATAGTATCACTGTAAAATAAAAACATTTACAAAAATGTTATAATTTATACCTTATCTAAATACGAGTAAGGGAAGACCAAAGAAACGATGGATGGACTGTGTAAAAGATGATATGGTTAGAAAGGGGGTGACTACCGAGATGATGACTAATAGAGAAGTATGGAAGAAAATACATGTTGCGTCGACCCCCAATAAATTGGGATAATGGCAGGAGAATAATGATGAATGAAACCTGATTCAAATAAGATTGTCCTTGGCTTAAAAAAGGTCCTAGAGTCCTTCCCCATTATATTATCTGTGCCTAGACCCAGCCTAGAGACCTTCGTTACTAAATGTTTGAATAAGATTGTTGAAAGAGATAACACATATTTCTGAATAAATCGCGGAAATAATAAGTGATTACTAGTAATTAATCGTCATAATACATGCCGATAATCGTCGATATTCGAACAATTAGTAAAGTAATCGCTTGACTAATCGAACGTTTTGAATTCAAATGATAGTTTGATTGAGACTGCTGTACCGCGCCTTAGGAATGAGCGGCGAGGCTGGCTGCGTTGACGAATGAGCGGCGGGATGCCGTGAGCGTTGAAGACTGAGCGGTCTGTACGCCCCCCCCCCCGTCTCACCGCGCCCATTTTTTTAGTGCTACCCCTAATAATTTTGTTCCTACCTTTACTACACCATTGTTTAGTGGTGCATAGAACACACGTTTTGCCCATTTTTCATTGATGTGCTAATAGTCTCACGACTAAAATGGCTGTGCGAGTGTGTGCCATTTTAGTGACATTATAAGGGTTCCATTTTTGCCATTCGGCTACAGGACCCTAAAAGACAATACAACATACCAGTAATTAGGCGCCGAGAACACCGTAATGCACTTCCCATCGTGAGCGACTTCGTACCCGTCGTTCTTGACCTCGTGGCTACGGATGACGTAATCAAGTCCGTTGCGTTGCAGGAACGTGTTGGTGACGTCAGGGCCGAACTGACAACCCACGCCGCGCTTCGAGGGCGCGCGGCCTATCATCGGCTGAGGATCCGACCATAGGAGCTCGCACATTATACCTGAGGATTGAAAAAGAATTTTCTATACTTCTGTACTCATATAATACTACATTTTGACCGCGGGTTCACTCGCGTGGAGCTCGAAGATTGTCCCACAGGAACGTACAAGCATAATCAGACTCTCTAAGTTCATATTACCCTATTGAATTACTATTTCATGAAATCATGACATTTGGTCAATTCTAACTTGGAGTTGTATTGCTGATTCTTATGATTATTATTCTGTAAAGTCATATATGTTACGGTTGCGAATAATATTTAACAAAAGCCTTTTGAACGACATTGTCACATATACGTGACAAGCAAGCGCGTGTCCTGTACGCCAACGACACATATATGTGACAAAAATGCGGCTTGAAACTGTGGCTTGGCGTAGAGGCCACGCGCGTGCGTTTATGCTCTGGCGTTCAAAAGGCCTTTACAACCAACCAATACAACCTGACACTGACCTGCAAATTGCAAAAAAAAAGGTAAGAAAATTTGAATTTCGGGTGCTACTTTAGTGCATCCCCTTTAAAGAACAAGGTTTAGTTGCTATTTTATAACATACTGCTATTCAAAAGTGTCTGTTAGGACTGGCCGACCCTAATATAGCTAAGCAATTACTGGTCCCAGGTCATTACCGTGACCGCCTATGGACATCCCAGAAAAAACGTTAAAGGGTCGTTTTCAAATTTAGGGCCAAAAAGATAGGAATTTCACGACTTTAATTTCCGATTTTCTCTCAAAAATTACAACGTACACAGCTGAATTATACGCGCATTCGGGAACGACTGAGCACACAGACTGTGCAGGGTGAGAGGCAGGGTATAGCAGAGTAATCCTGTGTTTTTTTATGCGTTTGGTGTCAGTTACACAAATGATATAACATAAACTCTTTTAAAATGCCGTATACTTGTATATCACTCACCATCTTCAGGCGGCTGCTTATTTCTGTCCACCTTCCTTATATCGTCGAGCGTGATGTCATCCTTGGAGAAGAGTCCGCCATGCATCACCATGACCCGGCCATTGATGCAGTGGGCCAGCGGCAACCAGTTGTACACCTCGGTGAACAGGTCGGCCATTTGGGAGGTATACTTAGAGGACACCTCTCCTCGGAAGCCGTACATGCGGTTCATGTCAAGGGTCTCGTGGTTTCCTGGAAGAATAGTGGAACAGTTTTTTTTTTGGCTATTGGCCAGCAATTCCTGTGCTTGGGTGTGAACTCTTAATACTTCAGTCCACACCACAACCATTATTAAAAAAAAACAATATCATTAATCATTTATTCAAATTAGGCTGAGCATCAGCAATTTTTGAACGTCTTTTCTATCAACAGAACCGTAATTTCGATACCTAATAATTATATTAGTGAATACTACAGATTTCTATATAACTAATACTTTTTCTATCTACCAAATAAAATTATATTTTTTATAATTTGTAACACAACTATGTTGGGGTCGGCTTCTAGTCTTAAGCGAATGCAGCTGAATATCAGTATTTTACATGGAGCAACTGCCTATCTGACCTCCACAACCCAGTAACGGGGTAATAAGATTGTCAGACTTTCAGGCTCCTGACGAACCGTAACGACTGTCACATCCGCGAATGACATCCGAGACCAAAGGCTTAACCTGCTTTCCGTGGCACGGAGTAGTATCGGTACGTAAAGAGCGTCACCAATCCACAGACCAACCCCGGCAAGCGTAGCTTAACCTGATGGATCGACCCGTGCGGCTGTTAGTACTTAGCCACCAGCTCCTCAATTAAAGACAAAACTTACAATTACAACAGAACTCACCTCTGGACATATAGAAATGATCAGGGAACAACAGTTTGAAACTGAAAAGTGTGAAAATGCATTCTACACTGAATGATCCTCGGTCCACAAAGTCTCCATTGAAGAGGTAAGGGTTGGTCTCTGAGGGCAGGCCGTTCAGCTTGAATATGTTCATCAGGTCATAGTACTGGCCGTGAATATCCCCGCAAACTGTGAACTTGGCAGCGTCGGGTACTTTGATGTCGATTAAAGATGGCTGTTTTTGTAGGTAGGCTTTCACGTCGATGAGTATCTGTCGAGAATAAAGAAAAATATTTGTTCATTATTAACTAGCGACCCGCCCATTTGCATGGGGCACTACCTACGAATAATAAAAGTCTCGTAGGCCACTACCTCATGCTGCGACATGTCAAAACATTGACATTTCTGTCCTTTATTATTTTTGGGTTCTTCCGAAATAAGTTCAATTTTACGAATTAAAGCAACACGCACACGAACACGAAAAGCGACTGTGTATTTATAGATTGTAGAACAATAATTCTCGCTACGTCACTATGTGCTAGCAACCGTTTTCGGGAGCCCATTATGAGTGTGCAAGTCGGTTGTACGTTGTTTTATAGAAAATAGTTTTATAGAATTTCGTTTCACATAAAATTTTTCATATATTATCATTTCACAGAATAATCAATACGCAGAATACTTACTTTGAATAAACTTTAATCATTGATTTTTGTTACAAATAAAATTAAAAGTTTCGATATTCATATCATAGAATAACAAATCAAATATTCTTTATTCTCATACTGTTTAGTTAGTATAAAGCTTATTACCAAGAAAATCCCCAGTGCCCTATATTTTTGATACTGCAACCAATTTCGATGTGGCGCTCGCCGGCCGCTGCCGCGGCACCGCTCGCTTCGCTCGCTCGGCTCGCGCGTAGTTGGTCACAGTTCTAACCTAACCTAACCTATATGGTCGGAGTGCCCTAATAGTTATATTACCAGACAATACACTACACACACACACACACACTATTGTTGATTATAGCATAACGTCTATTCTTACATTTTCGTTGAAATAACTGAACAAACAATATTCGTTAAAAAATAATTCTACTGTTTGAAAAGTTTGTTAAATAAAAAAATGTGATGAAAAATTCATTGAATTGTGTTTCTGTGAAATAATATTTCATCCAAGTAAATAGTTGTTGAAACAATAATATTCGAAATAAAAATATAAGAACTAAATAAATATGAAACATTTTGGTGCGAAACGAAATTCTATGTAATTTCTGTCTGCGAAACAAGGTGACACCGTGCAAGTCACTACATATTAATCCTTATCCAATAAAATATGTTATTTTAAATGGGCATTTAATTTAGATTAAAATATGCCTTGACATCATATTATTTATATATAAAAATTGAGAATAGTTTAAAAGATATCACCGATTCAAAATTACGCGTAACAAAATAATTATCGTTGACGGCAACGCGTGCGCAGCGGTAGGAGTCAATGACCTTTTCCTCGGGTATTAGGTATGTAATCCCGGTAGTACATTGCCATGGGATATTTTGCGACATCCACGCGGGCGATGCCGCGGGTGAAAGCTAGTATACCATACAGGCAAGGGACATGGGACTTTCATAGTACTAGGTAACCAATCAACTATAGCCACCCAAACCTATAGCCCAATATTTTTTGTTTCCATGTTCTGCAATAGTCCTGCATCAACTCAGCCTTTGCTGAGTTGGTTTATTAAACATTGATATTGGTCTAATAACACTGGCTAGATAGTTAAGTTATGTTTACCTTATAGGCATATTTCTTATGTAATTTCTTCTGTTGTTTGTAGAATTCCATCAATTCAGTGACGAACTTGAGGGTAACCATTCCATCTTCGAGCGCTGGACCGACATATTCGTCTTCGATGGCTGTCAACAAAAATGTATGTTAAAAAATTACCCTAATATTGAGCAAGAGTAAAAATTGTTACATTATAAGGATGTCATATTGAAATTTTTTGGATGACACTGTTTTTTTGTTCTTACCAGACGAAGTCTGAAAAAACTTTCTGAAGAACATGGAACATGTGTCTCTTCACAGACCACTTGAATAAACGATTATAGACACAAAGAACCAGCAAAGTCTTGGTATTTATCGATTATTATTTACAACTAATGATTTTGATAAAAATAATTTCGACAGGAAAACGGATTGGTGATCACCGTGTGTTATTAGTAATACGGGGAGCGCACGCAGAGGCCTTTCCTCTCCACATAAATCTTACTGAACCGTGAGACTAACAACTGTACAAGATAAACAAATTAAATTAAATGACGATTAATCTTAGCTAATCGTGATTTTCCGAAGGAATTGATTTTGTTATCACAATAACAATTTGATATAATCGGGCAATAACAAGATAATGTTAAATGTTATTAATATCGCACCGACGAAGTATGACGTGTGCTTGGCGGCGGACTAATTTACTTGTTGACGATATAAAATTTATCATATTCTGTCTAGCCTTTTCCCAACTACATATGTTGGGGTCGCTTTCCAGTCTAACCGGATGCAGCTGAATACCAGTATTTACATGGAGCGACTGCCTCTACAACCCAGTTACTGGGTAACATGATACTCCTTGGTAAGACTAGTTGAAGAATTTCGGTCTTCTAACTAAAGTGCGTTTTATCAAATACATAGCTCCTTTGCCATAATGTTGGCTCCACTGTTAAACTTTAACAACGGACCTATTAGGTAGCACCGTAGCGTATTCGTGTTCGTCCTACAACAGTGGAGTCAACATTTCGGCATAGGAACTGATGAAACGCACTGTACTCATAACAACTGTCAACGATCTAAAAACGACAGATGGGGACTTTTGGCTACCCGTAACTGTCAAAGATCTATAAATGACAGCCGTGACCAATACCAACAACTCATTCCGAGGCACACAGTGATCTCGGACCGACAATGGCTAGCGTTGTTCAACCTTGAAGATCGAATCGTGCAGCTGTTATTATTTAGCTGCGAGTACTTCGAGATGGTATAATTAATTATTATTGTTATGCCAAATATAGCACAGCAATGTTTAAAAAGCTGTGTGCAATGTTTTAAAAGTCTCGCTTGTGCTGCGTTCCGATGCGGACGCGTTTGCCTATTCTTTATTTTGATTAGCGCGGCGCAAGCTGTCGCTCGTAATTTGCCATGAGTAGTGAACTAGTGGCGAATGAGCTGCTGGCGTTCCTGCAGCAAAAGCTGGATGTGATGGACGAGGTGTCCGCTGTCCAGATCTGCGCAACGAACTTCAGCGAGGAAGACAT
Organism: Conistra vaccinii; assembly: GCA_948150665.1. Lineage (NCBI taxonomy): Eukaryota > Metazoa > Arthropoda > Insecta > Lepidoptera > Noctuidae > Conistra > Conistra vaccinii. The sequence goes on from OX411326.1 coordinate 18,627,563, forward strand.
AGCTGCTGCCAAGCTGATGTTGTACAGTGTGCTGAACAAGCGCGACCAGATGGTGTCCCGCCGGCGTGACGGGACGAAGAAGAGCCTGCAGGATATTATCACGCTGTTCAAGGAGACCGACCCTGACGACGTGCCAACGTTTGTGGCGAAGGAGCTACACAAGCTTCCTCCCGTCATCTTCGACCACGTCGATGTAACAAGCCTTCTGAAGGATATTGTTTCTCTGAAGGCCCGCCTCGCGGATGTGTTAACGAAGTTAGATGCATCCCAAAACACCATCGTGGATTTGCGTAAAGAAGTGAGCGATTTGCGCAACAGTGTGGCGGTAATTAGGTCACCTGTCGATGCGTCTAACGTAAACACTTGTCGCGGAGCCGGCCTCGATATATCGTCGTCGAATTCCGCGTCAGCAGTTTCGTCGCCAGCGCATCCATTGATTGCTGAGCTTGCAGAGCGCCCCGCCGGCGCGCCCCGCAGCCTCGCGCTCGTCATAGCGGCTCCTCCACGCAGCGCCGCCCGAACCCCGCGCCCCATCCCGCTGCCAGTGTCTGCAGCCTTGGCGAAACCCCTACAAAGGAATTTCGCTAGCGTCACCGCGAGTGCCCCTGGCGCTCCTAGTATCAAGCCCATGCCAGAAAAGGCGCCGAAAAGGGCTGACAATGATGACGGTTTCGTGACGGTGCAAAGGAGGAAGCGCCGATCGCGAACGAACAAGAACCGCTGTGGCAAAGCTCCTACGGATCCCGAAGTGAGTCTGCGTGCCGCAAAGCCGAACACACCGGTGTACATCTCCCGCCTGCACTACACCACTAAGGCGGAGGACATCGTTGAGTACGTGCGCCAAAAGACGAAGTACACGCCGAGGGTGCAGTTACTGGAATCGCACCGGAACGTCAACTTTAAGGCGTTCGTCGTGCGTGTACCGAACTGTTATCTGCCTCTCGTATTGGATGAAGACTTTTGGCCGCAAGACGTGGTGTTCCGTCGCTTCCGCGGACTTATACCACAGGACAGCACAAAGCGCTAGTGCAAAGTGAAGTGCTACTAACATAGTCATAAGCCTTATTTTATTAACACAAGTTTTTGTTTATATTAAAATATATATGTTTAGATTAAGGTATTTTTCTATGGGCCTGTGTTGCCTGCAATAAATGGTATTATTATTATTATTATTTTGACATTTATTTTTTATTCTCGGCTAGCCGGTAAGAGCTGATAACACGGGCCTAAGCCAAGTGATTATCAGTTGGATTAAGTGCGGTCACGTGCAGAGGATTGCACAGAAGATGGAAGCGTATTCCTGTTTTGATATGGGTTTTCTGATTCACATTGCAGAAACTTTCTCACAAGTCTGCATGTGTTTAGTATGGCTGCCTTCTGCAGCAGATGGTAGGTGTTTGGAGGTAAATTAAGAGAGTTAAGGGACTGGTGAAGTTGTTTCGGTATTACACCTGTTGTAGACAATACTATTGGTACTATTATAACTTTTTGCAGATGCCAAAGTCGGGCTACTTCATCTTTTAATTCAATATATTTGCTCAGTTTTTCTGCTATTGTTGTCTGCAAGTTATGTGTATTTGGGATAGCAATATCTATTAAATATCCAGTTTTGTTAATCTTGTCTATAAGTGTAATATCTGGTCTATTGAAATGGATCGTTCGATCGGTAAGAATGGCACGGTCAAAATATAGTTTTGTTGAGGGGTTCTCTAATACAGTTTCTGGATTGTATTTGTAGTATGGTGTAACGGTATCTATAAGTTTGTACTGGTTTGCTAATTTTTGGTGTATGATGTTGGCTACTTGATCGTGTCTGTGTTTGTAATCTGTTTGGGCTATTGACTTGCACGCGCCTGTGATATGCTGAATCGTTTCTGGAGAACTATTGCATTTCCTACATGTGTCATTATTTAAATTCTTTATGATAAACTTTCTATAATTTTTGGTTTCAATTACCTGGTCCTGTATAGCAAGCATGAACCCTTCAGTCTCCGGAAAGAGTTCGCCTCGATTTAACCACGCGTTCGACGCCTCTTTGTCGACATTTATGTGGCATAAGTCTTGGCGATGTCTTCCATGTAGCGATTTCTGGGTCCAATCTAAAAGCTTAGTTTTGTCGTCGATTACTTTCTCATTTCTCTGTTCAGATGTATCTTTTAAGTTCAGGGGTGTAAACTGTTGGTCGTTGTGTGTTATAATTTTGTGAAGAATAGAAGTTTCCGTTTTTGTGAAAAAGAATTGTCTAAGTGCTTTTATCTGTCTATTGTGTAGGTTTAGAATGTCAATTAGTCCTCTACCTCCTTCTTTCCGTGGCAGTGTCAATCTCTGCAGACATGATCGTGGGTGGTGTTTGCGGAATTTGGTCATTGTGGTATTAATTTTTCGTTGAAGGTTTTTCAGGTCGGTTTTGGTCCAATTGATTATTCCAAAAGAATATGTTAGAACTGGTACAGCGAAGGTGTTAATTGCTTTGACAGTATTTCGAGAATATAACTGCGTTTTCAGAATTGTATTTAATCTGTGTTGAAATTGTAGTGTTAATCTTTGTTTCATTTCTTTATAGTGTTTATTATTATTATTATTATTAAAAAAAAACGATTGAAGTTTACTAGACTTCTGATAGACAGTGCACATCCATAGCTAGGGTTGCCAACATTTCTTCGGCAAAATATAGTATTTTTCAATAAAAGCTAAAAAAATATAGTATTTTGTAAAAAATTCTAAAAATTAACAAATAAGTATATCTTTATAAATTTTTTGAATTTTCTACAAAATACAATTTTTTTTTTAAGTGTACTATATTTTTTTTAGCTTTTATTGTATTTTTACCATTCCAAAAAAATATAGTACCTACATAGAAAAATCAAAAAATTTACTAAGATATATTTGTTACCTACTTAATTATTTTTATAAAATAAAAACTATATTTTTTACGCACTTGCCTTTTTTTAAGTTATGTCTAAAATATAAAACTGTTTATTACGTTAATTTTTTTTATTAAGTAATGTTTTTCAAAAGCCATACACTCTTTCACTCTTTCCCACTCAGGTTTATTATATTTTTGAGTAATTGTGTTTTTCGCTTTTTAATCGGCGCTAGTAGCGGCGCACTTGAACTTGACGCACTTTCGCTATCGCTATCTCTGCCCATAACTAAATTAATTTAGGAGTTCAACTTCTCAAAACAAAAAAACAACACCAAATTGATAATAATTACCAAAATTCAAAAATAAAATTAAGCAGACCAAAAATTCGTTTGACGTTGTCAAAAAAACAACACCAAATTGATAATAATTACCAAAATTCAAAAATAACGTTTTGGCAGACCAAAAATTCGTTTGACGTTGTCAAAAAAACAACACCAAATTGATAATAATTACCAAAATTCAAAAATAAAATTAAGCAGACCAAAAATTCGTTTGACGTTGTCAATTTGACATTATTGACAAGATCGGAACGCATTATGACAGGAGTTCGGCTGTATGCTATGGCATCAGTCAAAAGTAAAAGTAAAGGCGCGTTCATAAATTTGTTAAAATGAAGGATTTGTTTGTTAGATTTCGATGTTGAAAATATATTATTTTTGCGTACTATATATTTCTTCTACAGTATATAGTACGCAGACCCGAAATATAGTACAATACTATTATTATAGTGCGGTTGGCAACACTATCCATAGCCACTCTATCTTTGTCTCTAGTCTCCAGCACAGATGAATATAGATGGGACATGCCGCATTTTAGGTATGAAGCTACAAGTAGGTACGCGGCGAGCTCGACTTGTCGAATTCAGTGGGCGTAACGTAGTCATAGTCAGAAGATGAGTTACGCGATAGAGAGGTAACCTCTAGGTGAATATAACTGTAGGTAATTAGCCCTGTGCGACCTGAATTGCACTTTATTGTGTGGTAGCAAGAGTCGCTTTTTATTTAAATGATTTTGCAGTGTCCCTTATGTACTAATCTGTGTCTCTAGCCTGTCCCACTGATAGGCAAAGATCTCTTTCCCTTTTCTGTAAAACTCTGATCGCTGCTGGTGCTTGCGAGAGGATCAGTATTTATAATAGGAATGAAATACGCTTGTATCTGTATCACATTTTCATCAACATACGCCGTAATAAAGGGCGAGAGATTCAGTTCGCACTTTGATCAAACTTTGCTAAGTAAGCGACAAATAAGAAAATGATTCATTTCAAATTAACGTTCATATTCGTATGCGACGCTTATTCACGTTCGTTTACACGATTATGAACGTTACGGCGTAATACTAAGGTTCATATTCGTTTGAAGTTCGCTTTATCAATCTTGCCCATAGCTGCAATTAGCGAAGAAGAATAAGAACATTTTGAATTTCGAAAAGAAGAAAATGTTGAGCAGGTATCAAGCCAACAGAATTTTATTTAAGCACTATCGACCAGTGGTCCATTAGCCCTAGATCGTAAGCACTGGAATTCGTGGGGCGAGGCCTTTGTCCAGCAGTGGGCTAACAGGAACTATCTATTAAAGTGAGATATGTTACAAAAAAATATTTATTGAGAATATTTTATCAAGACAAAATTCTATTGCACAAAAAAACATGACTTAAAAAAAATTACCAAAATGATGATATTATTGTCTTGAAAATACATAAAATAAAATACATGTGTTTTAAGAACCCTAGAATTGATTGAGCTAATAATATTGGTTTTAAGACATAAAAGAAACACAACAAAATAAAACTCACTTCTAGGCAGAATAAGGTACAAATTCAGTGCAAAGCACCCTGTTGATGTTCATATGTTCAATGATTTAAAAAAACACTTTTTGAAGTGAAAACTTCTTTAGTGGCGTTGTGCACTTATTTTGGGATGGGTAAAAATGTTAAACTTGTGTCAGGACACGCAGTAAGATTCGTTGCCTAGCAACCGACAAAGTAAATATCAAAATAAATAGTCTTTGACATTACGTAAAGATTGCGAGGTAAGAAATTTTACCCATATTCATGGGTGACAAAAAGCAGTCAAAACATACTTCATGAAAAGTGATTAAATCAATTGTTTATTTATGTTAGACTATATTTTGAAAATAAATAAATATACTATTACTACTCTAATTAATATTGTATTTAACCATATAAATTATAGTACTTTTATACTGATAAATAAAGCAATTCGTGCGAAATGATTCCCTAACCAGTCCAAAATATTCGAAAATGCACAATGTTAATGTTTAAGTTTTCACTTCTGCCAGCACTCCCGGAGTGCAACCCGTTGTATATTTTTTTTTCCCAATACTTACTCATGGCCTCTAAGTTGATGGAATCTGCTATGTTGACCTCCTTCTTATCAACGGAGATTGCCTTCTCGAAGGCAATTTTCTTAACTATCTTATTGCATTCAGTAAACTTCATTTTTGCATCTTGGTCACTTGGCCTAACTTTGGTTACCTGTAAAAAGGGGAACTCTTTACTTTTTTTTCTTTTGTAAATGCTTATTTGAAACAAACAAGTCCTCAAGCACAACGGTTTCTTTCTATTTTCTGTTTCAAGTTCAACTACCCAGATAGTATACTATCTCTGTCAAATGTTAAGATAAATTAAATGTTTCCATAAAAAGTGTAAAAACATCTTTCTGCAAAGTAAGCATGATCACCATAGACACAAATATGTGATCAAGGGACGGGTAAAGGGGTAAGCCTAAGGGTTAGGATCTTAAGAGACCTATGTTTTGGAACAGGCAACTAGCTTCAATTTTCAGACTAACTGACTGTCACTTTGACTATTCAAAAGTGCCTCTGTAAATGGTTTAATTGAAAGAAATGCTTTCAGTTACGAGTTTGAGTCCTATTTGTGAGTGAGTTGTCTTGGAGGTGTCTTGACACCCCTAAGACAACTCACTCACACGGTTTTACAAAACATTTTGACACCTACAAAGTAAATGAAAATACAGTACCCAGCAGTTGTTGATATGACGCAACGAGATTCAAAAAAAGGTTGGCTTAGCAGTGTGTTGTTTCTAACACTCATACTTGTGACAGTCTGGTGCATAATATTTTTAAGATGAACTTTTATTTATTTGTTAAAACTTTATGCAAAAGGAAAAAAAAACTACAAAGGCAGACTTAACTTTTATGCATATTGCAATGCACCTTAAATATGTTGTTGTTTAGTATGTATTAATAATGGAATAGATTATTCCATACAGTGTTCTCAGTTATAATATGCAAATTACAATAGGCCAACATTCTTTAACACATTCTCTGTTAGACTATGCGGATGATGGACAAACATTCTCCGCAAGGATTACAACAGATTGAAATTTAGTCAACTGGGGCATTTCTGTCCACAAATTCCTCACTTAACTTCTTTAAATATTTCCACAATTAACGTTCCTACTACAACAGGTCATTCTCAAATTTCGAAGGCTTATCTGCTTTCTGTAGCTACTACTAATAAAGCTATATTTTAATACTTACATATTCGAAATCCTTAAGTGCTAGTTTGTACTTTCCTAGGGACATGTAAGCCGCCGCCCGTCTGTAATAGGCCTTCGTATACGACCTGTCCAAGTCTATCGACTTCGACGCGTCGGTCAGGGCATAACCAAAGTTCTCCAGCCTCAAATTAGCTATACTCCTATTCGCGAAGAACACCGCATTCTTCGGATTCTTGTCTATTGCTTTCGAGTACAACTCGATTGCATTATTGTAGCTCTGTTCTGAAATTTGAGGTTATGTCAGTAAAATTTTGTTCTATTCCTGTCACGATCAATATGCTTTAAACATCACTTTTAAATCGTATTTTCTGCTGATTGCCGCAAAAGTGTTGTTTCTAATATGAAATTGAGAAAACTTACTTTTGAAATATTCATTAGCTTCGTTTTTCAGTTTATCCGCTGCCTCTATGTCCTCCTGGGAGATGGGCCCAGTAATTTCTTCGTTACTAGCCATAGTTTAGCGTAACAGTGTTTATATTCTTAAAGCGTTTTTAAAGAGAAATAATGGCTTAATCATAAGAAATGTGATTTTCTCACATACATTTACATGTTATCCGCAATTCATGAAAAATTAATTGACAGATGGTTGAATGAATTCTTGAATGAATTGGTCATGTGAATGAATGAAGTACCTACACTTATAGGGTGCATTCCGAGTTACACTGTAATCGATTTGAGCGTGCTAACATCCGTACCGAATTAGCGTGAGCATGACGTCATGACGTATGCCATCTTGCGATAACGCCAACCAAGCCTTAATAATGCCGTGAGCGCTGTAAAAAATTACAGTTGTGCTGTTTTGTTTTCGAGTCACATCATAGCTTTTCCTAACGTGACTTTTTCGAAATTGTGCTTCTGGCTACCGTTCGCCACCTAACCAAAGAAGAAGAAGAAAGTGGTATAAAACTTTAAACACAAAGAAATATGTTATGCAAGTTTTGACGTTAAGCGAGCACCGTGAGTGCGTTTACCGTTCGAAATTGTTGACAGCCCTCAGCTGTCATATTCGTGCTATTTAAACCGGAACGCCAATTATTATTGATGTCAGCGCTGCGAGCGATTACGTTCTTATTCGGAAAGCGGCATGAACATGAACATCGGTCAGATCGGTCTACCAACAAGTTACGATTTTTCGTTTCTTAATAAAAAACAACATAGCTAGTAAATTAATGACTATGAAAAAATAAGTGATATAAATTAAGGAAATCACAAAAGAAAATTTAATCTTTAGATTATGTTTTTTTGATGATGGTCTGTTTAAAACATAGACAATTAAAAAGAAAAATCGTCAATTGCATTAATCTTGTCTATGATTTTTCTTTTACCGCTAAATTCAAAGTAAAAATTGAATACCATAGTTCTATACTCAGAGGTTCTATATGAGTCCACAAAGATCGTTAAATTAACATGAAGATCCCTTCAATTTTTTTGTTTGGATTCTCCCTTGCACTTTATTTACCCTATTTTGTATTGTACAAGTAGGTGTGTGTGTGTTGGAATTTAATTGAATTATAACAAATGAAAAGCGTTTGCTTATATAACAATTATGTAAGTGTATGAAGTTATGAACCCTATTTCTGATGTTCACAGAGGCAATGATGATAGTGAGAGTACTTACTCGACTGAAAAGAAAGAAACAAAATGGGAAGCCGTAGAGCCATGGTAAGTTCTATTTACGTATAGTAGGTACCTACGAATTAGTTTCGTATCGTAGTGTTCCTTTTCCTTATGATTTTCTAGTTTATAGACAAATACTTCTAGGCATGGAATTTAATAATCCAGTACCTACTCAGGAGAGTACCTAAATGCTACTAAACCATGACCCCACGCCCCCACGCCCCCACAGACACACATGAAATATCAAATCATTCTTTGTATCTTAATAATATGTAGGTAGGTAGGTACTAGCTTCTGCCAGCGACTTCGTTCGCGTGGACGTCGTAAGACACCACCATATTATAATGGTACAACCGCGGGCATTTGCAGTGAACTACTTATGAGTGTTTATTCTGAAAGTTGGCAACGTCGCAAATAGATGTCAAATATTTCGCTGTTTTGATTAATTTGATAATATTTCTGTATGGAAATAAAAAATGTGGCTAACTAGCGAACTAGAATATTGATTATGAAATGCAATAATTAATATCGTAACACCGAATAGTTAGTTTTAGATGTAAAAAAAGTATTTGGAAACTTTCCAAATGCCTTTTTTTCACCTAAAACGGGTACAACATCAAATTCAATGTTATAATTGCAATTCATTATTAATATTCTAGTCAATTGGTTGAGGTATTCCACGAAGCGCCCCCAAACGAACGCCACCCAGACGAAGCACACCTAAAGTATTCCACTTAGCCCACCCGTAGGATGGCCTTCCAATAAAAATTTAAAATAATTAATGTTTTAATCCACGAAGCACACCTACGAATATTACTCGCGGGGACTAAGAAATAAAAATGTCGATAGAAGAAAATATTTATTATTTACCTACCTTCAATTTCTAACGTCATTTAGTTTCGATATAATAATGTGATACAATACTTGTCATTTTTATAATCTTACTACACTCGAGAGCAATGAATCCGGGTCACTTAAAGAATGTTAAAAATCTCGGAAACTAAAACTGATAGGTTAATGCAATAAATTGTATTTAATAGACAATGTAATACTCCTTAAATGAAAGTAAAAAAAATATGAGTCACCATACATTTTATTAACACAAAATTACATAAAGAAAAAAACTGCTGATCTCTCCTTAAAACAAAAATAGGAAACATGAAATTTTTGAACTTTATTACGATTTTCTTGAATTTTAATACTTCGTATTGCCTCCTCGTGCTTCCATTACTGCGTTTACGCGGTTTGGCATGCTGTACACCAAGTTCCTTATACGATTTTGGGGAATATTCTCCCATTCCTCTGTGAGAGCAATTTTGAGCTCACGAAGCGTGATTGGGGGAGGGTTTCGTTGTTTTACGCATCTGCCTAGCTCGTCCCAAGCATGCTCGATCGGGTTGATATCCGGGCTGCGCGCTGGCCACTCCATACGAGTAATGTTCATCTCTTGAAGGTAGTCATTCACAATCCTACCTGTATGAGGTCGGGCATTGTCATGCATAAATATAGCATCCTCACCTAAATTGACCATAAATGGACCAACGTGATCATTGAGGATTTCTTCCACATATCTTACGCTAGATAAAGAGCCGTTTTCTATGATCACCAGCTCTGTGCGACTTTCAGAAGAAATTCCGGCCCACACAAGTACAGACCCACCACCGTAGGCTACTTTTTCTTCGATGCATGCTTGCTTGAATCTTTCCCCTGGTCTTCGATACACTCTGTGTCTTCCATCGTGCTTGTAGAGCATAAATTTTGATTCGTCGGAGAACATAACTTTTGACCAATCTTCAATACTCCAATTTACGTGGCTCTGGGCATATCTTAGTCTTGAAATACGATGCCCACGCTCCAGTTTAGGGCCGTTTGCAGGTCTAAGGGGTTTTAAGTTAGATTCAGCAAGCCGACGTCTTACTGTCCATGCACTTGGGTTACTTCCTCCGAGGCGTCGAAACTGATTTGTGAGTTCAGTTCCTGTGAGAAAGCGATTTCGAAGCATGGTGTTCACCAAGTATCGGTCTTCTCGTGCTGTGGTACACCTGGTTCTGCCCGTTCCTGGTCTGCGTAGGTTAGAACCAGTTTCTTCGTAACGTCGGAGAACTCTTTGTACTGTTGACAGCGACACACCGACAGTCCTGGCTGTATCGCGCTGACTCCGGCCGGTTTCCAGCATTGTAAGTATTCTGGTGCATTCTTCAGGCGTAAGCGACATAATTTCAGCTTGAATAATGAATATAGAGCACTATCAACATGGTTTATGTACCCACATAAATGACAGATTACAAACAAAAGCAAAACCAAATGCTGTAATTTCGTAGTTCCATCTTCGAAAGTGGCCCTTTTTCAAATTTGATTTTTTTATGATATAACTTTACAATAACTAAGAAGTTTTAATACCTTCATTTAAGGAGTATTGCATTGTCTATTAAATACAATTTATTGCATTAACCTAGCATTTTTAGTTTCCGAGATTTTTAGGATTCTTTAAGTGACCCGGATTCATTGCTCTCGAGTGTATTTAAAATCACAGATTATTTCATAATTACCTTTCCAAAAAAATAATTAGTTTTTCTTTATTTGTTAACATATCTCGGGACCATGGGGTCCCGGTCCTTTGGAAGGCGTACGAGGGGCCGAAGCCAACTCGCAGAGGCCCCTTAGACAATTTTAAATGGAATGAGGCACCAACCGACGATTATCCCTGTATGCACTATGCAAGTGCACCCAAGGAAAATCCCCGGTTGGTGCAGGACTATTGCAAAAAATGAAAACAAAAAATATTGGGCTATGGGTTTGAGTGGCTTTAGTGGATTGGTTACTTAGAACTATGGAAGGTCTATGTCCCCTGCCTGATCAATGTTATAGTATGCATGGATAAAATGGCAGGGGGTGACTTGCACACTCAATAATGGGCCCCCGAAAACGGTCGCTAGCACAAAGTGTCGTAGCGACAAGGGGGCAACATGTCCTGAGGTGCTTATGAGGAGAGGAGCGGTATTCCACGGCTATCAGGACAATCCCGGAAGTACGGTCAAGATCCCTACCAGCATCTTACTGGAATAGTTCCTTCCTCCGAGCACGTTTGCTCTTGCGAATCTCCACTCAAGCCGGCCAATAAAGGCAAGAATGAGGTGGGAGCTCTGTTCCTCGTCAGTGTTCACTCTAGCCGGCCAATAAAGGCAAGCCAGAGGTGAGGAACAAGACATCTCCCGGGAGATAGGGTCCGTGGGGTCGCTACTGCCCAACAGCTCGCCACATGCTGCCCTGCGGTTTTTCTTTATTAATTATTATTTTACTGTTTTTTTCTTTTTTTTTGCTCTCTTAGTAAAATCACAGATTGTTTCATAATTATGCAATAAAAGTTGGACTTATAATCAAAAACATTGTAAATGCAGTTTTATTTATTTATTTATTTGGTACACCAACAGCAATACATACAAAGAGGTTAAACTGAACAATACTATAATACAAATACTGGTATGTATGCCTATTATAGGTATACACAGCATTTACCATGAAACAACAACGTTATAAACTAGAAAACTAGAAAAAAAAACTTATAAACTATACAAAACTTATGAGAACTAAACATAAAATACAATTAGAAAACAAAAAACGAAATAAATGAAGGTATATCATAAAAAAATAAAATAAAAATATAAGAAAACATCAAAATAGGTCTGTATGGAAAACTGTATGTAATGTTTTGATTATTAGTCCAAGTTTTATTGCATAACTAGCTGACCCGCCACGACTTCGTTCGTGTGGTATCTTACACCTACCCAGCGATACCACCAATCAAACCACTCTAGTTGCAAGTTGCAATCCACGAAACCATGGTTAATCTTACTCTAGTTGATTCATAATGTCCTAGTACTCAATATTTTAAAACAGAAACAATGGTTAATGTAACTAGGACTAGGACATCATGAATCAACTAGAATTAGACCCAATTTCACCAAACACAAAAATTAGCTAACAGGTCGTTAAACTCAGGTTACTGCTTTGATTGGCTCACTGACATGACAACAGCCAATCACAGCAGTTGACATGTGTGTTAACAGTCTGTTATATCTAACAGAGTATGGTGAAATTGAGTCTTAGTCTAGTTGATTCATGATGTCCTAGTACTCAATTTTAAAACAGAAACCGTTCATGTAACTCTAGCCAGCCATTCACCCCTACCTACTCTACGAACGGGATAAAAAGTATCCTATGATCGTCTCCTGGTTCTAAGCTACCTAATTTTCAGCCAAATCGGTCCAGCCATTCTCGAGTTATAAATAGTGTAACTAACACGACTTTCATTTATATTTAATAACTAGCTGCCCTCCCCGGCTTCGCACGGGTAGCAGTAAGTACTTATCTATCCCTACCCTGCCCTACCTAATTACCCTATCCTGCCCGACCTACCTACCTACACTACCCGAACTAACTACCTACCCTGCCCTACCTCCCTACCCTACCCTGACCGACCTACCTACCTACCTTACCTACCTACCTTCACCTATCTTCCTATCTACCTACCCTACCCTACCTACCTACCCTGCCCGACCTACCTACCTACCTACCCTACGTACCTATCTACCCTATCTACACCGGTAGACGCCCGACGGGAATAACTGATCGAGTGGTAACTGATCAATAACGACCGCCAAGAGTAGAAAATTATTGAAGTACCAATACCGCTTTTAAAAAATAGGAGTTGGTGGTAGAAGGGTGAAAATTTAGGGTTGTATGTATTTTTTAATACCAAATCATAAAAAAATACAATAAAAAAAATTGTTAAAAAAAAAAGAAAAAAAAACTTGGGGTGGACCACCCTTATCACTTAGGGGTACGAAAAATAGTTTACGTCCTATTCTCATACCTACCAAATATACACAAAAAATTTCATAAAAATCGGTCAAGCCGTTTCGGAGGAGTTTGGCAACAAACACCGTGACACGAGAATTTTATATATTGTATATTAGATTGATTTTTATGAGGATTTTCGTCATGCACAATCTTCTCTTTCTCGATCTCTTTTTTATTTGTTTGTTATTTTTCACTCCCTCTCAATGAAAGACCTGTGTCCCAGCAGTGGGCACATTATAGGCTGATTAATGATTATACTGTGACTCAAAGAACGGGCGTTTTTTTGACGTCTATTAAAAACGCCGAAAAGCGCTCTTTCTTTCTTGAATGAATGGTTTCAAAATGCTCGTTTAAAGGTAGGGGTGTCCGGGACATCGACGCGAAGTCGGTTACCATGGATTCAATACATGGTTCTGAACCCTCCTGCGTTGAAATTTTTCGTCGGTTATTAAAAAAAAATCAGCTGTTTCATAGAAAAGTGCAATACCTACGCGGTCAAAATGTATGGAACAGTAGATTCTTTTTTAATAACCGACGAAAAATTTCAACGCAGGGGGCTTCAGAATCATGTACTGAATCCATGGTAACCGGCTTCGCGTCGATGTCCCGGACACCCCTACCTTTAAACGAGCAATTCTTGTATATGAATGAATCTCGGAAACGGCTCCAACGATTTCGATGAAAGTAGCAATTTAGGGGTTTACGGAGGTGAGACATCCATCTAGCTAGCTCTCATATCTGGGAAAAGTCGTTTTATTTATTTTCACAGCCTCGGAAATGTGATAAAACGTTGGTGTACCTGGACGAAATGTTTGTATTTTCACCACGAGCAGCCCCCCAATTACGTAACGTAATGCACGATCAATTTTAAATTGAAATAAATTGTTCGAAATAATAACATAAGTTCGAAAAAAAAAATCTGCTCAATTTTTTTTGTCGAACTTATGAAGCAATGGACTGGCAATCTTTTGTAGGGTACAGAGTTCGGTTGGCAAGATATTTATTGGGGTTATTGATGACAGCAATCCGCTAACGGGATGTAGGAGAGGTCATAATGACCCCTATGCCAATGTCACCCATTTTTAACCGACTTCCAAAAATGAGAAAGTTCTATGTTTGTAGCAAATGTTTTTTTTTTTTATGTATGTCCAACGATTTCTCCGTCAATTGTGATCCGATTTTGAAAATTCATTTTTTAGTTTGAAATTGTATGCTCCCGAGGTGGTCTCATATAAATTTTATTAACTTTGCTTGGATAGTTTTTAGTTAGATTCAATAATACGTATTTCCTACATAATGTATGTGGATGATATGATGAAAAGTTCCTGTCGCTGTTATTTACATAGCAGGTAGTGGTATTCGAATTTGTAGGTAGGTACCACAACTAAAAAGGGAAAAATAAAAACGTTTTACAAAAAAAAAAAATAACAGACTTCCAAAAAAAAAAAAACACTAAAATGTGTTTAGGGGTATGAGGAACAGGGTGTAAAGTTCACTCATCCACCATAGAAAAGGGAGGATCCTCCAACCAGACGGTTGTTATGCCTGGCGGGCAACTGCCCCATATGTTGATTTCGGATAGTCTTATCTATGTTTTTCGCTCGGTAAACTCTAACTGCGCGATACAGGAATTGAGTGACGTCATGTCTTCGTTACGTAGTTCGTATGTGGCGGTGTAACCACTACATGTGAAAAATAACTTTAATTTCGGAAGTCGGTGGCAAAAGTTTTTATCGAATATGTGAAATAAAAATGTCAAATGACTCAAAAGTTGTTGACATTTGTGACTTCAAAAGGGCTCAATTGATTGTAAATGAGCTCACCTACATTTCCTATAATGGATTCCCGACATATCCAATAACCCTGTATATTGCACGACTCTTAATGCGAAGCATTAGAGTGTGCTCTACGATCGAAAAAATTTTTTTGCCCCATTTCTGTAACTGTTTTTATTGTTACACTCCTGCTAGTACACAGAACCTACTTAATTTATATACCATTATATAGATGATTAAATGGAGATTAATACTGTACTTTTTAACAATTGATTTAATGCAGCAGAAATGGAAAAAGCATCAAAATAGTTGAAAAAAAAATCCTGTCCGTCAATTTACGAACCCTGAAAACATTGTAGCTTGCGATAAAATCAATTAATTGAGTAAATTTTTTTTTAATCCTTTTTTTCAGCCGTAGAAGGAACCCTATTGAAAATTGCTCTTTTATTCAAAGTACTTTAATTATATTTAATTAAATACTAACTAAAATATAATATCTTTATCTAAATATTTCCAACCTTCCACTTGATGTTGCCTAGCAACCGCCAAGTAAATATCTTTGTCAGTCTTTGACATTACGACTTCATGAAAAGTTATAAATTGTTCATTTTTGTTAGAAACTATGTTTTGAAATTCTTTTTCGTTTATGAATGAGTGTTATGTATGAGGCGTGCACTTTTGGATTTTCCAAACTATTTATTTATTTATTTAACACTTAAGCACAGATGTACAGAGGCGGACTTAATGCCATAGGCATTAAGAGGGAGGGGGGGGTGTATAAGGGATTATCTGTCTGGAGAAGCTCGTAGCTAAATAACTGCCACACGGGTCGATGCTTGCTGCAGTCGGATTGTGGATGGGATGATTCGTAACCATCATTTACATACCGAGACTCCCTCGTGCCTCAGAAAGCACGTTAAGCTGTTGGTCTCAGCTGTCATTCTTCCCAGCTTCATCTGCGTCCCAGCTGTCATCTTTGACAGTCGTTACGGGTAGTCAGAAGCCCGAAAGTCTGACAACCAGTCTGACCAAGGGGTATCGTGTTACCCTGTTACTGGGATGTGGAGGTCAGATAGTCAGTTGATAAGGGAAGGGAAGATTTATTGATATGGGGGCTATCTGTGTATACTTTTACCCCGTGACACATTGTTTCCGTGCATTTTAGATAAATCTTTATTTAATGTTTTTTTTTTTGTTTTCCAGGTTAGAACCAGAGAAGTTTGACATGATAAATGTGAGTATTTAATATAAGAATTATGATATTTTTTTTTTTTTTTGTTTACTTAGTGTGGTGTGTTCAGTTGAATCACATAATATTATAGGCTTTGGGTTTATAGTAAAACCACCAAATTATCAGTAAGTAACGCATCAACTCAAAGAGCACGTCTATTCGGTTCCGGGGATAGAGCGGGACTCTACGGGACACTCTTGCGGCGCTACCTTTGACTTGTGTGCTACATTTAATTTACATATCACAATTAGCAATACAAAAATATAATCTTAAGTCACAATAATTATAATGTAAGTGTTCCTGGCACACGGTTACCGGCTCGCGACGACGGCTTTACCTTGACCATTTTTGTACCTATGTCTTGATTTCTGTCTGATATATTTTCTTGATTCGTACTTTTATTTTTCCGTAGTCGGGTTTCAGTTTAAATTCTTAGTAGCAAAAATTAAGGTTCAAATCTTAATTTTTTATTACTGCTACATACATATTAATATCAAAATAACGAAATGTTTTTTTATCTATGATACTGTGGGTACTAAAATTAATGACCTCCCTTTGTGCTCATTATTACCGATAATGAGCTCAAAAGATTTAAACAATAATTTCTAACAAAAGATATGTTTCTCTTTCAGAATACAATACTGCCCGAAGCTGTGAAGTTTTGGGAGCAAGCTTTAAAAGTTAGAAAAACTGGTGGGCCCATCAAGTTAAATCGGTAAGTAAATTATATTTTACGAAACTTATGTAAGTACTAGCTTCTGCCCGCGGCTTCGCCCGCGTGGATGTCGGAAATTATCCCACAGGAACGTGTAACATGTCCTAAATCAGCGGGGTAATTGCGTAGCACTTACAATAGCAATGGGTTTCATTTTGACAGTTCAACAATTAATTGCGTTATTTACGTTATTTCTCGAACATAATTATTAAGCAATAGCTTCTACTTGGCGCTCTGGCGCGTCATCCCCTGGCTGGCCCGCCCCTCCACCCTCGTTCTGTGCGCCGTCGACTCAATATCGCAGGTCATTCTTATCGTTCTAACTTTTAAACTATTTGTCCAAATTACTTAGTGTAAAAGACAAACTTTATCTACATTAAATACCAAAAGCGATGAAAGTATTTATTTTGATAAGAATTAACTAAATACGCAAAAATATGCAATGTAAAAAAAGTATTCAATTTAACTGTATTTATTGCTCACTATTTTGGTTATAAAGGCTTTTATTTAGAACTCTTTAAGACAAACAATCCCACAACACATTTTCTTCATGTAACTCTAACGGTTTAGGCAGCGCACGCAGCATACGGTGGAGGTCTGCCCGGCTTGGGTGGACCACCGCCGTGTCCTCGTGGAGGCGATCAGCGGCGGTGACCTCTCGCGTACGGCCCTGGTTCAGGCCATGGTGCGGAGCGAGAGGGCATGGCAAGCCGTCACCTCCTTCTGCAAAGCAGTAATGCTCGCGAAGGAGAAGGTGGAGCGCGCGAGGGAGTGGCAAAGGCCTCGCCCTACCAGCCCTAGCCGCCGCCGCCGTAGGAGACGTCCCGGGCGTCGGGAATTGATAGCCGATTTCCGGCCACCGTAGGCGCGGGCCTGCGGACGGAGAGCAACGGGCAGCTCGCCGTCCGATAAGGACCAGGCCCGGGTCGACGGCGCATCGTGTTCCACGCGCGCCTCAAAGAGATATCAAGGATCGAAGGAACACGTGTGGGTTTTAGTCAGTAAGAGTCTGACACGCCCTTCCGCTCCGCCCAGAGCGGGAGAAGTCATTGGATGATTAACCGCCCAAAAAAAAAAAAGGCAGCGCACGCAAAGATAGATCTCAGAGGGCAGGAATTTTTCCGACTTACTTGATACTTATCGTTATATTATGGCCAAATCACATAAAATCTTTATAAATTGTAGCCTATGTGTTATTCTAATGTATAAGCTACATTATTGTAAAGTTTCATCAAAATCCGTTCAGTAGTTTTTGTGTGAAAGAGTAACAAACATCCATCCATCCATCCATCCATCCATCCATCCTCACAAACTTTCGCATTTATAATATTAGTAGGATTAATGTAGGGCAGTGTTTTTCAACCTTTTTCATGACTTGACCCATTAGTATGAAAAAAATTTTTCGCGACCTCGACCATTCGAGAACGATTTGAACTCAGTCGAGATTCCCGCTGAGTCGAAGTTTCTGCAGCACGAAACCTAGCCTGATGTTCCCGAGTTGCAGAGAGCCTTGCCTCACGACCTTCCTCAGATTCCTGTGATCGAACTAATCTCATCCTTTTAGCATTTCTGCTACATTGGGAGAGGTTGGATCTTCTTCGAGGCATTCTTACAATAAAATAGTACTTACTACTTAACACACAGTTATTTAGTAAACACGTACTATCGTAAACAAAAATTATAAATACTTACAGATTATTATACAGTCTAAAATTGTCACAGTTTAAGTAATAAGTGTTAAGACGTGTAAACCAAACGTACTAACTTTATAAAACAAAAGAATTGCTAGAAAAATTAATTACTAACCTGAGCTAATAAACTTATACTTAATAAAGAAAATCAATAAAAGAAATGCCTAACCTATACCAAATACTTATAATATTTATATACAAACCCTAAATAAAAATTAAGATAAGTATACCGAAAATCAAGGAAAGAAATGCCTAACCTATAACAAATGTTCGATGTGATTCTTTAAATTGACATAACTTTTTTATTTATGAACCGATTGACATGAAATAAACACTAAATGTTAAGTGAAGCTTACTACAATATATTAGTGAAAACCGCATCTAAATCGAATAAGCCGTTTCTGATATTAGCGTGCACAAACACACAGACAAACAGACAAACCGACAAACAGACAAACAGACAAACAGACAAACAGACAAAAAAAAAATTTATTACAATCTCGGGTTCAGCATCGATATAATAACAACCCCTGCTATTTTTTTTTCATATATTTCCATTGTACAGACACCACTTTTCTACAATTTTATTATATGTATAGATATAGAATAAGAAACAATCTGTGATTTTTTATGTTAAAGTAGAGTATTTTTATTATTCGTTAAACATGTAACTATACGAATAAACTTTAAAATAGGTCTCTATGGAAAACTGTATTTACAATGTTTTTGATTATTAGCCAAGTTTTGTTTGCATAATTATGACACAAACTGTGATTTTACTAAGAGAACAAAAAAAAAGAAAATACCAGAAAAATTATAAAAAGAAAAAATAATGTTTTTTTTGGAAAGGTAATTAAGAAATAATCTGTGATTTTAAATAGTAAGATTATAAAAATGACAAGTATTGTATCACATTATTATATCGAAACTAAATGACGTTAGAAACTGAAGGTAGTCTTAATAAATAATAAATATTTTCTTCTATCGACATTTTTATTTCTTAGTCCCCGCACTATGCGAGTGATATTCGTAGGTGTGCTTCGTGGAATATAAAATTAATTATTTAAAAATTTTATTGGAAGGCCACCTACGGGTGTGCTAAGTGGAATACTTTAGGTGTGCTTCGTCTGGGTGTGCTTCGTGGAATACCTCAATTTGGTTAGCCACATTTATTTCCATACAGTATTATTTCCAAATTAATCGAAACAGGTAAATATTTGACAGCTATTTACGACGTTGCCAACTTTTAGGATGCACCCTCTTAATACCCTTTTATTAAACCGACTTCCAAAAGGAGGAGGTTCTCAATTTCGTCTGTATGTTTTTTTTTTGTATGTTTGTTACGCGATTTTTCCGTCAATTGTGGACCGATTTTTAAAATTGTTTTTTTGTTTGAAAGGGTATGCTCCCGAGGTAGTCCCATATAATTTTTATACTTACTTGGATAGTTTTTGAGTTAGCTTCAATAATACGTATTATTCCCACTTAGTTAATTTGGATGATATGATGATAACTTCCAATCACTGTTATTTACATAGCAGGTTGGTATTCGAATTAGTGTGGGGTAGGTACCACAACTAAAAAGTGCAAAATAAAAACTTTTTACAAAAAAAGAACAACCGACTTCCAAAAAAGTTTTTTTTTTTATGTTTGAAAATTGGTAGGCCTGCAGTAAATAGTAAAATGGGTGATAGACGCACGAGCAAGTACGCGTTCTTATAATAAAATAAATAAAAATGTTTTTATTTATGCTTCAGTTTACAAAAAGGGTTTCGTGTTTGGAGCCTCCTTTTAAGCAAACAATGCCTGTGTTAGGAGACTCCGCTCTTCCACATAACAGCATAATTATTTAATCTATATATTATTCTATCTAATAATAAATCTTATGGGTCGACGACCTTACTCGCCCGTGTGTTATACTTAGTACCTACACGTACTTTAAACCGGTGGTCCGCTGAGTAAGTTCGTCGGCGATCCAACATGCTCTTAGCCCGTCTTGGATCGTAGTTTCGTAGGTCTGTCATCGCCGCGAGTCGGGAGCCGCCATTTTGTTTCGACATGTGTAATGTTTGTTTAGCTTGGTTCAGAAAAATCGATCGTGGTACAGTGAGAGCAGGCATCACGTGTGTTAACGACGGCGAGCCGAGTAAGTTGGCGAACTTAAAAACCACGTACTTTAAGTTCGCACGTCTATCGGGTACTTTACAGTTCGGCTCTTCTCGGTAGATACTGCTCGGTTCTCGACGGGTGGGCCCACGACCCACCGTGTCGTCCATCACATCATCACCCGCCCGCGCAAACACTGCGTTTCCATTAGCGTTCTTTCTGACGTTTTTCCTTTTTGCTCGGCTCCTATATTAATACAAAAATCTGGGATATCACAAACTCAGACCAATAAAAAAGTAATAGGTTTTTTTAAGTATATCAGACTGGTAGTTCCAGAAAATAGCGCGTTCAAACAAAATCACACACTCTACACTCGCGGCTTCGCCCGCGAGACCGCGTGGATGTATCCAACGGGAACGTACTACCCTACCGGTATTAAAAGTACTCCATGTATTAATCCAGGTAAACTATGTACTATTTCCCTAACACATTGTTTTCGTTTAATTCTATTAGTTTACACGGCGCACGCCAGTACCTAAAGCTCCTATTATAGTCACATGACTTTTTCCGCCGTATCGTCATAAGCCAAATGAATTGTAGGTAGGAACATGTAAACCTTCCCCATCCCCGAGCATTTGAAAAAGTCATTTAAAAAAAGTTTTTGTGAAAACTGCCTATTTTCTTGATGACTGTACATTTTATTCACAATCTGTGTATGCAGCCCTTAGAACAAGGGTATAGATGTCAGGAGGTATCCCTACACAAATATCTAAACCGTATCGCAATCGTCGGTCGCATTACGGGCAATACAGACAGATAAGAGACAGAAAACATAAAAAAGACGTGTGGCACTCGGAGACTGCCGCGGTAAAGCTATTGCATAGCTGTTTTTATCAACTTATGCAATTATAAATTTATAATACAACCAATGCCACCTAGAGGCGAGTTGCTGAACTAAAGAGACAGGGGTGTTAGGTTATTTTCGTCACGGAATTTCTGGTTTCGGTCTCCACGCTCAAGGCCCGCGATAGAAGCTATGCAATAGCTTAAAAATAATTTTGAAAAAAAAATTGATAGCTTGGACATTACATCATTTTTAAATGGCCTTGCTTATTTACCTACCTACGCTATTTTAAAGAGCCAGCCTCGCGCATACTACTCTTGAAATTTTTACTTTTCATTTCTTTATTATTTGTTATGAAAACTATCCTAGTAACCGGTATTCTGTAAATAAATGGGGCAGTTAGGGCACTCGGAAAGTTTTGCGATACTAGAAAAAAATATAGGTTATTTAAAAAAAATAACAAAATGTTCTATACACAGTTTCACATGACGTCATCCTCAGCAAACCCCTCTTCTTCTAAATAAATGCAGCTAGAGCATGTTCCGGTGATGAAAACTGTTTTCCCTTGAGTTGATTTTTTATTTTGGGAAAAATAAGATAAATTCATGTTTCATCAGCATCACTTATAATTATAGTTTCCACATTCGTTGTTAATCCATTTTTCAGTGAGACAAAGTACTTAGGCATTTTGATTTTGCTCGTAATAAAATGTGGAGGACGAATTTGGTTTTTTTTTGTAATAAATAGTCATAGTTTTAATTAACATCAAAACCAGCATGCATGAGTCATGGTTACTTGAAATAAAAATTGAATTGAATTGAAATTTAATTGTCCTGTAGACAAAAACTGTTATTTGCAAAACCAGTTTACAGCCTAGTGACAGACGAAAGGACGGACGGACAAGGGCCCCGTTAGCACCAATTTTTTTTTTGGGTGTGAAATCATGAAATAACTTCTCCCGCTCTGGGCGGAGCAGAAGGGCGTGTCAGACTCTTACTGACTAAAACCTACCTTACCTTAGTAGGAGCCTTTAGGTCCATAACTAGCTAGTAGGTATGTTTCTGTTTTGTTTTACTGTTTTGCTGTCGTTGATACGTGGGTTGTAACATTATTTCGAGGCTGTGAAGATTTTCGTTATCAAATGTTTTCGTTGTAACGATTTATTCGTTGTTTCGTGCTTTCGTCATTAGATAATTCGTTATCTTATCGCATATTTACTATCGGCGCTGCGTTATTTGGGTAGCATATTTCGAGGTCATGTAGCGGACTCATTTTATAACTGCAATTTTTTTCTCTTCTTATATCCAATTTGTCAACCATGAACTCCTTCTACGAAAATGCAATAGCTACGGAATCAGGGGAATAGCTATTGATTGGATCAATAGTTATTTATCGAATCGAGAACAAAAAGTAGAAATAAGCTCATTAAATAAAAAAGGTGAGTCCACTTCGTTTAGTTCCAAATTTAGTCCAACCAAATCAGGAGTACCGCAGGGTAGTATTCTTGGTCCTTTACTTTTTCTTATTTACATTAACGATTTACCTGCGGCTCTCCATCATCAATGTATACTTTTTGCTGACGACATTTCTGTTATAGTATCAGATCATAATAAATCAGAAATAGAACACGAAAAACAAATAAACGAAACAGTGAAACAAGTTTTAAAATGGCTCGAAAATAATAATCTCTGTGCAAATTTAAATAAAACAAAATACATCAATTTTCAAAATTATAATTCTAAACTAAAATTATATAAAATCACTTGCCAAGGACAACCAATTATTGAAGTTAAAGAATACAAATTTCTAGGACTAATTCTCGACCAACATTGTAATTGGAAATTACATATTAATCACCTGGGTAAAAAATTAAACCAATTTGTATTTGCTCTAAAACGTTTAAAGCGTACCGCGAGTGAAGCAGTTGCTCTTACTGCATATCACGGATATGTTTCTTCGTTACTCAGATATGGTCTTCTACTCTGGGGTAACTCTACGAACATAAATGAAGCCTTTTTGATACAGAAAAAATGCTTAAGAGCTATCTGCGGGGTAAGTCCCTTAATATCCTGCAGACCTTTGTTCAAAAAATTTAAACTTCTAACCTTGACAGGACTTTATATAATGCAAGCTAGTGTTTTTGTAAAAGAACACCCGAATTTTTTTTGGCATGTGATATAAATTCAAAATATACCCGTAGAGACCCAACAAGATTAAGAATGCCCACACACCAAAGTACATTATGCCATAAAAATTGTTTTATCACAGCAGTAAAAATTTTTAACAATATCCCAAAAGATATTAGGGAACTCCCTCTGAAATATTTTAAGTGTAAATTACATAAATGGCTCATAGGTAATACTTTTTATAGTGTAAAAGAATTCTTAGATAAAAAAGTAAATGACAAATATTGTTACTGATTTACCTATATATATGAAGGCAGAGGGTCCGACATCTTAAATGAAAGTAAGAAATATAGCATAAATCATCTTTTATTCCCAAAGCTTATTAACACACTAATTCAAATTATATTTCCAACGATTTTATTCTAATTCAGACAACAATTAATTCAGTATCTAAACGTTACAACATGTGCACCGGGCCGAGCCTGCGACAAGAATGATCCCCTCCTCGCTGCGCGCTCGTTTATGTAGAGCGGCTCGAGTAGTAGGGAAAGTAGGTGAGGCCTTGTTTACGCATTCCACTGCGCAGCTGCGCCGCTCGGCCCGTTGCACGTGCTGTTTACAATAGCGACGCCGTCACGGCCATGCTGACGTGCGGACGTCCTCGTGCGCGGAGTCTCATCAAACAGTATCTAAAAGGACAGAACGATATTATTAATGTTCGTTCATCCTGACTAACAATATTCATTCCTTGAGAGTTTGCTTATAATTCTGGACCGCTCGTAATTGAGCCTTCATGACTTTAGCAATCTGGTCCGGTTCACCCCTTCAGAGTTTGCTACTAATACTGGACCGCTCGTAATTGAGCCTTCATGACTTTAGCAATCTGGTCCGGTTCACCCCTTCAGAGTTTGCTACTAATACTGGACCGCTCGTAATTGAGCCTTCATGACTTTAGCAATCTGGTCCGGTTCACCCCTTCAGAGTTTGCTACTAATACTGGTCCGCTCATTATTGAGCCTTCAGGATTTTAGCCATCTGGTCCGGTTTACCCCTTCAGAATGGGCTACTAATTCTGGACCGCTCGTTATTGAGCCTTCAGAACTTATCTCATCTTTTTATTTCTTTTTCATTTATCACTTAAAAACCCTGCAAAACTAATATCTCCTGACCAGTCTTTACTGACTTTACAGGGTCACTTCTTTTGCCAATTATTGCGACTGCTTTAGTAACAATAGCATTTGAATCTGAGTTGAGAGACCGTCGATACAGAACGTGACTTAAGATGTTTCGTATTTTCACCGAGAGGTACGTGAGTCAGCAGACATTGTACCACTATTAATTGATATAGTATCACTATTCACAGGCGAAACTCACTATTTGCGAAAGTTACATTACTGTTAGGATTGTGTTTTTTTTATTTCTGATTTGGTATTATCTCGTGGCTTGTTTACCGAACATGGATATCATCATCATTACTACCCGCCGTCACGTCATCATAATTTTTCACGATTATCTACCAGAACATTTGGACCATGAGGTACTTTACGTAATTTTATGTGAGAATATTTTATGAAGACCTTATTGTTCCATCAATATATCTCAATTCATTCCGGTAATTTTTTTAAATGGTGGTCTCGAATGAAATATAAAAAATCTTAAAAGCTGAATTATCATAAGAACTCCCGCGATTAGAAATTATTTATTTCGACCCACCAAACAAATGAACTGGATTTTAACTGTTTTTAGCAGAAATGAAATTTGTTCAGCGTTTGTAACCACCTGACTATTCTAACTTTAAGTTGCTAAGTCATTGACTTAAAGGAGATTTGAGCCTTGGCCTGGTCACACGTTGCCGTGGCCGTCTTAGAAAACTTTAATCAGTTTCCGCACTCAGGTCGGCTGCAGTAGAGACAGCTCAGGGTTTCTTGGATGGTTCCAATCCTCAATGTATAAGCGGCGTCTCCCCGCATACCATGGCCCACCTTTCATCTTGCGCCCCTTATATCTGCATCAGAGAATGGTGTTAGCATTGCGGAGTTCTCGACCAAACAGGAAATTTAAATTATATTTGCCATTGACACGCTAAGAAGAATATCGATTTTATCAAAGCAATTATAAGAATGATCACCCTAGTATTAGAAACGCGTTTACCTTAAACGGGCACAGCGTACTAACGCAACCACCACCATGTATTAAGCCAACATGATCACCTGTGGTGCCAAGTAATAACGGTATCATTAGGTTTTTTTTTTTTAACTAGGTCATAGATAATATTATACTACGTACAGATACCCAATCCCATACATAGAAATGACACCTCTCTAACTCGGGCTATTGACTGGCTACAGCGTAAATGTGGTACAGTTATGACAAATTGAGTAAAACGCTATCTATTGCAAAGAGCCATAGAAACAATAAGGTTTTATCTTTTTTTTTGTTGAAAATACGAGATTTATGAGTTACAAAAGATAAATCAGCATTAAACAAGGAAGTTTTGATTTTTACTAATCTTACTTCAGCCAAAACCTTCCGTTTATCGCTTTTTAGTGACTTCATTTCATAATTATTAACTATGCTGCCATCTATGATCTTTTTTCAAGACTAATTATAATTTGTTCGAATTAAGACATGACTGGGTATAAATTTACGAACGTATGTAGCTAAATCATTCAATTCTGTAACTAATAATTACTGAAATTCCGTGTTCTAAAATATCACGACCAAATTCCAAATTCACCCGGGAATACAACGTGAATTATCTCAAGCACGTGGTTTTATACCATGGTTGGACGTTTAAGTTGAAATGGGCCCCCTTCTTTACTTGGTATAGCTGGTATTATTTATAGGTGTCAACTATACTCTTTAGGATCATTTAATTTTGTTCATGAAATTGCTAACCTTTAACGAGATTTCAATTTATTACTATGTTTTAAAAGCTACATTCTGATCCAGAGTCAAATATAATAAGCTAATCTGTATCACTTATCTGTCACACTTATATTCCACGAGCTGCTCTGAAGTACAGGTTCACTTGCTTGGTGCTCGGTGCCAAGTGCTTCCTTCATCCAGCACTCGGGGCAGGCGTTGGTCATTTATATCCTGCTTACTCACACGGAGCGACTGCCCATCCGATCTCCACAACCCAGCAACCGGGTAGTACGACAACCCTAGGTAAGACTGGTTGTCAGACCTTCGGGCTTCCGAAGACCGTCAAAGATCCACGAGTTTATCGGGACCAACAGCTTAACCTGCTTTCCGAGGCATGGAGGAGTAACGGCACGTAATGATGGTCATCCATCCACGGATCAACCCCGGCAAGTGCAGCCCAACCCGGCTCGACCCGTGCGCCCGTTATCACTTAACCACAAGCTCCTACGTCACAATGAAATCTACACCCTCTAATTTCTTTTTCTCAATAACTATCGATTCAATAAGTGCACGCCAATTAACAATATCAGATTCTGGTTTATCGGGATCAAAACCAACGAGCACAGCTTTACTTTGAGTAACAGGCATCCGCAATTTCTTTAAGTGTAACCTTGCCAGCAGAGAACAATGAAAAGTTTTACATTAAATAACTGTTGCTATCATTAGTGGACGGTGGATCCAATCCCACTTCTGATGAAGGCAGAGGGTCCGACATCTTAAATGAAAGTAAGAAATATAGCATAAATCATCTTTTATTCCCAAAGCTTATTAACACACTAATTCAAATTATATTTCCAACGATTTTATTCTAATTCAGACAACAATTAATTCAGTATCTAAACGTTACAACATGTGCACCGGGCCGAGCCTGCGACAAGAATGATCCCCTCCTCGCTGCGCGCTCGTTTATGTAGAGCGGCTCGAGTAGTAGGGAAAGTAGGTGAGGCCTTGTTTACGCATTCCACTGCGCAGCTGCGCCGCTCGGCCCGTTGCACGTGCTGTTTACAATAGCGACGCCGTCATATATATATATTTTTTTTTTTTTTTTTTTTGTAGATACTGCTTAGATTTTAAAACCGTTAATAAACAGTGTAAATATTTTATAATAAAAATTTTGTACAAGTAGGTATAATGACCGTTACCTAACTACATCGTTATTAATGATGCTAAGGAACTTGTTTCCTTTAAAATATTTGTATGCCAGTCCATGGCGAGACATGTAGATCATAACCCTATTATTAAGACCATTATTGTACCATGTTTAATGCAAATAAATATATTCTATTCTATTCTATTCTATTCTATAATCTTGCTTATAAATATCCTAGTTGGTCAGGAACTCGGGAGGAAGTTGATGGCATTCGTTATATGGGGTAATCCTAGTACGAGTGCCAAAGCACTCCTTTGAAATCTAAGTGCACATTGTATAAGACCAAAGTTTTTACTTTACCAACCAAGACTTTTTACTTTTAACTTTATTTTATATGGTTCATTCCGCCTGCACCTTAAAATCTATAGGTAGGTATTATACCTATAAGTAAAGGTGTAATTCTGTAGCCAACCGTAGGCGGCAACTGCAGGCGACGAACGTGTCTTCGCGATACGACTGGTTTCTATGCATTCTTATGTATTTCTATGAAGGCGACGCGCGACGTGTCGTTCGTTAGCTACGAAAGGTATTTCATAGAAATTTATAGAAACCAGTAGTGCCGCGGGCGTCGCGGCGATACGTACGTCGCCTGCAGTTGCCGCCTGCGGTCGGCTACGGAATTGGAATTGTACCTGACAATATTACCACAGATTAAGAATATTACTTTGCAAGTAGGTTACTACTCAATCTGTGTCATGCAATAAAACAACATAATTATTATTTGAAATATATATATTTATTGATTACTTTATTAAAATTATATTATAATTTAGTAACACGGGTAGGTAAAATGTTTGCGTGAGCAAAAATGGAACATATTAAACTCGATCTTACATTATTGTTTTTAATGACTGTTTATTGATTACCATACCAGTTGTAATATAGCACATACACATATCACAATAATACTGCTCTTGAATAAGAATGCAGAACTGGGTTCCGGGCATTCTCCTGCATGTGAGATGGTTTTGAAGTAAGTATCTGCGCGTGTAAACTCCCGTCTTTCTGCTACAAGTGTGTCAACAGCAGCGTTGCCAGCCGCCGACATTGTCCTTCCACGACTCAACAGCCAGGCACCAACTGGATACATAGAGCATGGTTAATTTCCTTAGATTTTATTTATTATCATATCTACTAACTAATTTAATAGTCAATCAATCTTCCTAGCCTTTTCCCAACTATCTTGGGGTCGGCTTCCAGTCTAACCGGATGCAGCTGAATACCAGTATTTTACATGGAGCGACTGCCTATCGGACCTCCACAACCCAGTAACAGTAACTAATTTAATAGTATAGGATATTATGAAGGAAGTGTAATACTCTACTTACTTTCTCTATTCGCGGTGCCACTATTTTTACAACTGTACGCTATCGCAAATCCATGGTAGTCGGTCGACAAAATGTAGACTTCCTCTGGATCTAGAATAATAAAATGAAGAATTAGGAGATTTAGATTTTTTATAATTATTAGAATTGTCGAACAAAAACAGTTATAAAACTAAAACCCAACTACGACAAAAAAGTCATACTTAAGTCTAAAACGGTATAAACAAAAGATCACAGACAGACAAATTAAAAATTCGGAGTCACACATCGAACAGATTAGGTACGCGTGAGTCCGGATTTTTAATTTGTCTGTCTGTGATTCCTTGTCTATAAGCACCTTTTTACTAAATTACTTATTTGTCGTAGTGGGCTTTTAGTTTTATAACTTTTTGTTTAAATTATTTTGGGGTTATAATAATTATGCATATTTTAGAAATGTGCTTATTAAGGCCTTTCATTTGATACCCAACATAATTTTTCTTGTTCCTGACTTTACGTCATCTAGAGGGCGCCATATTCAATTTAATGTGATGTCACATAAGTAGCCTATAACCAGCGGACGATCAACACGCTTCCAACGATACCTCATTTGTCAAATTATGATGAGTACTTAGTTTAGAAGTTATGAGGTAACAGATGAACATACATACATACAGATCAAAATTATGACGCTCCGTTTTGTTCGTCGTAGTCAGGTAAAAATGGGGTGTGGCACGTGAATACGTGCACGTTTCGAGTAATATTTTCTTTGCGACGAATTCTTTGATCCTTTAGCTCGAAGTGGTGTATATAAATTTTAGATGTAGATTGTAGATATGTAACTGCAGCATCAAACTGTATCCCTTGATTTTGTAACCATCGGTTCTTTGAGTAGCCTCCCATTATGGAAGGAAATTTAAAACCGTATTCACGTCAAAAGCTGGGCAACCGCAGATTTACAATTATAAGTTGGCCGACTAAATCGCAAATTACCAATACGTTTAGCTAGCTCGCACATCTTGTCCAACTAAATCTGGAGTTACTATAGTTGGCTCACTTACAATTGGATATCTGCGGGAGCTCTAAGATAGATGGATAGATAAATACCTTCAGCGTCAGCCATCTGCAGACTGAATTTTCCACTGCCAGCCTCAGTTAATCGGGCTAATCCTTCTGTTTGCTTTACTTCTCCACCAATTACTTCGATGGAATGTACATTAATGTAACTATCATCGTATGACAATAGGGAACCAATACAGGAACTGTCTTCTCCGACTGCGTCGTATCTTTGGATCTGATACCATGTACTGTTAGCGAACTGTAAAAGAACACATTGACGAATGAGCATAAGTGTGGTAAAGTCGACAACGAAAAATCAACGAGAATTAGGTATGAAAATATTATAAATCGGACAAAGGACTGCTGTATTATCGACTTATGTGATCTTAAAAGGTTGTTGCCATGGATCAAATGAAAACCCCATGAAAATACAAAGAAAGTGACAAAAACTATATGTGTTTTGAAAGGTTTAAAGTTACGTTGATTTTGGATAACAGTACACCAATTTGAATTACAACTTGAATTTTAGCAAAAATCACACTGTTAGGAATATTTAATGTTCAAGAAATGAATGACTTGTCAAGCGTCCATAGCAAGATAGCTTATAATAGCCTTTTCCAAACTATGTTGGGGTCGGCTTCCAGTCTAGCCAGGTGCAGCTGAGTTACATCGAGAGACTGCTTATCTGACCTCCAAAACATGGGACCACGAACCGGTATTTACGGGTAATACGAAACCCCTTTTTTTTCTTGTTTGGGTTGGAAATCATCAAATAACTTCTCCCGCTCTGGGCGGACATGTCAAACTCTTACTGACTAAAACCCACCCGTGTTCCTTCAGTTGCCTGTACGTTACCAGGGGCCACGGTATCCCTTTAGGACTTTCCCGCAACCCCGGCAGGCATCGGCCCTAGCGGACCCCGTCAGTTATGCTGACGCGTGGAACACAACGCGCCGTCGACCCGTGCCTGGTCCTTATCGGGCGGCGAACTACCTTGCTCTCCGTCTGCAAGAGCGCGCCTGTGGTGGTCGGAAATCGGCTCGCGATTTCAATACGATAGCCCTGCGTACCTAAGACTGGTTGTCAGACTTTTGGGCTTCTGACTACCCGTAAGTACTGTCAAACATCTACTAATGACAGTTGGGACCAACGGCTTAACGTGCTTTCCGAGGCAAGGAGGGGTCTCGATATATGGCACCCATCCACGAACCGACCGCGGCAAATGTATTACGTGCACATATAATGTATTACGTGCGGCTGTTATTATTTTTTCTACGAACCAGGAGAAAATAGTACCTAACTACTTATTTTTATTTGAAACTTGAATTATTATTGCATATCCTTGCTTCCGGCGAAACGGTACTGGAACCGCAATCTTTTGGTGAGAATCACAAATGCCGGTTTTTCGTGAGTCACCATCGCATCGCAACGACTTCGTTTGAAAATTGGAAGTCGTTGCATGCAATGCGTGCGCTGTCACAAACATCGCGCCTTGTTGTAGACGAAGATGTCTTCTCTTCATGAGTAAGCGATACTTCCTGAATCGATCAAACTTTGTACTTAGGATAGAAAGTGAAGTAAAAAACAAAAAAAAAACTTACAACAGGCAGGTTTATGTCGGGCGTTCCAGTAAAACTTGTGTCGCACTGGCCAGGGATTATAACTTTGTCCCCGGTTTGTGGTAAGTAATGCCAGCAAGCATCTTCAGACTGACTTGTTTCCTGGTAATACTCTTCTCTGAGACCTTGAGTGGCAGTGATGACATTATTTATGACGTTGTTGGCTTCTCCGCTCAGTGCATTTGTGGTTCTGCTCAGTTTCCAACTGCCAACTGTGAAGATAGTTTGTCAAATTAGCTACCTCAAAGTCACATTCGTATTTTTTGGTACCAAGGTACCTACAGAAAAGCCATCTTATTTACCTTGTCGTCTGTTTCCGTCTATATTAGCGCAGGTGTATGCTAGAGCATAGCTGTCATAGTCAGTTGCGAGTACGTAGAGATTCTGATTTCTAACCTCTGCAAATAAAATAAAAAGTTTAATTGTATTCACGATTCTGGACTCTGCAATTAAATAATTTATTGGCATTATTGTATATAAAGAATCTTATTCATTCTTATAACGTAAAATAATTTTGTTTTATTTCCGTTTCATGTTATAATATCACTATCCTATAAGTTTTTAAACATCGGAATTTATATTTTGCAACACAGAACATGTTTTACGAATGATGAAAATGATACAGAGTACAGTGTTATAGTTACTTAATAGTTATAGAGATTAAACAACTTACCGCCACCAACAGTAAAAGAAACTTGTAATACTCCAGATTGAACAGAAGTTGCTGTTCCAGATATCGTACTCAAAACCTCATTGGTAACTTGGCTGTTCACAACGGAGACTGAGGCACCGGTAGTTTCAGCCGAGTATAGAGCACGGTTACACTGACCAGTCTGTGCTGATTGTGGGTATCTGGCGACTTCGTACCAGGTTCCGAGATACTGACATCAGAAAAATATATTAAAAGGGGGAAAGGTAATTTCAAATTACTTTTATAACTAGCTCGCAACGTGCTGTCCCACTGTGCCGCAGACTTCCTTCCATTCTATTTACAGGGCACAAATTCATTATTGATTAAATTGAGTGCCTATTTTATAATTTAACTTAAAACATTTGATTTACTTTTATATTTAAAAAAATTCTTTTTACTACGAATATCAAAACACATAAGCAATTTAAATGTAAATTCCTAATTTTTTTTTTCATCTATCTACAATTTATTCTAAAAGACACAAAAAATTAATAAATAGGAACCTTTCATATTATAGGTATGTCTACTGACTCAGGCCATGTCATATAAGTGATCATTGCGCGAATACGCGGTCGTCGCTTCCATTTTGTTCGGCGAACCCGAACGTATTGTCACGCCGACAGAGAGCGGCGTCCGATGTTCCGAACAAAATGACTGATCAATGACCGCGTACATGCGCGACGATCGCTGTAGCAGATCAGACGCTTCAGTTTTTGTAAATGTTTGTCTTTCATTCAGCATCCTTCACTCGAAGTGAAACGTCTGAGTACAAAATAAATTTAAAGTGAAAAAAGGAATTCATTAGTGCAACTAAATTAACGTGAACTTACTCTTTGCAAATCGAAGTTAGGAACGCCGGTTATGGATGTATCGCAGGGTCCGGGCAGCTCGATAGTTGCTGGGGGTTGATCGAAAACTGGATAATAGAAGCACGCTGCATCAGTCTGAAGTGTTGCTTGGTAATAATCTTGTCTGAGACCTTGAGTACCAGTGATGACGTTATTAATGGCGTTATTAGCTTCTGTGCTCAGTGCATTTGTGCTTCTGCCCAATTTCCAACTGCCAACTGTGAAGATAGTTTTTCAAATTAGCTACCTCAAAGTTACATTCGTATTTTTTGGTACCAAGGTACCTACAAAAAAGCGATCTTGCTTACCTTGTCGTCTGTTTCCCTCTATATTAGTGCAGGTGTACGCTAGAGCATAGTTCTCATAGTCGGTTGCGAGTACGTAGAGATACTGATTTCTGACCTCTGCAATTTAATAATTAAAATTGTACAATTGGCTGAAACAATTTTATTTAGTTTTGTAACGTAATAATAATTTTGTTTTTATTCCAGTTTCATGCTATAAAATCATTACTTCTTAAGAGCATTTATTCTAAAAGTTGGCAACGCCGCAAATAGCTGTCATATATTTACCTGTTTTGATTAATTTGGTAATATTACTGTATGGAAATATGAAATGTGGCTAACTAGAGAACTAAAATATAGATTATGTACAAATTAATATCGTAACACCGAATATTTAGTTTTAGATGTAAATAAAGTATTTGGAAACCAACTGCCTTTTTTACACCTAAAACGGTTACAACATCAAATTCAGTGTTATAATTGCAATTCATTATTAATATTCTATAGTTCGCTAGTTAGCCACATTTCATATATCCATAACTACAGTAATATTGCCAAATTATTCAAAACAGCGAAATATTTGACATCTATTTGCGACGTTGCCCACTTTCAGAACAAACGTTCTTAATAGTTTTTAAAGAATGTAATTTATATTTTGGAACTTGTAAAATATTTCTGAGACAGACTACAGTAACAATTCGTATTTTGTTATAGAGATTGAACAACTTACCGCCTCCCACAGTAAACGTAACTTGTAATACTCCAGGTTGGCCAGTGACTGTAGCAATTCCTGATATCGTACCCAAAGCCTCATCGATAACTTGGCTGTTCAGAACAGTGACACTACCGGTAGCAGCTGCGAGTTCGTAATTAGCACGGTTACACTGGCCAGTCTGTGTTGGTTGTGGGTATCTGGCGTGTTCGTACCATGTTCCAAGATACTGGCAACAGATAAAAAATAGTAAAAGGATCAAGTAGGTAGTTCGAAAAAGAAATAATCTAGATGCCACGTGCTGTTCCACTGCGTCACAACGATTCATCCAATAACTTAAAAAAAATACAATTAAATACAAATTATTCCATTAAATATCGCAACTATCAATACCCATGAGAAATATTAATGCCATAATTTTTTTACGTAGGTATCTAAAAATTATTCAGACCATTCAATCTACTTAATAAAAATCTTTAATTCATGCACCGCTCCCTCAATTTTACACAGTTTCTATGTAGTGAGTGTGAGCAGTAGTGAGCACTAAAAAAGGATTTTTGAAAATTCGTCCCTTATATGAATTAAATAGCTATCCTTTTTGGGTAATCTTATCGCACACTCGGCTTTTATGACGTAAATAAAATATTAAAGGCATGCCAAGTGAGTTACTTTTAAACATTTTACGATTACTTATATGTATTTTCGTTTCGAGTGCATGTTTCTCAGGGACTATCATGTACTCGTAAGACGTTTGTCGGATAAACTACATTAATGTGAACTTACTCTTGTAACATCGAAGTCAGCAACGCCGGTTATAGATGTATCGCAGGGTCCGGGCAACTCGATAACTGATTGGGGGTCGTTGAAAACTGGATAGTAGAAGCAGGCTGCGTCAGTCTGACTTGTTTCCTGGTAATAATCTTGTCTGAGACCTTGAGTACCAGTGATGACGTTATTAATGGCGTTATTAGCTTCTGCGCTCAGTGCATTTGTGCTTCTGCTCAGCTTCCAACTGCCAACTGTGAAAATAGTTTGTCAAATTAGCCACCTCAGTCACATTTGTATTTTTTGGTACCAAGGTACCTACACAAAAGCGATCTTGTTTACCTTGTCGTCTGTTTCCCTCTATATTAGTGCAGGTGTATGCTAGAGCATAGTTCTCATAGTCGGTTGCAAGTACGTAGAGGTTTGAATTTCTGATCTCTGCAATTTAAGAAGTTACTGGTATTATTGGATAAAACAATTTTACTAATTATTTTAATGTACCTAATAATAATTTTATTTGTATTCCAGTTTCAGGTTATAAAATCACTATTTCTTAATAGTCTAAGAAAGTAATTTATATTTTGCAACTCAAGAAATGTTTATAATACAGATTACAGCAGGTACTACTTGACCGCTTGACCGTTACAGTGGACATCAGGTGGGCATAACAATTAAAATTCTATTGTGTCTCGTTAATGACAGCTGAAGGTATAAGAGATTACACAACTTACCGCCACCAACAGTAAACGAAACTTGTAATACTCCAGATTGGCCAGGGATTGCAGTAGCTGTTCCTGATATCGTACCCAAAGCCTCACCGATAACTTGGCTGTTCAGTACAGTGACAACACCGGTAGCAGCCCCGAGCGCGTAATTAGCACGGTTACACTGGCCAGTCTGTGTTGGTTGTGGGTATCTGGCGACTTCGTACCATGTTCCGAGATACTGGCAACAGATAAAAAAAAAATTAAAGGAACATATAGGTAGTTTCAAATCTAATACCTTTAAAAGAGCAATTCTTGTATATATGTCGTGGCCAGATCTTAGAATTGATCATTTCATGAAGTGTTCGGCCATTTCATGAAATGGTTGCATTTCATGAAATTGAACATCGACCGCTGATCACATCATGATGTGGTCTGGCCAGATCATTGAATACTCAACGTTTGACGATATGAACAGTTAAACGCACGACTACTTCATGATGTGGCCAAACATTAGTGATCATATCGTAAAATAGTTAGATTATCCACCGGTAGAGGCGTTGATGTAGCTTTGTTTTTGTTGTGCATCATGGCGACGACATACAACAAATCAAACAAAGTAGGGTAACCACGCAAGAAAACTCGATGGACTTTTTTTATTGGGTTTCCAAATGTGATATTATGGAAAGTGATCAACTTGGAAGTTACTAACCTAACCCACATCAGGGTGCCACAATCGGTGTGGTGAACAACGTAGCACTTAAAATTAAAAATTCACGCCGCCTATATGGCACCCCG
This sequence comes from Conistra vaccinii, assembly GCA_948150665.1. Lineage (NCBI taxonomy): Eukaryota > Metazoa > Arthropoda > Insecta > Lepidoptera > Noctuidae > Conistra > Conistra vaccinii. The sequence continues at coordinate 18,663,860 of OX411326.1, forward strand.
AGTCCCCGACAAAATGCGTTAAGTTAGGTTAGAACCAACTGTGACCAACCGCGCGCGAACCGAGCGAGTGTAGCAAGCGGTGCCGCGGCAGCGGGTGGCGCGAGCGTTAAGTACTGCCAATTTGGTCGCAGTTAGCAATTTTTACTACACCTTAAACCATGGATACCCTACACTAATGATATGGCCAAACGTCGACTGACATATAATTAAACGTTGACGTTTAAACGATATGGCCAATTCTAGCTGGTCATTTCATGAAACACAACCACTTCATGAAATCGTCGAACATTTCATGAAATGATCAATTCTAAGATCTGGCCACGACATATATATTATGTATACAGTGTGTCCGGACATGGACTAGCGATATTCTAAATACTTAAATATAAACAATTTTAAAGTACAATTACTCTCTAGGCTTGGGTCCAATACACTTCCCCGCTATGTGGCAGCCATTTTGTTTTTTTTTACAATAAATATCATAGGTATATCTCAAAGTTTTAGTCATACTGAGACAAACATAGGCTTATTCGAAAGGCAATAATATTGTCTACCATCTGCATTACAAAGCAATGTGTTCAGAATTCCATAACTTTCCAAAAAATTGAAATTCGAAAAAAATAAAGAAAAATTATGCAATTCAACCAATAAATAATTATTACAAGCCTAGACTGTAATTGTAAAAAAAAAAAAAGTGTAATTATACTTTAAAATAGTTTTTAAGTATTTAGAATATAGCATAGTCCATGTCCGGACACACTGTATAATATATAATCTGAATCTCGGAAACGGCTGCAACGATTTTCATGAATTTTAGTATGCAGGGGGTTTTTGGGGCGATAAATCGATCTAGCTAGGATTCATTTTTAGAAAACGTACCAAATAAAAAAACCTCGGTACCCAGATATTTATTTTTTAAACTAACTCGCTGCGTGTTGTTCTACTGCGCCGGCGCCGCAACGACTTCCCTTCATTATTTCCACCGGTTACGAAATCACGATTGATTAAATTGAGTACCTATATAACCTATATATAAGAAAATGAATCCCTATTTCCTTGGTCACGGCATCATGCGTGAACGGCTGGACCAAATTCGCTAATTCTTTTTTTGTTGTCTTTGTTATAGTAAGGATAGGTTCTTAGGATAGGTAGGTGAAGGTAGGGTAGGTAGGTAGATAGGTATGCAAGTAGGTGCTTACCCGTGCGAAGCTAGTAACTTTATAATAATAATTTCGATTACATAAAAAAAAATCATATTACTGCGAATATCAAAACCAATGATTAATAATACCTATACTTAAATAATTTATATTCTAAAAGAAATAATTGAATCTACTTAATAAAAATATTAAATTCAATCAGTGACAACGCTCAGCTGCCTCAAGAACCATACAATTTTGCACAACATTTCTTATGTAGTGAGGGTGAGCACACTGAGCACTTAAGAATGATTCTTGAAAATTCATCCCATACATGGGTTTAATAGCCTACCCTATTTCGGTAACCACTTCACGCACAGTATTTAAAAATAAAAAAAGGTAGAGCCCCACCGTTACCAATTGGTAACGGTAACCCGTTATTACCGTGAAGCCCTACTGTTACCAATTGGTATTGGACTCACGCGGCTTGACTTATTATTGTTATACTGCTAAATAATGACTATAATCGTCTGAGGGCTGTTTCTCTCTACGGCCTGACGGATATTTTCGTCAATTAGAAGTAAAATTACCAAAAAAATGACAAGTAACACCGAAAATTTCAGAAAAAGGTCGATTATTATTATGCTTTCGAGTGGATTTTTCTCAGGGACATTCATAGGAGGGGGTGCATTCATAGAATTAAGTTACGTTTGTCGACTTAAACTACATTAATGTGAACTTACTCTTGCAACATCGAAGTCAGCAACGCCGGTTATAGATGTATCGCAGGGTCCGGGCAACTCGATAACTGATTGGGGTTCGTTGAAAACTGGATAGTAGAAGCACGCTGCATCAGTCTGACTTGTTTCCTGGTAATAAGCTGCGAGGAGATCAGGAGTAGCAGTGATGGCGGCATTTATGGCGTTAATAGCGGTTTGGTCTAGGTCATTTGTGTGTCTTCTCAGCTGCCAACTGCCAACTGTGGAGATAGTTTATCACGTTATTTTATCCCTAGGTCACTTTAGGAAACAACTACTTTCCTAGTTTAAAAAAAAGTCTTACTTCGTCGTCTGTTTACGTCTATATTAGCGCAGCTGTACACAAGAGCATAGTTTTCATAGTCGGTTGCAAGTACGTAGAGTTCTTGATTTGTGTCCACTGCAATTTAAAAAAAAAGTTTTAGTTTTATTCACTATTCAGGTTGGAACACGACATGGGCCCAGTTGCACCACAAATCAGTTATCGAATTTAAAATATCGTTATTTTCCTGTCAATCATTGACAGAAACAGTGATGCATTTAGTGATTTGAGGTGCGAGTGATGGGCCTTTGTCTATAAAACGAACGAATTTTGAAACGCAAAGAATTTTCATGACACAGAACACAATAATAGTTAGTACCTATATATTTTTATAGAACAACTTACCGCCTCCAATATTAAAGGTAACTTGTAATACTCCAGGTCGGCCAGTGATTGTAGTAGCTGTTCCTGATATCGTACCCAAAGCCTCATTGATAACTTGGCTGTTTTGAACATTGACAACACCGGTAATAGCTCCGAGTGCGTATTCAGCACGGTTACACTGGCCAGTCTGTGCTGTTTGTGGGTATCTGGCAACTTCTAACCATGTTCCAATATACTGGCATCAGATAAAAAAAAATATTAGAAGAACCAAGTTATTTCAAATCATTTTTATAATTAGTCTCTAATCTTTAAAATTATTAAGATACATTTATGTGAACTTACTCTGATCGCGTTGAAGTTAGCAACGCTGGTTATAACACTTAAATACTATCATTAACTAGTTTCATTACAAATGCCAAAAGAAATGAACAATTTTATGTGATTATAATTTTTACTTTATAGTTTGTAAAAGAATCTTAACTATAAATGTAAAAGTGAGTTTGTTTGTGTGTTACGCTTTCACGCTAAAATGGATGAACTGATTTGGATGAAATTCGGTAAATGGGTAGACCATGACCTTAGCTAGGACATAGTATACTTTTTATTCCGATATTGCCTCGGGATCAAGGTTTATGCGGCTGAAACCGCGGGGTGTTAGTATGAAATATTTATGATATTATTATTATAGTCCGCGCGCGACTGCTTGGCCGCTCATCTTATCACAAATCATCTCGCTATTGCAATATCATGTGCGTTTTGTCTAAACTAGCCGGTACTTTCAACGCGTGTTGCCGTTGCGATGTGAAAGTTCCGGCTAGTTTAAACAAAACGCACATGAGATTGCAATAGCGACATGATTTGTGATGAGATGAGCGGCCAACTAGTCGTGCGCGGACTTATAGTAATGCCATGTGAGTGTACTCTTTAAAACGATAATTACATTTATGTGAACTTACTCTGGAAACGTCGAAGTCAGCAACGCCGGTTACGGTTGTAGGACATGCTCCTTCAAAATCCACAAAGTAGGAGCAACCTTCTGCGGTGTGATCTCTCTGGATGAATTGAGTGGAAGCTTGGTTAAGTGCATCCACGTTTGTAATAATATTGTTAATAATGTTTGTAGCGGCAACTGGTAACGCACCCTTGTTTCTACCTAATTTCCAACTGTTCACTGTGAAAACGAAAATATAGTGTTTTTTAGATAAGAAATTATATTAAGATTTCTGTGACTAAAATTAGTCAATGTAGTATAGAAATTAGTTTTTATTTGTAAAAGCACGACGGTATTGACATCGTCACATGTGTACAAAAAAAAAAATAACCAGCCTCAAACTTACTCTCGCACTCGGAGCTGTCATGTGAAATGAAAAAATTTAATTGACAAGCATAGGTAATATCTTAGCACATCCTGTACCTATATGATATACCTATTGTATACAGAAGCTTTCATTAATAAATAAACAAAGGTGAAATGTTCTCAATCTGTCATATTTTTGACTGAGAGTGAGCGCGCCATTATTAATGCTTGACAATAATAAATATAATTAAGTGACTCTCGAGTGCGGCAGTATAGTTGTAATTGGCAAACATCAACAACAACAACCTACCAACAACAAGAACAACATCTTACCTTGTCTTGTAGCACCATCTATGTTGCGACATGAATACATCAGTGCAAATGTACTATAATCCGTGGCCAGAACCCAGTATGGTACTGTAAAAGGAAATAATTTGGGTTATTAAGTATATCAATTATCTAAAATGCTTAGTAGTCTAAATGATCTAGCTAGTGGTAGCAAATTCAATCGGGTCGTAAAAATTTATCAGTAGAAGGTCAGGAGTCTGGTCTTGTGCTCGCCCCCTACCTGCAACACGGTACTTAAACATAATGCCAGATGTGGGTGTATTATAAAGAAAGATTTTTCACTTAGCATAGATTACTCATTACAATCTGACAAAATAATATTCATCATCATCATCATTTCAGCCGAAAGATGTCCACCGCTAGACATAGGCGTCCCCCAAGCACCGCCACTTTGACGGGTGCTGGAGTGGTGACCGCGTACCGGAAGACGTAGCGTTGGAAGAAATAAATACCTCAACTTAAAATAATATATATATTTACCAGCAGGCGTGTTGCCGGAGATTGTCACATCAAATTTAGCATTTCCATTAGGTACAGCTGTCCCGGTTGCAATTTGTAGAGTACTGTCTGCAGTTACTTGAGTATTTTGCACATTAAATGATCCATCAGTGTTCAAAGAGTACGTAGCTGTGTTGCATGTACCACTTTGGAAGACCGACGGTAAGGATTCAATGTCGTACCATACGCCTGCAAACTAAATTACAAAGAAATAGAAATTATTAAAACTGCGAAAGGTCAAATTTTACTAAGATCGAAATATTAAAAATACGAAGAAAAAAAAGTTAAAGAGATTTTGCCCATCCCGGGTTTGTACCCACATTTTTTTCTCTAGTGTCACTAAGTGTCAATAGCTCATACTTAGACTAGACAATGTTTTTGTTAGTTAGTGGGACAGCAAATAGGTAAGATAAAAATAAAAAAAACCACTCTGGCTGCTCAATTTTTTTTCTTCCAATACAATTAAAGGATCCTTACACGAGACGAGAGTCGAATCGGAATAATATTACTTGACCAAAAATTTAGGACCTACTTATGCCAAAAAAAAAAACTTGAAAAAAACCTGTTTTCTAAGACAGTTTCCCCGTGTATCTCCTATGGATTGATATTTCCCCTTATTATCCCATTGGAAAAAAACGCTAAGTATATTTTTGTAAGTCGTAAGACTTATCCGTTGCAAAAATATTTATCGTAATCATAATCCGTGGTAAAATAGTACTGCCCAAGATGGCGCATCTTGGGCAATACTGCGCCAAACATTTAAACATTGCCGTTAGTGAAGGATAAGTACTACACATAATATAAACAATTAAGAGCGTGCATCTTAAAAGTTGGTAACGTCGTAATTAGCTGTCAAATATTTAGCTGTTTTGATTAATTTGGAAATACTACTGTATGGAAATAAGAAATGTGGTTAACTAGCGAACTAGAATATTAATTATTTCCAAATGCCTTTTTACATCTAAAACGTGTACGACATCAAATTCAGTGTCACAATTCCAATTCACTATTAATATTCTAGTTCGCTAGTTAGCCACATTTCTTATATATTCTTCTTTCATACAGTAATATTGCCAAATTAATCAGAACAGCGAAATATGTGAAAGCTATTTGCGACGTTCGTTGCCCAATTTCAGAATATGATCCTTACACGAAACAGTCGAATCGGAATAATATAAAAAAAAAGAAATTTGTTAATTCTTTTTAATGTTCAGGACAACTCGCACTTGTTTTACTTATACCTTTAACGATTAGTCAGATTCACACTATGCTGACGTAATGCATCAGTAGGTCATCAGAAGCCTATCATAGTCATTTTGAACGTAGACGGTTTCTGTTGAACACACTATAATTATGTATCCGTTCCTACACCCAAAAAAAATATGGGTAGATGGATACCTACTTCATTATTGGCACCGTGCTTACCTACATGCATGCATCATGGAAGGCACGACACGTAGGCCTATTGTGAAATGACGTGAAATTATTATCATCGATAGTCAAAAAATACGTGCAAATATGTAGGCACCTAGATAATCGCCCTCAGTGATAAACTATGTATTTAGGAGTGTCAAGGCTTTCTTATCATAGTCCGTTTTATCTAATTTATTTTTAGATAATAATATGTTATTTGATATTTTCTAATGATTTGCTGCACGTTTGTTGTTTTTTTCTAGAAAATTCGAATGTTTCGGATCATTATTGGTAGGTAAACTTCTGTTTGGTGAATGTCACAATCTCATACAACGCTACAAGGTGTTTCTTCTCAGGGTAGTCATATAGGAAACACTGACCTTAAAATATTATTTGACGTGTAACAGTGTTAGCTACATAATACGACTAAATAAATATAAAAAGGACTGTTAAGAACTGTGACTGTTAAGAAAATTATAAAATTCAAATTCAAAAGTCGTTTATTCAAACTAGGCTGAGAATCAGCACTTTTCGAACGTCAAAATTACATAAGACAGTCCCCCAAAAACGCCCGCCCTTCACCACTTCCTAGTGCTTTTTTGTTATATAGAGCAGCCATACTCAAACTGTGCTGCGCAGAGCCCCAGGGGTTCGCAAAGCCTCTGTTGGGGCTCCGCGAAAATATTTGCCTATGGCATATGTCCAGCAGTGAACTTCATAGGTGTGTGGTATTTTACCTACTTCAGAGTTATCCTAATCTTGTAAGAATATTTTAAATTTTTATGATAAAAGCTGTTTTTATAAAGCATATTATTACAGTGTTTCTGAATATTTGTAGGATAAAATACAGTATCCTTACTCCTACAGACGACAACAAAAAAATAAAATACTGGCACTACTAATGCTTAAGAGTATTTTGGAACTGTCAAATAAATCTGTGCTATAATGACTAAACTATTGAATATATTCAATTTAATTTTCGCATACAGAATGGGAAGGTCGTTATGGACACGCTGTTAAATTTTTAAGCTATTGCATAGCTTCTATCGCGGGCCTTGAGCGTGGAGACCTAATCCAGAAATTTCGTAACGAAAATACTACCTAAGAAAAGAGTGTCTTGTATTGAAAATTATGTTTAACAGCTTGACAACAAAGTTCAAATTTACTTAAACGAATGATACGAGAGTGTTGTATTTAAAATTATGTTTAACTGCTTGACAACAAAGTTCAAATTTACTTAAACGAATGATACGAGAGTGTTGTGTTGAAAATTATGTTTAACTGTTTGACAATAAAGTTCAAATTTACTTAGACGAATGATCCTTGACTATTAATAGTTAAATTAAAACCTTTTTATTAGTTTGATGTTCCCATTACGTTGTGTCAAGTTTTAAAAACTATAAATGTGAATAACAGTTCCTGTCAATGTCATCATTGCAATTTCTTGTATTCGGGTTAATATTTTACAATTGCGTAAGTTGATAAAAAATGCTATGCAATAGCTTCGCCGGGGCAGTCCCCGAGTGCCACACGTCTTTTTTGTTGTATTGTCGTCTCCACCTTGTATATATTTTTAAACTAGTTTGACTGATTTTATTCTGTTTAGTTTTTATTTATTTTGTGTTTTCTTTTTACGTACTTTAAGATATGACAATATTTATTTGCACATGTGTCATACATACACATGCTTTGCATGCCAAAAGGTAAAATATGGTGATACTAATACTGTGAAATAAATATTATTACATGAATGCAAAACATCTGCACATTGTTTACCCATATTTGCATATAAATGATTTGAATTTTGTTTTTATTTTCAAAATAATATTTGATTAGATCCAACAGTGTTGGTGCCAGCCCTAGTAGGAAAAAGTGAACTCGAGATTTTATGCGAGTGTTATTTGCCCCACCAAAATTAATTAGTGGGACACAGTGGACGACAAAACTTTCAACAATCCACTTTTTCCCACTATTGGGACAGATTGGTTGGGACAAAGTGGAATAATCCATTAAACGCAGTTTTTGATTATTTTACGGTTGGGCTCCGTCAAATATTTCGTTTTCCAAAAGGGTTCCGTCGCCAAAAAAGTTTGAGAACCGCTCATATGGAGTATGTGACTTTTTCACTGAAAATGGAACAGTATTTATATTTTATATAAAACTTATATTAATTATCTGTTAGCTAATTCAATCAGAACTTATCAAAAGGTGTTGAGAGTTTGAGAGAAATATAAATACTGTTCCATTTCTGTTTTTAATATCCACAATATACTATTGCAATGTGCTATTGTTGCATATAAAAAAAAAAAAACGAGATGAAAAGGATTTATTTGTGATCACTAGTTCGATTAGTTACACTAGTAGATTTACAAGTTTTTGGAACGAAGTTGTTTAGCGCGGTTTGCAGTAAAAGTTGAATGGTAGAAATCGTCATGTAACGAAAAGGCATTATGCCCGAAAAAGTCAGTTTTGAGGTCTCAAGTTTCAAGTGTCAAAAGTGTTTGTTTTTGTTTTTTAATACAGAGCCATGACCCTTTGTCAGGTCTAGGGTAGATTTATAAACAAAAATTAGGCTACAAAAGAAAGAAAAAAAAAAGAAGTACTGAATTAAGTATTCCATGAAAATGCATGCTAAATAGTAGGCAGGTACATAGGTACCAAAAAATAAGTAAGTACTAAACGCATGTTGGACTAGGCCTATAATCCTACTAAAGTAGGCGCCAGGTTCCGTATCAATAAAATATTTGAATAAGAGTTTTGAAAAAAAAACTATATTGTTTACCGCCAGTGGCAGAAACCAACTTAAACTTTTAATGCTGTCATTAAATGCTAATCTTCCATTAACTTGTTGCGGAAAGCAACATGAGACTCGATTTTAATCGTTCTTTGAACAAATTAATTAAAGCGTTAATGATCCAATACATAATGTTTATCTTTGTGCAATGCAATGATAAAATCACCTAGATGTTTTAATAGAAAGAACCATTAGGTATCTACCTCTTTCAAACAGCTACGATTGTTAGATAAGTGAGCATAATTTCGTTTGAAAAGTTTTTCAACTTTTAGTCATCATCATCTGCTTAGCCTTTTTCCCAACTATGTTGGGGTCGGTTTCCAGTCTAACCGGATGCAGCTGAATACTAGTATTTTACATGGAGCGACTAACTATCTGACCTCCACAACCCAGTTACTGGGTAATGCGATACCTCTTGGTAAGACTGGTTGTCAGTTTTTCGGGGTTCTGACGGGCGTAACGAATTTAACTTTGAGTAACCGTATTTGAACTGTGAGTAACGGCCATTAATAAAATAATTAACAAAACTTACTTGTGCCGCATTAAAACCTGTTACTACGTTCACTTCGGGATCGCACTGTCCACTCTGCACGATTTGTCCCACACACGCACTAATTAGACCAAGGAGACTAAAAACTACTATAATTAACTTCGACATCTTGGGATCAGTATGTCCCGGCGCAACACAATCAAAATGCCGGTATTTCCGTTAATTTATACGAAATCTTATCTACAATTTTTTTATCGTTTCTTTAATCGTATTCCCCGATTGATAGATTGTTCCGCGTTACTGATATGATTATTAAAATATCAAAAAAGGTGCACTATCTGTGGCATAGCTTTATTATAACAAACTAGCTTTTGCCCGCGTCTTCGCTCGAGTGGGTGTCGAAAAGGTCCCACGGCAACGTAGGACCTACTACAGGGATTACAAGTAGGACCCTATATGTTAATCCAGGTTATTAACTATATGTATAACACAATATATAGCTTTATTATGTATTATAACTATTATAAGGTAATAATATTCTCGGGGGATAATCAGCGTTACAATATGGCGGCCGTCCCACGATCGCAGCGTGCGCGGCGCTGTCTATCTATCTCGGCGCGTAGCGGGGAGCCGACTGGCCACGCGAGCGAGCGCTGGCGAGGGGGAAGCAAGGGAACAACTTATCCTTGACGCAGCGACGTAGGTGTAACATGCAACACAACGCTACATGTGTGCCAAATTTCATCCAAATCCGTTCAGCCGTTTATGCGCCAATCCGGAACATACATCCAGACAAATAAATAAAAATGATATAAACTATATTTGCGGCATCACACTCGTACCCACACCTCGTATAGCTCGAGCGGCTCGGAAGTTAGCTGCTCGCTGCGCACTACCCCACCCGTCACCCTCGCTGACCCATGAATTTGACACTGATTAAGTTTGAATCGGCCTATAGCAATTAACCTAACCTAACGTACATAGTTTAGGGAACGTCGCGACGGCGGCGTCGAACGGTTCGCGTATTGCATTTTTATAATCGTGATACCTTCGAAATTTAATGTCCGACTTGAATGGAATTAAAAAGTACTTTATTGCTACATAAATACCCTTGATGATAAAACTATTTATTTTAATAAGAAATAATACTACAATACGAATGTAACCAACTATCGTTTCTACCGGCGGCGATCTAATTACATTTTAGAACATAAAAGTCTCTATTGTGACTTAACTATGTTAATATATTCCCTCGTGGACTTCTTTTGTAGGTAATAATGAATACTTTAATCATGTAGTACATAATGTGTAAGTATTATCAATAGTTCTCTCAGCGCTCACCAAATAATAAATTGTATAGGCAAGATGTTGCTACTTTGGGTTACATTACAATTTTCATAAGGATCTCTTATTTTTTTGAAAATAACTTATAGCTTAAGTTAATAATTTAGCTTTCATTAGGGGTTTTTTTTTTAATCGGTCTAATAGTTTCGGAGCTTATTCGGTGCAAACAAACAGACAAACAAAAAAATCTTTATACTTTTTTATTATTTGCCTCTTCAAACAGGGAATTAGCGATGTAAAGTAAATTTTGGCGTGCAAATATTTATGTGTCGATAACAATCTCTTTTGTCATCTGGAAGTGTCAGCATTCGTTAATAACATATTATACTTAATAAGGAGTGCAACTTTATTAGGCGGTAACTCTTTAAAATATATACCAGTCATATATTCCACTTGCATACCTAACAGAGATGCGCAAAGACCACTCGAAATCAACACTCGTACGCTGATCATTCCACTCGTCCTAAATACCTTGGCATCATAGATCAGATCCTTAACCTACAAGTACTTAACGCTATTTCCAGTAAAGCACCGCCTCACCACCAGCTCCTTGTGTAGATAAGGAGGTTGAAATCCTTCAACGAATGAATTATCGACCAAAATTGGGCTGCTTTGAAATTACCCTGATCAAGAAGATTTACTCTCTAGGTAGTCTGCTACCAGAGGGACGTAGCGATACCTACTTACCGTTCGACGTCTATTGGACAGTACCTACTTAAATCTAGAAAATCGTAGCCTATGGCATTAAGTCCACCTCTGTACATTTGTGTGCTTGAAGTATTAAATATATAATAAATCTATCAGCATTCCAGAAAGATAGCGTGCGCCGATTCGTAGGGACCTACATGATAATCACCAATCGTAGAGCCAAGATAAATATTATTACTCATCAGTACCTAATTCAGCCGTACGGGTCGTGGATGGATGACCATCTAGCGAGCATTGATTTCAGAGCCACAGAGGGGTATGTAACCGAGACCCCTCTGTGGCTCTGAAATCAATGCTCGGGAAGCACGTTAAACCGTGGTCTCGGCTGTCATTTATATATCTTTGACAGTCGTTACGGGTAGTCAGAAGGTCAAAAATCAATCAGTCTTACCAAGGGGTATTGTGTAACCTAATGACAGGGTTGTGAATTGTGAAGGTCAGAGGAAGTCGCTCCATGTAAAATATTGGTATTCAGATTCATCCGGTAAGACTGGACGCCGACCCCAGCTAGTTGGGAAAGGCTAGGCACATTGATTTATTGATACTAATCAGTCATTCTTATGATTGTTTATTACAGACCATATTATGTATGTATGTTCATCGATTCCCTCATAACTTCTAAACTACTTATAATAATTTGACAAATGAGGTATTGTTGGAAGGCTATATTATTATAACGCCACATTAACTTGAATAAGGCGACTAGAGGACAAGACATGACCTAAAAAATTGTTTAATGATTACATGTTGGTTATCAAATAAAAGGGCTTAATTAGCACATTTCAAAAATATTATAATCCCAAAATAATTTAAATAAAAGTTATAAAATTAAACCCAACTAAGACAGTACCTATAGTCATCTAAAAAGACAGTATAGTATAAACAAGACATCACATACAGACAAGTAGTCATACAACCCGTACGGGTGCGAAGACACACGTCAGTCGCAGTTTCACAGCGACGCGGATTGGTCCGTATTTCCGTAAGCGACCCGCTTCGAGAAGCCCGTACAACGAGCACTGCGGGCGCTACCCGTACGGGTATCCCGTGTACGGACGGCCGTTCAGCTGTGAAACCAGCCATACGTGTGGCTCCGGATTTTTAATTGTCTGTCTGTGATGTAGATAACTTTCTTGTCGAAGTTAGGTTTTAGTTTTATAACTTAAATTTTTTGTTTGTTTCTTTTTTCTTTGAGTCATGTTTTTACCTGCTAGTAAACGTACCTATTTTCTTTCTTCTTTTCTTTTCATTACATTTTCAGTTACTAAGTACGTTGGAGAGGTCAAACTATGCCTCAATATCGTAAAAAATAAAGCCAAGGTAGGCTTAATTTTTTACGATATTCAGGCATAGTTTCTAGTGGTTATCTTTTAGTGGTTATACAACCAGACTTTCAAGATTTACGAAAACAATCTGTGATATTAGAAATAATCAACACAAAATGATTATTTTGTAACTAATCATTTTGTGTTGAATATTTCTAATTTCTAATATCACAGATTGTTTATAAGCTGTTTTCGTAAAATTATTTCCAATGTACATACATTTTGACCTTGATAATTTTATTAGATAGGTGATATCGATATCGATAAATAGAAACCGTTAATCACACACAAACAAAGCCGCAAATCTCTAACAATAATTATGGTCATAATCATAATAATATTTAATGTAGGTAGGTACTGTAACGGCGCGTTAAATGAAATGAAAAGCTTATTTAGTATGTATTAAAGAATAAATTATTCTTTGAGTCGGCCATATATTTTTTGATATTCCGATAGCTCATGACTCATGACCTGAAGTGCTATACAGAATACGAATCAAAATCTCGACTAATTAAAAATTTATGCAACAACTCGAAATTTCGCTTGATTCTGGTAATTAATAGTTGATTGTTGACGGTTCACAGTGCCGCTGTCGGTGGGGACTCTCGTTTTGTACGTTTTTTGAGCGAGAAAATAGTCGAGAAAATAATCGACGATAGCTGGTCGCTTCCTCGTCAGCGCACAGTGTACCAAAAAAAATTACCTCTGGTGTTTATGGTGTTTATCGATCAAGGGATGCATTTATGCTGAGCGATGGCCGTTTTGCGTGGATGTGACGCATATTTTCCCCCAATTTGTTATTTTCGTATTCTTTTTTTTTCTTTCCTTGCGTCATGTTTACCGCAAATAAATGTATTTTCTTTCTTTCTATCTTATTCGCACTTTTGCGTTTTTAGGGAGAAAAAAAATTAAAAACAAAAACTGAAAAAAAAAAGACCTGTGGCACTCGGGGACTGCCGCGGTAAAGCTATTGCATAGTTTTTATATTGTAATTTTACTTTTGACTTAGGAAAGAGTAAAACTCGCCGTGCTACTTAAATCACTGGTGTAAACCTGTGTTCACAGAAATCAAACGAATTTATTGCTAGAGTTAAATATATTTCAATAAAACAAACAATCACTTCTGTGAAAATATGTCGATTGAGATTTATTATTAAACTGCAATCTTAACTGAAAATAAGGAATAACTGAATAAGCAGTGTTGTAACTGATACACCGCTGACATCTATCCCCATATATTAGCCGAAATTTGTCCGGAACTAAAATTGGGCACTACAGGGTCTTCTGTATAGATACCTCGTACCGTTATATCTCCTTATATGTAGCCGCCCATGTTGGCTCGATTTGAAGCATTTTTCGTCGGTAAATATTGTCGTACTTCAATCGTCGTTCAAATGCATGCGTGCATATTCCAAGCGTGCTGGCTTATGAGCATCAGTCAATTTTGTTTGCGTGTTGTCTTTATTGCAATCCCATTGAGTGTAAGGCGTTTCTTATTACTCTTGGACAAACTTCATATATTTCAGCATAATAATTGGTTGACACAAAATCGTTATCTTCATATTATCGTCTCATGTCAGCTCTTTGTGCAGCACTAAGGAAGGGGCGGCGACCAGAATTATGACGATGATCAATTAGTTCACGTTCTTTATTCACGAAACTATAGGTTTATGGTAACTGAAATAAGAAACATAAGTTTGAGACTTGATATCTTCATAATATAACAGATCTATATTTTCTTTCACTATTTTTTCGTGACTTTCTTCATTAATAATAGCTGCTCTTTCTTGAATATTTAAATTTCTCGGCATTGTAAAATATTAACCCGAATACAAGAAATACCAATGGTGACATTGACAGGAACTGTTATTCACATTTATAGTTTTTAAAACTTGACACGACGTAATGGGAACATCAAACTAATAAAAAGGTTTTAATTTAACTATTAATAGTCAAGGATCATTCGTCTAAGTAAATTTGAACTTTATTGTCAAACAGTTAAACATAATTTTCAATACAACACTCTCGTATCATTCGTCTAAGTAAATTTGAACTTTGTTGTCAAACAGTTAAACATAATTTTCAATACAACACTCTCGTATCATTCGTTTAAGTAAATTTGAACTTTGTTGTCAAGCAGTTAAACATAATTTTCAATACAAAAAACACTCTTTCTTAGGTAGTATTTTCGTCATATTTTTGGATTAGGTCTCCACGCTCAAGGCCCGCGATAGAAGCTATGCAATAGCTTAAAAGTTACTCTATATCCGGAGGAGATTTTCCAAAAATAAATACTGGAAAATATACGCCCAAAGATTCTCTATCAAAATATATTTATGTAATAAAATAAATATCTTGTACAGTTACGTTTTCAGAATTAAGTAGGGTGAAGTACCCAATTATCAGCACTTTAAGAGTTAGTCCTAACTTAAGCCTATTTATTATTGTGAAAAATAGTTCTTTACCCGTTAAGGCGAATTTTCTAGTTCTAATATTTAATAAGGAAGACGATATTAAAAGAAAATCATGGATAACCTCTATCCAAGATTTTTTAGACAAGTAAAAATAAAAAATGACCCTCTCACCATTTACTGGCACCATCGCCCCCAATTAATAGCAAAGAGCGAGCCAATTATCAGCACAATACTATCACTGTCAGGAATTGCTTGAAAAAATATATTTTCATTCTTAAATTCTGTTTTTTATTAAAAAAAATTATATAGTTAATAGTTAGGTACCCTGTAATACAAAACAATCACTTATAATTTAATAATACTTTTATAAAATTTACAAAGTTTAACATTAATAAAGTTATCTTAGATAGGAATTTAAATAATTTGTTCAGACTTTGAAAATGTCACTAGAAAGTGTTTTACTTAATATAATGTGGTAGCCGACCAATACTATAAACTATGTAGGAATCTACAACCATTATGAAACACAAAGTGTACCAGTAAGTAAATAAAATAAAAAAAAGAATAGGCTCTTGTTATCACATATTCTAATCCTCTGTAAGGATCTTCTCTAGTTCTAGTAAAGAGTAATTCTTCTTTCTTTTATTGTTTATTATTTTTTCCAACGTGTCTTGTTATCTCTTTGACCAACTTGCGACGTTCGATACGTTTGGTAAATTTTCTTCCTTTTTTTTCTTATTTTCTTCCTTTGGCTTCATGGTAGGTAGATAAGTGGTTCTGAAAAAAGCAAAGAGATGATGAAATTCCAGGAAAACCAATTTATCAGCATACTTCTAATCCAATTATCAGCACCATGCTGACAAATGGTAAATGCAGTTTCAGCACCATGCTAAGATTTGGATTTTGATAGTATAAACTACTTTTACAAAACAAAATGAATTCTATGCATAAAATAAACACAGTTTACATTAAAAAGTATGAAATTAGTATTTACGTATTTTTTTCCATTTATCAGCACCAGTGCTGATAATTTGGAATTTACAAAATATTCGATCCATTTATCAGCACCACGTATTTTACCAATTTATCATCATAATTTCAAATTCAACTCTTCAGATCATCCTCACAAACTATCTCAAATATCAGAGAAATCGGTAGTGTCAATATAAAATATCTAAAAGATCTAATATTATCATAAAATGTAAACACGTGAACTTACCGGCGATCACAAGAAACAGGCAAAAACCAAAGAAACTGCAGGACACAAATGTTTGTTTACACAATTTCCGCTATTTTGAAGTCTCAAAGTATGATGCTGTCAATAGTAGGATTCCAAAAACATAAATTTATTTATTTATTAGTGTGGTAACCCAAATTAGTAAGTAAAAACCTTAGAATTTGACAATTTATTCGGAGTGATGATAATTTGGTGCAGTGCTAGCGTTTGGGTTATTCACCTTAAGTAATTTTATTTTTTTTAATGAACAGGTCAACAACCTAACTTCATCATTGAAAAAAAAAAGTATTTGAAATGGACACGTGGGTGTTTTACTCGTGCATTATAAATGCATCCCTTGATCGATAAATACATAAACAGCAGTTTTTTTTTATCCAATGGAACACTGTGCAGCGGTGGGTCAGGTGCTTTAGGTATATTCAACCTCGTAATTGCTTTAGCTACCTAAGGTTGAATGTCACTTGGTCTTCATAAATCAACAAGGTCTATTGTTTTAGGTTATAGATAGATAACTTTAACCGTAGTGAAGTGTCAGTTTTCTGGGGTGGTGCTGCATAAATGTACCTACAGATGAACAATTAAAATTTAAAATATAACGAAGAACATTTGCATATCTGCCTAGACAGTAATGGATATATGTAGATAAAAGTGGGGGTCAATCGCCTCGAGGGAAGCCAGTGTTCATCAAGCTGGTCTAAATTGACGATCAGTCAGATGTACCTACTCCGTCAGGGCGGTAAATTCGTGATAAATCTATACTCTCAAAGTTACCATAAAACCATAATAATTATTAGGAAAATTTTAAAAACCATTACTTCTGTTTTGAACCTAATGCCTACGGCCTTTTGAAATCCAGTTGATAGTGCTGACAGATAGGTCATCAGCACAAAAATAAAAAATGAGCCAACATGCAGTTCTAATCTTAAAATCCAGCGTTTGAATTCACCAGCACTGGATTGAAATTAGCTTCTGCTTTATTCTAATCCCACGCCGGATTCCGGATGATGCCTACTGGACTCAATTAAAAAGTTTTAACATTTACTAGTCCAGTATCGAACCGTTTCACTAGATTCACTGGAACGCTGAAATTGGAATATTGGATCAATGTAAATCAGTCTTAATCTTAAATGAGACGTTTCATCACACTTCTTCGGTCGGTCCTTGTTGAGAATCATGGTTTCTCTAAGACGCGGGCCACACAGAAGAGACGTGAGACCAGGACGGGACGCACACGTAGTATTATTATTTTCATAATAATATTACGTTGTACGTACGTATTATTATTTTCATAATAATACTACGTTCGTCGTGGTGGGGCTTGCACGCTCCGAACTCTAAGTCTGATTTGCCGGAACGGATCTAGGATAAGGAGCCAGACTAAGAGAGATACAGAAACCCGTAGGGCAGCATGTGGTGAGCTGTTGGACAGTAGCGACTCCACGTAACCTGTCCCCCGGGGGAAGTCTTATTCCGTATCTCTGGCTTGCCTGTATTGACCGGTTGGAGTGAACATTGACGAGGAACAGAGCTCCCAACCTAATTCTTGCCTTTATTGGCCGGTTTGAGTAAATATTTGCAAGAACAAACATGTTTGGAGGAAGGAAGTATTCCAGTAAGTGCTGGTAGGGTATCTGGACCATCTTCCGGGCTCTGGGATTGTTATGATAGCCATGGAATACCCCTCCGCAATTCGAGCACCTCAGGACCTGTTACCCCTTGTCGCTACGTTATTATTAGTTTCTGGGGGTCCATTATTGAGTGTGCAAGTCACCCCCTGTCATTTTATCCGTGTACATATAAAACATCGATCAGGCAGGGGGCCCTCCCATAGTATCAATTCACCAGTCCACTTTAGCCACCCAAACCTATGAGTGTAAACCTAAAGTGGACTGGTTACTTTCAATATAATTGTTTTCATATCCTACTCCAACCGGAGGTTGTCCTTGGGTGCCCTCGCATAGTGCATACAGGGATAATCGTCGGTTGGTGCCTCATTCCATATTTTGTCTCTGCGAGCATTGAGGTACTATGTACTCTCAATGTCTGCGAGTTGGCTTCGGCCCATCCTAATAGAAATAGGCGGACATCATTTTTTATAGAACGTAGTGTGTTACGTATTTAAACCTTTGTATGAAATGTCAAAAATGTATTTTTTCCTTTATGATAAGTTCGCTTCCTGTTGATTGTCTTTAGGTATTATCTTTGTATGACGAATGTTTAATAATACGTATGAATTCAGTTTGTAATTAGTCAACATTCAATTTGGAAAGCGGCTGAAGATACTATTTATGTTATTCTCAAGTTTGTAAAGATCTTAAAAAAATACCGGAGTGGCAGGTGAATTTTTTATATCTTCATATGCAGTTGAATTCAGATACCCTTCTATACTACTCTATAAATAAAATCTAACAAAACATAGCATCATGTCTGTATTGTTTGAAGAGATAGGCAGAGGACACCTTATACCTATGGCCGCAGGAAACCTATCGTATATCGGGTTGAGTTGACTCGGGCCGAGCTGTCACTCACTTTTCGTTTTTACCATTTTGGTACGGAACCCTTAAACAAAAGTAGGCACCCATGTGTGATTCATACTAAATACTTAAGTAGGTTTTTTTTAATATGGCGCCCACAATTTAGGGCTGTGTATCTACTTCTAGTAAAAAAGGGTGTCAGAACAATAACATAAATCACGCTTCCTTTCGGTGAGAGGGAGTTGGTCGTAATCCAGTTGGCCTTAATCCACTACGCGGGCCCAATGTGGTTTGGAAGATGTCACATGGCTTCGCATTTTTGGTTCTAGGACATGCCGATTTCCTCACGATGTTTTCCTCCACCGTTTTGAGAGCAGTGGTGACAAATAATTTACACAAAGTAAAGCGCCTGGGTTAGAACCACGACCTAAACTCGTATGTCGCGGCCGTTACCACAGGGCTCCTCTCGGACACCACGGCTCTCGATCAGAACAATAATAAGATTTTTAAATAATGATGAAGAAGTTCCAAAATAAACTGTTCCGTTAGTGTTTTTCCTTGTCTGTATAACTGTGGTAAAACAGTCATGAATGATATCTTTTTATCGTTAATTACATTTTAATCGCTTCTTTATCTACAATCTAATAACGTGAGTACCGGTTGTGCCAATAACGGATATAGTTAGTTCCCTGTGTGTCATCATCACTCGTGTTTTAGTCAAATGTACCAATACGACCTTGTGGAGAAGGATCTTGATAGTTCTGGGGTTTCGTAGTCTTTCAGTTTTGTAGATCTTTGAAAAACAGAAGCCCGAAAGTCGGGCAATAAATTTTATTCAAGAATATATCTTTTACCCTGTAACCTGGTTTTGGATAGCAGTGGTAGCCCAGTTCTAGGTCGTAGGTTCGAACCCTGACAGGCGTTTTACCTTGTGTAAATTATTTCATCATCACTGCTCTAAAAAAAGTGAAGGAAAACCATTGTGAGGAAACCGGCATGTCCTAGAAAAACAAAATCGAAGATCATGTAACATCTACCAACCCGCACAGGGCCCGCGCGGTAAATTACAGCCCACTCCCTCTCGATGAGAGGAGGTTTATGTCCCAGCAGTGGGAACATTGTGGGCTGATTATGCTTTTATGTTGGTTTTGGCGGTTAGATAGTCAGTCACTCTATGTATTTTGCTATATCTACAATTCAGTCAAATTTTGGTCAAATACACTCATTATTAGAAAATACTAACACTTAATAACAGTTCTATAAAGGAGACTACTGTACACTGCTATCATGTCTACTTTTGATGACGTTAACTGGGACGAGTTGCTGAAGGTTGAGCCACTAGACAATCAAATGCTGTTAGTCTTTTTTATAACAAGCTGTATGAAATCTGAAATCAGATTCCAAAAAAGTCTGTTAAAAATTCATCACACTGGTACAGCTCTGCAATAAGATCCTAGAGAAATATTCATATCACCGGAAATTTAAAAGTTATGGAAATCTATCAGACTAGCTGCGTCCCGCGGTTTCATCCGCATATTGGAATAAAAAAATGTTCTAACCAAGTTCCTGGTCTACCCAGGTCACGTGCCAAATTTCATTCAAATCCGTTTAGCCATTGTCGTGTGAAAGCGTAACAAACAAACAAACAAATTCACTTTCGCATTTAGTACTTGCCGAGCTCTGCTCTAGTGAAAATAGAGAATGCTCATTTAAGTTCATACTAATTCCATGTATAGTACATACTAATTCCATGCTGCCATGTTATTATTCTAAGGTGTCACTATTCTGGTTCTAAACTTTGGGCGACCGTGCTCTACTCGGGTGAAAATGCAGAGAAAACGAATTTTCCCAGATACCGAGCTAGATCGATATTTTGCCCCCGTATACCCCTACATTGCAACATTCATCATAATCGTTAGAGCCGTTTTCGAGAACGTGGTTACAAATAATATACATATTATATATGTATACTAGAGCTTTTGCCCGCGACTTCGTCCGCGTGGAATACTTACTTTGGGCTAACGCTAAAAAAACCCCCGATTTTGAAACATTCTACATTGGTACTCCGCTCCTGTTGGTCTTAGCGTGATGATATATAGCCTATAGCCTTACTCGATAAATGAGATATCTAACACTGAAAGAATTATTCAAATCGGACCAGTAGTTTCGGAGCCTATTCGGTACAAACAAACGAACAAAAAAATTTTTACGAGTATAATATTAGTATAGATACGCGTATACAAATATTTTAGGATACCAAGACCCCTCCGCGCCTCGTAAAGCAAGTAAAGCTGTCGGTCCCGGCTGTCTTATTTTGTAGTTCTTTGACAGATGTTACAGGTCGTCAGAAGCCCGAAAGTTTGACAACCAGTTTTACCAAGGGGTGTCGTGTCAGTTACTGGGTTCTGCACTTTATGCAAAATATTGGTATTCAGCTGCATCCGGTTATACTGGAAGCCGACCCCAACATAGTTGGAAAAGGGTTAGGCAGATGATGAATATTATAGTTAGGATTACGATAACCCATCTTTTTCTTTACTGCGTCATAAAGTTGCAGACGTACAGAAATTTTGTTACCGTAGGTATATGGATAGCGTCATCAGTAATTAAAAATCCTATATTTTTTGGCCCTATATTAAATATTAAATTCCCTAATATACTGAAATATCAAGATACAAATGCAGACACTGTGGAGAAGAAATCAGTAACCTGGTCGCTATATACTTTCAGTCAACATTTCAAGAGCCAGACATAGACATAGACGACACCATCCACGAGCACAGCGAGCATCAGCTGCATAGAGGTATGCTACGAAAAAGTACTAAAGTTACTTCAAATGCACGATCTCTCTAAATCCAGCAAAATGTATAGTCAACTATGTGAAAATCCTAGCCAAATCTATCTGTATTATATTCAAGCGGTCTTTAACAGAAGGCACTATTTTAAAATCTGGAAATCTGCATTCGTTACGCCATCGCCAGTTTTTATAAAAGGTGATAAGGCACTCGTAGATATCTATCACCGTATTTTGAAGTTATGCCTATTCCCCAAAGTGCTCGAGCGTGTTGTTCATGGGCGTCGCCCAGGTTGGGGCAGGGGGGGGGGGGGGAGGCAGCTGCCTTCCCCTAGAGATTAAAAAACATTTAAGCTAAAATACAAGGCATTTTAATGAAAAGAAACTACTATATCTATAAAGCCAATTTTGTTTATTTTTTTAATGACTTTTATTTGGTTTTCAAAAGTTCCATATCTCCTAAACGGGTCTAATCCGGAGTAATTTCTCGGTAACAGCCCAGAGTCTGATTTTGTGCCCGGTTGATGGTAATAAGCTCACCGCCTATTACACATACATAACTCACCACAAGTGCAGTGGTGACCCAGTAATAAAGTTCAAACCCAGGCAGGCGCTTTACTTTGTGTAAATAGTTTCATCACTACTGCTCTCAAAACGTTGAAAGAAAACATCGTCAGCAAACCGGAATGTCCTAGAACCAAAAATTCGAAGACATGCGACATCTACCAATTGTCGATCTATTCTATTGTATTATGTAACCGTTACCTAATACAGCAGAAAAACATAACATCACGCAGCATCGGCATAACCCCCCCCCCCCCCTCCCGTCCTAAATGGATTGAATTGTATTTGTATTTCCCATAAATATGATGTATTTGCTATAAAGATTGTGTAATTTTTATACCAACGTACGAGTTCATCAGGCTTCCCTCACCCTTTTATCCTTTATCATCTCTTAACGTCTTTTGAAGGATCCTTGAAAAGGTACCCTTTCTTATATTTGTTTTATTAGCTTTCAAGTTAGTTAAGACACGACGACCTCTCCCATAACTTCTGCAACACTTTAGTGAAATATTTATGCGAAAACCTAAATGCGTAAATCTTTGTTGGATTTACGACTACTCAAATTCTTTAGCATCTCACTTCAAGGCATCCCTGACGTTGTAAGTGTGATCCAAACATCTTCACATTCTTTCATTTTTAACATTCTAAGCACAGTATCTAAGATTATTAGAATTGATAGAGTTGATATCACCTTTTGCAGTAATTTAGGTAGATACCTGGTATCTATATAGAGATCTCTATCTTTACATATAATACATGTGTACTTAGATGAGACATTTCTGTACATTGAAAATATTTCAAAATATTTAAAAAATTGTTAGGTGGACACTAACAGATGACATTTCAAACATGAATTTTTGGCCGTTTGTCTGTTTGGATGTGAGGGTTTAGTTGTACTTACAGTAGGCCTACCACAACCTTTAAAGCAGTAATATTTAAATCTTACTTCAGTGGGGTAAAGAGATGGAGCTATACGTCCTGTAGATCTTCATCTCTTTCCCAACTCGAATATTGTTTGTATCTCGGAGTATCATTTAGTTCTTGTTCCATCGCAATCGCTTCACTCTATTAAAAGATAATACGATGTTAATGTTCAAAAACAACTTTCATTACGTAATATAGGTACAACCAAATGAAAACTTGAAGAAAAACTGAACATTCTTTGGGACATGTTTAAACCGACTTCTTCCTGCTAGTTCCGTAGTCAAATGGCACATAAAACAAAAACGTTTCGTCCTGTGCGTCTGTCTGTCCATGTCACACAGCCAATTTTAATCGGAGGATTATTTTTTTATTGAAAGGATTTTCGTCCGAGGTGGTCCTATTTAATATGGTGAAGATCTGATGAAGATCTTTGGAGATAGACAATGGAACTCCTCAATATTGAACAATCGGGCTACGCCGTTAAGACTGTCCCCGAATCGGGCACACCGGGGCTTGACGGATGGTTCGCAAAGTGTCCCCGATTCGGGGTCACCCGGGCTTTAGCGGAATATTAAAAGTGTTGGAGGCCTATGCAGATGTACACATCAAGCTATTCATTTCCAGTATAAGATAACCTCGCATTGTACGGAAATCCTATACAATGCTAGATCAGCATAAACTTGAAATGTATAGCTTGATGTGTAGCCGTGTGTACATGGCCTTGTACAGAAGAGTGAATACATGGTCTTCTTGGCTGCCGGTAGATGTCCTAATCATTTTCACAATATTACCCTAAACGGCTTGAGCGTAAATCGTGTCGCGTCTAAGTATCTGGGACATTTCCTTACCGACGTGACGGCCTAGGTCGATGTAGACATTGAGTTGGGCGTAGGGCTCTAGCGGTCAGAGGTAACATGCTGGCCCACAGATTCTTCCGTTGCTCTGAACAAGTAAAGATTACGCTTTTTGAGGCCTATTGTCAGAGCTTTTACACTGGAAGTCTGTGGGTCTGTCACACTAAAAGATCACTGGATGCCCATGGCTCCCTCTCAATGACACTGTCATCGTCGGCCACTAGCCATCAGGCAAGATGATTTGACCTGGTCGGAAGATTCTTTCAATTCAATAGAGAAGTGGTACGTAAGCCTTCTCTAATAACTGTTTTCTGACGTAATTATCCATTCTGTGATTTTAAAAACCACTTAGTTGTAGGAAATAGGATACTTTTTAACCGACTTCATAAAGGAGGAGGTTCTCAAATCGAATGTATTTTTTTTGTATGTTCGTTACGCGATTACCTCGCCAATCGATTGATTGAATAAGTGGGTTCATTATGTAGTTCCTGTAATGCGAATGAAACAGGGAAAAAGTTAATAAAACCACAAATGCAATTATTACTTAAAGTATAATAATATATTTTCATTAAATATACAAATAATTTAATACCACACGCAAAAAAAAGTTTACATGGTCGTTAAAAATAGCACTTATTAAACCTAAACCTAGAGTTTTGTTCAGTGATTGTTTATGATTTACCATACTAGTTGTACTACAGTACATACAAATATCAGAATAATACTGCTCTTGAATAAGAATGCTGAACTGGGCTCTAGACACTCGTCGGCTTGTGAGATTGGTTTGAAGTATGGTTCATAAAGCTCGGGTCGTTCCTCTATAATGTCTGCGATGGCAGCGTTGCCTGCTTCCGACATTGTCCTTCCACGACTCAACTGCCAGGCACCAACTGAGTAAATAGATAAAAACATTTTATTTCCATAGATTTTATTACACTAAAACACATGTCATGTAAAAAAACCCTGTCCAATTCGTGAGCATGATCTTAAGTACGGTATTGTACTGAGAGTTTATTTATGAGGAAAGAAAAAGAAAAAATCGCTTTTTTTATTTCAATGGGGAATTTAGAATATTTATAGGATAGTTCTTTATTAGTGATCGATGAGGATAACTTTATATTTATATTAGGTTAACTAAAAAAATATTCCTTAGTGCTCACATTCGTTGCATAAACTCAAGCTTCTGAACTCAGTGTTTTAGGCTGTGTGCTGTCTGTCTATGCGTGAATTTCGTCGGCAAGTTCATTAATTTTAGGACATAGTAATAACTAATTACTCAACAAGAACTGCCATTAAACAAAAATAAGGGGGATGAACTAAATACCTTGTCTTTGATTGCTATTTATATTTTCGCAACTGTAGGCTAGTGCGTATCCATCGTAGTCAGTCGCCAAAATGTAGATAGTTGTCCTTTCTCCGTCTATAAAAAAAAAAAAACAATAAATAAATAAAAATCCAAAACCGATAATACCTATACTTAAAATCCGTCTATAATAAATTGATATAACATACGATTGTTAATAAAGACATTAAGGGACGATTTTTCAATCTTCAGATAGCTTTTATCTGAGATATAAAAATTGCGGTTTAACATCTTTTATACAGAAAATAATTATGTCAAATAACCAACAGCGTTTAGACATTTCTATCGATCGAAAGCGGACTAGCTTTTTTTTAAATATATGTTATGTTAGTTACCTTCAGCATCACCCATTAGTAAAGAAAATATTCCTCTTCCATCATTTGAATTGAGTTGACCTGAACCTTCTGTAGTCAATAAATCTTCATCAACGACTTCGAAGGAAAGTACTTCAATGTTTCTCGTTTGTTCGTCGAATGACAATCTGGTACCAATACAGGAACTGTCTCCAACTGCGTCGTATCTTGTAATCTGATACCAGGAACTGTTTGCGAACTGTAAAAATAAAAAAGTTGACGAAAATGAGCATTAGGCTGCCTGTCCACTGAAGCGGAGAGGAGAAAAGAGGAGCGGAGATGTGCCAATATTAACCAATAGAAACTTGACTCCGCCCCTGAGTTTAGATTTGATTGGTTAATAATGGCACATCTCCGCTCCTCTTTTCTCCTCTCCGCTTCAGTGGACAGGCAGCCTTAGTCTTGTATTGTATAACGCGATAATTTTGTGCTGTTAATAATTTCTAAGGGCGCTCGCCCACGGCGACTTTTTGTAACGCGTTTTGTAAACGCGCTTCTACATCGCTACTATCGCGCAGCATTCTTCATACATAATTACAGCATCGCGGCTGTATGCGCGACAGCATCGCTACTGCATCGCTACAAAAAGTCGCCGTGGGCGAGCGCCCTTAGACCATTTTTTAACAGTGCATTTTTGTTTTCGAATTTTATAACATGACATTTCATTTTGATCGTATTGTATGTGGTTTCCGTGGAGATTGATTGACGAAAATTTCAGATATGGAAAAATACGTTTAAGTTTTTTATAATTTGTATTTATTTTTATATGAGTTCATAGTATTTCATATTGCATAGTATATGGCCTGCTGATTACCGAATTTTATCACACTATAACGTCAAACAATATAAAATAAAATTTATGTTATCAGCGGTAATTACCTCATAACGTCAATTTATTTTGACACTACTTATACTAACCCCATAATTTTTCGACTTAACTCTCCATAGGCGGGTTAAATATTTAGAAGTTTGACCCTAGGTTTACCTCTAATTCTTGGTGGCGCAAGATGAATTATTTGATTAACCCTGAATTAGCTATTAACTCCGAGTTATTTAAGATAACTGTGGATAAAGTGCACCTCGAGTCACCGGGCAAGAGTACGCGTGATTTTTGTCACTAGGCTTCGCAAGACCTCGTTCAACATAATATATCATTTCTAAGTTACTAAGGCCCACTTGGTTCATGGATTAGCTAAATAACTCAGAGTTAACAGCTAACTCAGGGTTAATCCTAAGATAATTATTGGATTAACCCTGAGTTAGCTGTTAACCCGCAAGTGAGCCTAAGTGTGCGATATACGATGGCATGATGACAGATACTCTATCGATGTTAGTGCATACAGAAAGTGAGTGAATAAAAAAAACAAATATTATCTTACTCTAGCCACGTCGAAGGACTCCACTGCAGGAATATTGATGTCGCACTGACCAGGGATTATGACTTTGTCCCCAGTTTGTGTTGGGTAGTGGAAACAAGCTTGATCAGTATGACTTGTGGCCTGGTAATATTCCTGATTGAGACCTTGTGTTGTACTGATGACGTCATTTGTGACGCTATTAGCGCCCTCGCTCAGTTCTACGTTTCGACTTAGTTTCCAACTGCCAACTGTGAAGGTTGTTTGTCAAATTAGCTCTCTCAAAGACACATTGGTTTGGTGTTTAAATAACTATTAAATTATTAAAATAAACTGCCTTACCTCGTCGTGTATTCGAAGTAGGTATATCAAAGCAGGAGTATACAAGAGCAAAGCTGGTGTAGTCGGTTGCAAGTACGTGGTAATCAGAATGATATGTGGCTGCAATAAAAAA
This sequence comes from Conistra vaccinii, assembly GCA_948150665.1. Classification (NCBI taxonomy): domain Eukaryota; kingdom Metazoa; phylum Arthropoda; class Insecta; order Lepidoptera; family Noctuidae; genus Conistra; species Conistra vaccinii. The sequence goes on from OX411326.1 coordinate 18,691,406, forward strand.
AAAAACTTAGTTTACAAATTCAGGTCGGCGGACTAAAGAACATAAGTAAAAAAAATGATTAATACATCGGCAGACTAAAGCACATAAGTCAGTTCGCTTGAATCTCAAGTAGCGTCCTTTTTCAACCTCTTGATTAGCATGAATCTTGCGACGTTATAAATTTTGTAGGTAGGTATTTATTTATGTAGGTACTGAAAACTCTATTATTATCTTGTTTTATGAAATAATTATTTAGAGTGGGGATACTTGTTGTCCCTTTTTCTAAATATTAAATAGGTAAAATGAAGATTACCGTTGCGATTTTCATTGTATATCCCTAAATATTTTTGGACTATGCTACTTACGCGTCGACAACTCAACATTTAAGCTGAAAACTATAAAAATATACATCGTGATAACACAAAATACTTCATTATAATGTTTTATAATTGAACAACTTACACTGATCAATATAAGTAACTCGTATGTTCCCAGAACCATCACTGCTTGTTACTTCAGCTTCTCCTCTTATCTCAGACAAATATTCATTGATAATTTGGCTGATCACAATAGAGAAGGTACCACTAGTAGATCCAGTAGTGAATTCAGCAAGGGTACACTGGCCCGTTTGTTCTGGCTGAGGGTATCTGGCGACTTCGAACCATTGTCCAATGAACTGGTATTAGAAAAAAAAATTGTAATATTATGCTCGAATCTCTATTTTATTTTCAACCTTTTTAATGTCATGTAAACTTACATTTCCAACGTTGAAGTCAGCAACGCCGGTTATCGATGTATTGCAAGGTCCGGGCAACTCGATATATGGTGGGGGTACTTCGAACACTGGGTAGTGGAAGCACGCTGCATCAGAGTGACTTGTGTCCTGGTAATATTCTTGTCTCAGACCTTGTGTGGTACGTATGACAGCATCTATGTCAGGATCAGCCAGCGGGCTTAGTTCTGTCGTTCTGCTTAGTTTCCAACTGCCAACTGTTAAAATAGTTGGTCAAAATTAGCTCTCTCAAAGTAAAATGAAGACATAATGGTAGCTACTTAAAAAAATCAGTTTTACCTCGTCGTCTTTCTCCATTCTCGATAGTAACGCAGCTGTACAAAAGAGCATAACTGGTGTAGTCGGTTGCGAGTACTAAGTACTTTGCAGTTCTGGTCTCTGCAATTAAATAAAACATTATTTAGTTAGTAAAAAATAAGTATCTTATTTATGTACAAAGTAATGACGGTTCCGTTCCGTTTCCGTTTTGGTACAGACGCTAGCACATCAACCTACTCCAAACTGTCACATTTTCCCAATCAACATTGAACCTAATTATTTTGTGATAAAGTTGAAAATATATTAAAGTTTGACAGATTGTAGTAACTTGATGTGATGGCGTCTGTACATAATTATTAGCTACTTATCCAAAAAATAATTGAACTACGCCATCCAGTGATATGAGATTGGACCACTTACCGTCACCCTCGAATGTAACTTCTATTTCTCCGTCATCGCCTGTTACTATAGCATATCCTGATATTTTAGCTAGAGCCTCATCGGAAACTTGACTATTCACAACAATGAAGGAACGGCGTATTGGGTCCGAGAATTCAGCACGGTTACACTGGCCAGTCTGTGCTGTTTGTGGGTATCTGGCGACTTCGTACCATGTTCCAAGATACTGGCATCAGATAAAAAAAAAAGGATAAGTATGTCATTTCATTTTAAAACTTTGAAAGTGTATATTAATGTTCCCACTGCTGGGACACAGGCCTCCTCTCTGTGAGAGGGAGTGGGCTGTAATCTACCACGCGGGCCCAGTGCGGGTTGGTAGATGTCACATGTCTTCGAATTTTTGGTTCTAAGACATGCCGGTTTCCTCACGATATTTTCCTTCACCGTTTTGAGAGCAGTGGTGATGACATTCTTTACACAAAGTAAAGCGCCTGCTTGGGTTCGAACCCACGACCTACAACTCGTAAGTCGGGCCCGTTACCACTGGGCCACCACTGCTCTAAGTGTATAATAATTAACAAAAGGAATCGAATCGTTTTGACGTTAGAGCGAAAACAGACGACGCGGTGCGACATTATTACAACTATGGTACGGTGTCAGCGCCTGGTTTGAATAATTATAATGTACAATTGCGGTGTTTCAACGTCGTGCGGAGCGTTATCGGCAGGCGTCACAGCGCATCGTATACCATGCCACTATAATTTACACAGCGACGACGCGACGCAGTAGCACTGCTCCAAAACCAAGCCGCCGCTGTACCCCGGTCGCTTTGCTCATAAAAAGACCAAAAATAAAGTGAAATGTGTAAAGAGTATACAATCACATTCAAGTAGGTAAGTACAGGTACCTACGGATCGTTTTTACAGCATTTAGCTATTATTTAGTTTCACTTGTTAGTAAGTTGTTTCTTTAGCCTATAAGCACAGTCACAGATAATATAATACGTATAAAAAGATAATAGACTGTGCTATAAGTTTGGAACATTGTATACAGGGGGCTAAACGTCATCAAACAAAGAGCAACTTACATCAAGCATGTTGAAATTAGGAATTCCGGTAATGGATTCATCGCAGGGTCCGGGCAATTCGATACTTTGTGGGACGTACCCAAACACTGGATAGTAGAAGCACGCTGCGTGGTCTTGTCCCGTGTTTCGATAGTAGATCTCGTGGAGATCGATGTTATTGCTAACGAATTCATTTATAGCATTATTAGCTGCATCGGACAGTCCAGCGCGGGACCTACTCAGTTTCCAGCTGTAGACTGCGCAAAAGGGGAGTTGTGTTAGTTTGTTACATTTGAATACAGAAGCGTTTCGGAAACAAATATGAATAAAATAGGTTATAATTACTTTGCTTTCTATCGGCATCGAGATTCCGACAGCTGTACAATAGCGCATACTCGGTGTAAACAGTAGCCAAAATGTAGACGTTGTCGAAAGGAACTGCAACAAAAAAAGGCATACGTAGATAATGTTTAGAAGAATGGGCGGTGAATGTATATGAATTGATTTTGGAATAAGTTTGAATTTCGTAAAATGATGTTTCTTTCATTCATAAAAAATTTACAACTGTATTTATTTGATCGATTTCGCAAAGTATCGATATTGCGTATCTAGACGATTGAGGTCAGATGGAACTCAGTGTATGTTAAAATCTGCACAGTTGGAGTCTCACCCATGATAAATCAATTTTCAAAAGATATTCTCGATCAAAGTACCAGAACGGGGCACTAAGGATACACGAGCTCAATTTCCACTCCGCTTTTTTTTAAGCTTGCACTTACCTCCATCTATGTCGATACTGATGACGCCTCTACCGTCAGAAGCCACTGAAGCCAGTGTATTTGTTCTCAACTTTTCTTCGTCAATCACACTTGTTTGGATAACAAAGAAGCTAGCACCATTCAGTTCATATTCGGTAGCCGTGCATTCACCATTCTGGAGCGCAGACGGGAATCGAGACACTTCGTGCCATATTCCAGCGAACTAAAAATATTTTTATTATTAATAAGGAACATTATTTTGTAACCTAACCTACATCATCAGTCTATTCTACTGTAAACAATGTAATAGAAATATGGGGATAAGTATCAACGTGTACCATATGAAGCTTGTCAGCGACATTTCTCTATGCGAGGTAGTAGGTTAGGTACAAGTTCATCCCGAAATAGAAGCAGTAAAAATATAACGTTAGAACCAAAGCCTCATTTACACGATCGCCGAGAGGCTCGATAAACTCTCCTGCAAAAAAGTTGGAGAAAAGGTAAAAAGAGGCTAAGAGAGGAGAAAATCGAGACATGTTACTAGAGCAACCTCAAAACAAGACAAAACATAACATAACATCACACCTGATAAACCGCAAGATAAATAAACTAATTCATTATTACTGTCGATGTGATTATTGACGGTCAGATACATGGTTAGAATACTGACCGCGTTCGCATTAAAGTTCTGGACCACTGGGACTTGAGCGTCCGGAATACATTGGCCATTCAATATTACGTCACCACCATAGTTATCGGGGTAAAAGAAGCAGCCTTCATCGGTGTGAATTCTCGGGACAAAGTACTGCTGATCTAGTACTTGCACGCTGTCAATAACATTGTTGATAGAGGTCACAGCGGATTCTGGTAGAGTGGGTGCCTTACCCAACTTCCAACTGTAAACTGTAAAAGAAATGAATTCATTGCTTATTTATTATTTTCCTATTTTACTTACTTACTCAATTTTAGTTAAACGTTTTTTTATCATACCATTCCTTTTATTATAAATAAACAAAACAACTTTTACCGATATACAAATTTTTTATTGTAACTATCAATGATTTACCTTCTTTGTAATCGACATTGATGTTTCGGCAAGAATACACAAATGAATATGTATCATAATCCGTGGCGAGGACCCAATAATTAGTTGTAACAGCTATAACAGAAAAAAATAAAAATGATTTGTCTTGTGCTAGTTGAAACAATGTATTATGATGAATTTCAAATTGCGTTACAGGTCAATTGCCCTCAAGTCCAGGCTAATTGAAAAATTATGTATATTTACCAGTACCACTGCTGCCGGTTAGTGTCAATTCAAATTTAGCAGATCCATCAGTAGAGGTTAGAACTGCAGAACCCGTTACATTTTGTAGAAGTTGCTCCACAACTTGGGTATTTTTCACATCAAGTGTTCCATCGGAGTTGACAGTATACGTAGCGGTGTTGCAAGTACCACTTTGGAAGTTTGTCGGATAGGATTCAACGTCATACCAGGTGCCTGCGTACTGAATATTAAGGATTCATTACTTATTTTATTAACCATCGATAAAGTATTATGCGAAAGCAAAAAAAAAGATTTGTTTAAAAAAAGCAAGTAGGTATAGCCCGATGCAAATTTTATGGCGGATCGGAACATGTGGACAGTCGCTGCGCAATAACAAATTCATGTGTCAGCTGGGGTGAGGGGCGGGGTACTGCGCAACGAATAGCTCACTTCAGAGCCGCCATAATGTTTGACGTGTACGACGTGTACTAGGTATAGTACGCGTCAAACTTTATGGCGGCTCTGACATAATATTATAACATTTTAATAAAGGAGAAACAGTACCTCCTATCGTAGGTATGCTGGGAGAGATTTCTAAAGAAATACACATAAGCATCAACGTTTGTAGGTATTTTTTTTCTGTTCCTTTCTTCTTGTCTGTTTATAAGTGAACTATACATAAACTGTTACATAAATAAAATGATGAACTTACCAAATCAGCTCGAAAATCTTGAACAACGGGGATATTCTCGTCACATTGACCGCGGAACCTAACAGGAGTGGAGCTGTCCGGCTCAGGGAAGTAGAAACAAGCCTCAAGAGAGCGGTCCACTTGGTAGTAGTAAGGTTGGTGCAAGACTTCGATGTCATTTATGATTTGATTTATTCTGTTTGTTGCCTCTTGGCTCAAGGTATTAGAACGACTAAATTTCCAACTGGTTACTAAACAAAAAACAACAAACAATTAACAACATAGAAGAGCTCTTTAACCTAATAATGTGGAAGAAACAAAAACAATTTTAATGAAATAAATTGTAGTTGAATGTGGAATTTTTGCTTAGTGATACTTGAATAATTTTATTTACCTCTTCTTTGGTCATCTCCTGAGTTGGTACAGCCGTAGGCTAGTGCGAATGAGTCGTAATCAGTTTCGAGTATGTACATAATGTATTCCCGGCCTCCTATAAAAAAATAGAAATTAAGTTTAAAACATGAAAATTCAGTTCATCAAGTTTAAAGACTTGAATTTTATTAAGATATCTGCCTAGTAAAATAGAGGGCGATGAAATTGGTGTCGCACCATATACAAATATTAACAAGCAACGAACTTGTGTTAAATTTGTAGTTGACTACAAATAAAGTTTAAAAGAGTTACAGAGAAAATCACAAAATATTGTTGTCTTGTGTTATTAAATAAACGTGAATTACACACAGTGAATTATCAATACGTATGAAACTCACTTAAATTGAAAGTAAGCCGTCCGCTTCCATCGGTGCTAGAAATAGTAGCAGTTCCAGAAATAGATGCCAGTTGTTCATTCACAACCTGAGAGTTGGTGATGCTGAGTACGTCACTGGCTTGCTGGGTGTATTGAGCTACGTTGCATGTTCCACTTTGGTATCGGGATCCGTAACTCTCAATGAGACGCCACTCGCCAGCATACTATTAAAGAACATTAGAATGTCAACTTATTATAAAGTTAAAAGAGATGAATATAGTTTCGTTACGTGTTAACTTTGAAATTGACTGAGGCACTTTACCGAGTCAGTAATTCACACACTCTCAATTATGTTAAAATAAATCGTGGCTTTTAATTGAATAATATTAATATCTGTGGTTATGTTAACCTTTAACTTCTGGTCGTCTGGTTTAAGTTTTGGGATAAACGCTCTTAAGAGCGTGCTTTCTAAAAGTTGGCAACGTCGTAAATAGCTGTCAAATAGTTACCTGTTTTGATTAATTTGGAAATAATACTGTATGGAAATAAAAAATGTGGCTAACTAACTAACTAGAATATTAATAATGAATTGCAATAAAATTAGGCAGTGTATAGAGTGCCACCATTGGCACTCTATCCATATCGGATAAAGTGCCACTACAGGCACCCTAGTAACACCGCCTCGGCCCGGCTCAAGTGCCGCAAGCATTGGATTGTCATTGTCACTGTCACTAAGTCACGTCACTTGGTATTTTGTTTGATTGTCGAGGTTAGATCGCTGTAAAACACCACATTCCCAAAACATTACATTCTCTTGTGCCTAAACGGACCCTGGCACTTCGCCGGCCGCTACCGCGGCACCGCTCGCTACGCTCGCTCGGCTCGTGCGTTGTGTGGTCACAGTTCTAACCTAACCTAACCTAAATAACAAGTGACAGTGACAATGCAACGCTCACGGCACTCTAGCCGGGCCGAGGCAGTGACACTAGAGTGCCACAAGAAACTCGCGGCACTCTATACACTTCGATTAAATTATAACATTGTAATTTGATGTTGTACCCGTTTTAGATGTAAAAAAGGCATTTGGAAAGTTTCCAAATACTTTTTTTACATCTAATGGCTACTGCACACACTGCCGCCGGCCTGGCCGCCGGGCGCGCCCACAAAGCCGCACAAAGCCGCACAAACAAACGCTAAGGAAATGAAGGCGCAAAAGCCGGAGGCACGTGCCGCGCGGCAAAAGCCGGCGGACATGCCGCGCGGCAAAAGGCCGCCGGCATGTGTGTAGTAGGCAGTAGCCATAAAACTAACTATTCGGTGTTATGATATTAATTGTTGCATTTCATAACAATATTCTAGTTCGCTAGTTAGCCACATTTTTCATTTCAATACAGAAATATTATCAAATTAATCAAAACAGCGAAATATTTGACATCTATTTGCTAAGTTTAATTAAACTTTCAGAATATACCCTCTTAACTTACTATTCTGATATTTTATAAGTAATAAAATTTTAACTGTTACCCTCGAAATGTCGAAATTGGGCATTCCTCCAATGCTAGTGTCACATTGTCCAGGAAGAACAACATTGTCACCTGGTGTAATGTCAGGTAAATGGAAGCAGGCAGTGTCCGTCTGCTGAACGTTCTCGTAGTAATCGTTCCTCAGAACATCTACATTCGCAATAACTTCATTGATGGCCGCGTTGCCCTCACCTGACAGTTGTCTGGTTCTGCTTAGTTTCCAACTCCACACTAGAACAGTTTGTAGCATTAGGTGATGTTAATATTCAAAAAGATCTGCATCACAAAATGTAAAAGGAACGTTGATTTAAACTGACCTCCTCTATAATCTTCGTCGATGTTGACACAACTGTAAGCCAGCGCATAGTCAGTGTAGTCAGTGCTCAAAATCCAGTAAGGTATTGATTGAGCTGGAAAATGATAAACGTGTTTGATTATTCCAAATTATTTCACAATATTTAAAAAGGTTGTTTTCTCGACGAAAATAACGCTCACCTTCACCGTTAACCCAGATGTTAATTTCCAATTTTCCACTTAGGTTATCATCGCTAGCGAATGTAACGTGACCCTCGGTTGTTGATTGAGTGAGGTCAAGTACGCTGAATGAATCTAGGCGCATGCTGTTTGTGGCATTAACAGTGAACTCTTGGCTGATGCACTGCCCATCTTGGTTAGCTTTAGGATATCCTGCAATTTCGTGCCATGTACCTTGGAACTGAAAGGCAAATGTATTTGTTTCATAAGCGCTCTTATAAGAAGTTTTCAGAATTATTTTAATAGTAATGCGTTCAATTATATTAATCTCACGTCATTCATATTAAAATTCGGCACTGCCACAATATTCTCATCGCATTGTCCAGGAAACACTACTGGCACGCCGAGTTGCGGTTCGGGGAAGTAGAAACACCCTTCGGGGGTCTGGTCACGTTCTACGAAGTATCTCTGGTCCAAAGCACGAATGTTGCTCATCACTCTGTCAATTTCGGTGTTAGCATATGGTGTTAACTCTTTCGTTTTACTCAATTTCCAACTGGCGACTAAAAATAAACAGAAAAGTACATTTAAAGGACTATTATGGCAAAATCTTTTATAAGTGATTTGTTGATATTTACAACGAGGAAGAAATCTTACCGCTCATGTAGTCTTCACCTTGATTTGTACAAGAATAAACAAACGCGTACGATGTGTAGTCGGTAGATAACACCCAGTAATCAGAAGCAGCTGAAAAGTTATAAAAAGCGGAGTAAATTAGTCTCCGCATGTATTATATATTTACTTTACCGATTTTATTTAATCTCAAATCCTTACCGTCGGGATTTTGTCCATCGAATGCTACTTTTAGCTTTGCACTTCCATCCGTCGATGCTACAGTAGCAAGACCATTTATAACGCCTAGTCTCTGGTCGATAACGTGGGTGTTGTAAACAGAGACGGTGTTACTGTCGAGTGCAGTGTAACGAGCGTTGGGACACTCGCCATCTTGGAAGACCATGGGATATGATTCGATGTCATGCCACAGTCCCATGTACTGTTAACATAATTCAGTTAAAATTAATCATTTAATCCAACACGACAGTGGTCACAGCAATACAGACGCCGTGGATGGAGAAATATTACTTTGTATATTATAAATAAGCGAAGGGTTTACCATGGTTACGGTATGGCTGGTGGTATGGTTGGTTATGGTTAGATTTAATGATTTTTACGCTACAATGATGAACCATATATTCTGGTCTTGTTCTCTATGGTACAAGTAAATTATACCAAGCAATGTTTTATCATGTTGATTATGCATACTGACTGCGTAAAATTTTATTGTAAATTGCGGACTTACCTTCTCGACATCAAAATCGGGAACCACGGGGATATTATCGTCACATTGACCGCGGAATCTAACTGGAGTGTATCTGTCAGGCTCAGGAAAGTAGAAACAACTATAAGGCGAGCGATCCACTTGGTAGTAGTAAGGTTGGTGCAATACCTCGATGTCATTCATGATTTGATTAATTCTGTTGGTTGCGTCTTGGCTCAAGGTATTGGAACGACTAAATTTCCAACTGGTAACTAAACAAAAACAACAAACAATTAATAACATGGAAAAAGGATCTCTTTCATTTAATTCTGTGGGAGAAGTAAAAACAGTGTTAGAGAAAGTAGAGTAGTCGAGTAGAGAAGGAGCTCGTAGCTAAATAATAACAGCCGCACGGGTCGATCCATCAGGTTAAGCTACGCTTGCCGGGATTGGTCCGTGGATAGGTGACCATCTTTACATACCGAGACTCCTCCCTGCCTCGGAAAACACGTTAAGACGTTGGTCCCGGCTGACAGTCTTGGATCTTTGACAGTCGTTACGAGTCGTCAGAAGCCCGAAACTCTGACACCAGTCTTACCAAGGGGTATCGTATTACCCAGTGATTGGGTTGTGGAGGTCAGATAGGCAGTCCCTTCATGTAAAATACTGGTATTCAGCTGCATCCGGTTAGACTGGAAGCCGACCCCAACATAGTTGGGAAAAGACTAGGCAGATTGATTGTGGTGGAGGGTGGGGGGGTGTAGAGTAGTAGTGGAGTGGTCGTAACAATATTAGAACTGTGCAGGTGGAATTTTTGCTTAGTGGAACTTGAATAATTTTACTTACCTCTTCTTTGGTCATCTCCTGAGTTGGCACAGCCGTATGCTAGTGCGAACGAGTCGTAATCAGTTTCGAGTATGTACATTACGTATTCCCGGTTTCCTTAAAAAAATTATAATAATTAAGTTTATCGTACTTACGGATAAAAATTCAGTACCGGATTTCAACGTCACAATCTCAAGTTTGAAGACTAGACTTTTATTAAGATAACCCTAGTTACTTTACAGAAGGCAATGAAATTGATGTCGCACCTTATAGTAATTATGAGCTACAGAGGAAGCCACAAAATATTCTTGTCTTGTGTTACAAAATAAGCGTGTTAAACTCACTTATATTGAAAGTAAGCCGTCCGCTTCCATCGGTGCTAGAAATAGTAGCAGTTCCAGAAATAGATGCCAGCTGTTCATTCACAACTTGAGAGTTGGTGATGCTGAGTACGTCACTGGCTTGCTGGGTGTATCGAGCTACGTTGCATGTGCCACTTTGGTATCGGGATCCGTAACTCTCAATAAGACGCCACTCCCCAGCATACTGTAGAAGAACATTTAAATGTTAACTTATGCAAAGTTATAAGAGATGTATAAGTTTCATTACGTGTTAACTATGAAATTGACTCCGAGGCATTTATCCAAGTTAGTAATTCACACACTCAACTATGTTAAAATGTATCGTGGTTTTTAATTGAATAATATTTATATCTGTGGGTATGTTAACTGTACCATTTTAATGTTTTACAAGTAAAAAAATCTTAACCCTTACCCTCGAAATGTCGAAATTGGGCATTCCTCCAATGCTAGTGTCACATTGTCCAGGAAGAACAACATTGTCACCGGGTGTAATGTCAGGTAAATGGAAGCAGGCAGTGTCCGTCTGCTGAATGTTCTCGTAGTAATCGTTCCTCAGAACATCTACTTTCGCAATAGCTTCGTTGATGGCCGCAGTGCCCTCACCTGACAGTTGTCTGGTTCTGCTTAGTTTCCAACTCCACACTAGAACAGTTTGTTGCATTAGGTGATGGTTATATTTAAAAAGATCTGCATCACAAAATGTAAAAGGAACGTCGATTTAAACTGACCTCCTCTATAATTTTCGTCGATGTTGACACAACTGTAAGCCAGCGCATAGTCAGTGTAGTCAGTGCTCAAAATCCAGTAAGGTATTGATTGAGCTGGAAAATGATAAACGTGTTTGATTATTCCAAATTATTTCACAATATTTAAAAAGATTGTTTTCTCGACGAAAATGACGCTCACCTTCTCCGTTAACCCAGATGTTAATATCCAATTTTCCACTTAGGTCATCATCGCTAGCGAATGTAACGTGACCCTCGGTTATTGATTGAGTGAGGTCAAGTACGCTGAATGAATCTAGGTGCATGCTGTTCGTAGCATTAACAGTGAACTCTTGGCTGATGCACTGCCCGTCTTGGTTAGCCTTAGGATATCCTGCAATTTCGTGCCATGTACCTTGGAACTGAAAGACAAATGTATTGATTGAAAAATGCTCTTACAAATAGTGTACAGAATGAATTAATAATAATGCGTTCAATTAAATTAATCTTACGTCATTCATGTTAAAGTTCGGTATTGCCGCAATATTCTCATCGCATTGTCCAGGAAACACTACTGGCACGCCGAGTTGTGGCTCAGGGAAGTAGAAACACCCTTCGGGGGTCTGGTCACGTTCTACAAAGTATCTCTGGTCCAAAACACGAATATTGCTCATCGCTCTGTCGATTTCGGTTCTAGCTTCAGGCGTTAATTCTCTCGTTTTACTCAGTTTCCAGCTTGTAACTGTGAAGTAATAGATTAATATCTTACACGTTGTAAAACCAATATGGATTATGTTTTTTGGCACTTAAGGCTAGGTTTTCCGGGCCTATACGCCTTTGAAACACTACCTCCGCCTCCCCCAATTGCAGAGCGACGTATATATTTACGATAAGTTGTCAAACATTTCGCGGAAAATCCATGCCACAGCATAAAATATTTGCAGTTGACCAACTACTAGTTTTTTAGTTATTTTTTTTTCCTTAGGTTTCCATTATATGGAACCTACAGTGTAGTGAAATAAAATAATTTTTAAAATGTCCTGTGTACCTAATGGGCGTTTTCACATTATCAGATAACGACACCAACCCGGTACCGATATGCTGGCAGCTATACCGACATCAATTCCATACCGATATAATTATTATCGGCCCGATGATATTGGTGAATATCGATGACCATCGTGACGCATCAAACTTCCACAGTAGGTACCTACTAAGAATCAACGTGTCGAAGTCGGCAGTGCTAAAAAGTGTTTTCAATTGAAAGAATGCCCCCTACTCTCACCCCATATTGTGTCTTTCCCGGTAGTTATCGTGCCGATATCGGTAACGCCCGCTGTCTGCGACGATATAGCTGACAATAACAACACAATGTTAAATTGTTTCGTTTGTAATCCCGTGTGTACAATTTACTGTTATATTGCACGACTCATAATGCGAAGCATTAGAGGGTGCTCTACGATCGAAAAAAAATTCTTGCCCCATTTCTGCAACTGTTTTTATTGTTACACTCCTGTTAGCACACAGAATCTACTTAATTTATTTACCATTGTATAGTATAGATGATTAAATGGATATTAATACTGTACTTTTCAACAATTGTTTTAATGCAGCAGAAATTAAAAAAGCATCAAAATAGTTGAAAAAAAAGTCCTGTCCGTCAATGTATCAAACCTGAAAACATTGTAGCTTGCGGTAAAATCAATTAATTGAGTCAATTTTTTTTAATACATTCGTTCCAGCCGTAGAAGGAACCCTATTGAAAATGGCTCTTTTATTCAAAGTAGTTTAATTATAATTAATAAAATACTTACTAAAATATAATATCTATATCTAAATATTTCCAACCTTGACTTGACATCCGTAAGTTGCGTCAAAGTAAATATCTAAATAAATAGTCTATAGTCTTTGACATTACATGGATTGCGAGGTTAGAATTTTAACCCATATTGATGGGTAAAAAAGCAGTCAAAAAAACATACTCCATGAAGTGATAAATTGTTCATTTTTGTTAGAAAGTTTGATTTGAATTTGTTTTTCGTTTATGAATGAGTGTTATGAGGCGTGCACTTTTGGATTTTCTAAACTTTTTTTTTTGTGATAGCCGGTTTCGTCAGGAATAATCTGTAAGAATCAGTTAGTGTGTGAGTGTTGGCCAATTAGGTACTATTTGCTGGAACTCAGGCGTTCATTAATTTACAAAAAACCGGTCAAGTGCGAGTCAGACTCTTGACAACATTTACGCGGCGCCCTATTTCCTCATAGTGAAGAGAAGAAAAAAAAAACCATATTTGTTCTCTACTCGATGAGTTATAGACAATGATTTCAAAATCAATTTTTTATTGGTTGGGAACCCCCTTTTAATTTTTACCTTTATAATTTTTTTTATTATTTTGTTGCTAAAGCGGCAATAGAAATACATAATCTGTGAAATTTTCAATTGTCTACCTATTACGGTTCATGAGATACAGCTCGCTGACAGACAGATAATGTGAAAAGCGGAGGCTTAGTAATAGGGTCCCGTTTGGCACCCTTCGGGTAAGAAACCATAAAAACGAAAACTTTAGCAAGCAATGGGAAATTGCTACTGTAGACTGCGGGTGTAGACCTCAGAACGAGCTGCTTCTCACACGGACAACTGTACGTCGCTTGCTTCCTTCCGCGACACCAGTCCTGAACTCCTGACTCTCTTCATATTTTGGCTGCTGAGACCAAAACTACAAACATAGTAGGCCGAGGAAATTAGGTTAGAACCCTGCACTAAATCCTAAGAGCGTTTTTTTTTTCTCGAATCGTGTTTTCATATTAAACATTTTCCAGGACTACATCAAGGTAAAAAAAAAACAAATATAAATAATAAAAATAATAAAAACTGAGGCAAAATACACAACAGGAATTTTTTTATTTCTGGTGGATTTTCCAAGGAAATAGAGATTCATTTTTAACCGACTTCCAAAAAGGAGGAGGTTCTATGTTCGACTTTATGTATGTTTTTTTTTTTTTTTTTTTTTTTATGTATGTTCACCGATATCTCCGCCAATTGTGGACCGATTTTGAAAATTATTTTTTTGTTTGAAAGGGTAAGCTCCCGAGGTGGTCCCATATAAATTTTATTGACTTTGCTTAGATAGTTTTTGAGTTAGCTTCAATAATACATATTTTTCCCACTTAGTGTATATGGACGATATGATGATAACTTCCTGTCACTGTTATTTATTGCAGTTAGTGGTATTGGATATTGTGTGGGGTAGGTACCGCAACTAAAAAGTGAAAAATAAAAACTTTTTACAAAAAAAATTAAAACCGACTTCCAAAAAAAACCACTACAAAGTGAAAAATAACTTTAATTTCGAAAGTCGGTGGCAATTAACGAAAATTAAAAAACAAAGACACCGACTTTCGAAATTAAAGTTATTTTTCACTTTGTAGTGGTTTTTTTTGGAAGTCGGTTTTAATTTTTTTTGTAAAAAGTTTTTATTATATATTAAAGATATATAGATTAGATAGATGAGCTAAGTGGTCGGACTGTTATGCTTATACTGTAACCATATTCTTTTGTTTTTTGACGTTTGCCGCCCGCTCATGAAGATCCGTAAATATTCGTAGCTAGTATGAAGAAAAAATTGCCGTACTTTATTTTCAATAGTGTCGTACCTACTGCTACGGCTATAATTTATCGAATCTTTGTTCTAAGACAAAACAAACAAAAAAAATTGTTGATCCCCGGTCAATTCGGTTTGCCGTTCCTTCAGACTATTTACCACCAGAAAAATGGCACATAACATAACATAAATTCACGCCTGTATTCCCCGAAGGGTTGGGCAGACGTGTGCCTAAAAACGGCACAAATGTTTCCAATCGTTCTAAACAGACTGTTTTTGTTTCATAAATCCTGACATCAGCTCATATACTGATATCCTAGGATTTTTACAAAGTTTAGTTTTTTCTAATTATCCTCAAAAAAAACTGCCGTTCCATACATTTTGACCGAGTAACTATTGCAATTTTGAAAGAAACAGCAATTTTTTTTTAATAACCGACTATACATTTTTACTCTGGGCGGTCCTATCATCATGCGCTGAATTCATGGTAACCGTTTGCGAGTCAATGTGCCTGCCATCCCGTATACCTAATTAATGTAGGAGATTATAGCAGCGACGACGACAGCTTGACAGAAAGTGAATACACAACCCAAAAAAATCTGCTGTTCCCTACATTTTGACGAGATTATGCGAACATAAATGTAGGGAACAGCTGAATTTTTTTCGCGGTTCCAGTTTTTGGTCCCATAGTGAAAGTTGTTCATAATGATGAATACAATGACCCCTTAAGAGGTTTAGGGTTAATAAAAACTAAGCTTGTATAATGGATTTGGATGAATTGTTATCATGTATACAACATGTAAAACAAAACCCTGTCTGATCCATGAGGGTGTTGTTAGGTATCGTACTGAGAGCCTATTTATGTGGCAATTATAAATTAAAAAAAATTGTCCAATTTTTTTTTAATAGGGATTTTTACCGGGTTATGACATGGAGCGCGGGCGGCCGTCGCGTCGTATAGCGGGTGTCTACAAGTCATAACTATAATGATGCCTGTTGAAAACTTGCTATTTTTTTATTGGATTTGGGGTATTTTTGTTACCAAAAATGTGATTTTTAAATAGCAATAACTTTTTAATTTTCATTATTAGTAAGATTTTTTATTACTTTTAGGTAATTTTATTGCAGTACCTATGAGCCCCTTTCGGATCGGATAGGGTTTCTTTTACTTTTAAGGTATAAATAATAATAGACGAATTAAAAATGTGCTTTACTAAAACGTCTTTATGTAACAACCAACTTACTACTCGCAAAGATTTATATGACTCACACTTGACTATAATTTTATCGATAAAAATTTGAAATGAAAACACTAATGTCAGATGTCAAAAAAAGTCATCACAACGCATAGAAATATTTTCATTTTCGAAAACAATAATAATGAATTAAAACAATAATATAATTACGTGATGTTTTGTCTGATCTTCCGCAATTTAGTATAGGTGTTTTTCTTCCTTTTGTTATTTTTATTTGCCATTTTTTTAAAGACGGTGGGGAACTAATTTTTTAAAATAAATTGACACAGGTCCAATCTCGACAACGTCCCGCAGGACACTGAGCGCGAGCTGATTTCGCCCGATTTACAAATATTGAGTTTACTTAATTTTTTTTTATTAAACTCAAAAATTCAACCAATAAATTCCCTCCAAAATACGATTACCTCATCGTACATGCAATTTTCATATTGTTTTGTGCTGTAATTAGGAAATGAGATCGAAAATGGTTTTGAAATCGACCCTGTTTCGGATTTTTTTTTCATCGAGCGAATTACAATTTATCGTGTTTTGAACCAATAATTTCCCTCAAACAAAGATGTGTCCATCACATATATTTTTTTCAGGACCTAATACACTAATTTGACCATTTTAAATTGATTCTAAAACAGGCAAATTTTGGAAAACCCCCCGTTAAATTAACTACGTACCTTGGACGTACTCGTCATCAATGGGTCGACAGGAATACACAAGTGCGTATGAATCGTAATCTGTGGCCAATACCCAATAATTTGAGGAAACTGTAAAAAAAATTGCCGATGTAGGTATATTGTGTAACAATTTTTTTGCGCGAGCGAATTGTACTGTACGACACAACTTAGATGTAGCATCGGCAAAATTCGTAAAACGGATCACCATCCGAACTGAGTGCGCCTTCAAAATCACCAATCTTTATTACTGCTTCAGGGGAAAATGATCTTTCGAAAACGCAGTAACTTGCAAAGTCCTATAGCCGAACACATTCGTAAAATTGAAATGAATGAATGAAAATTTTCAAATCTATGCTACATCTAAGTTGTGTCGTACTGTACGTTCTATGTTCTTACCAGCAGTACCTCCTACATTGAATGTTACTGTGAGTTTTGCACTTCCATCTGTACTGGGATCCAGCACCGCAGAACCTCTTATAGAGAAAAGAGCTTGATTGATGACTTGTGTGTTATACACATCGACGTCGATACCTGACTCAGGGTGTTCACTGTAGGTGGCAGTGTTGCATTTACCATTTTGGAAGTCCCCAGGGTACGACTCGATGTCATACCATCTGCCCAAGTACTGTCAAAGTAATATTGAGTCGAATGTTAGAATATTTTAACAATAGCATGAAACTCTATACCCGAAATTCAATTCAAAATAGTTTCTGCTTACCCTTGCAGGTTCGAAATCGGTCACTACTGGTATGTTTTGGTCGCATTGACCTCGGAATCTGACACTAGAACTTGGGTCGACTGTAGGGAGGTAGAAACAGCCTGTGTCAGTGCGGTCTATGGAGTAGTAGAATCGGTTGTTTAACACCTGGATCTTGTCAATATTTTCATTTATGTTGTTGATTGCATTTTGACTCAAGGTATTTTCACGGCTCATTTTCCAGCTGTAAACTAAATTTTAATAACACATGTATTAGTAAGGCAGGTATTTATGATGGACACACATAAAATGACAATTGATCGCAATATCTTTCATTTTGACAGCTCAACCACGTTCATTGCGTTATTTACGTTGTTGAGCAAACCAATTTTTCAAATCTATGTAGCAATAGATTAGGAATTTCCTTTAAAACCTTTGGATTGCTATAGAAAATGTGTTACGTCATTGAGGTGTTGGTGTTACTTTCACGGCTTCATGCAAGTTAACTATGGTCCACTATTTATGTCTACAAAACGAAGAATAATCGAATCGATCGATCGATATTTGAAAACGAAGTTACGAACTCAACATGATTCTAAATAGCTAATAGTTCTGTACGGTACAATAGGTATGCACATAATTATGTTATGTTCCTTAGAGATGTCTTGTCAAATAATAATCGAATAAAAGTGAAAAGGTTGCAAAAGAATTTTATTATGTATACTTTGAACATCGTTTGAATCTATGGTATGAATAAATATGTATGAATGATGCATGATCATATATCTACCTCTCCTTTGATTATTCAGCAAGTTGACACAACCGTAACTAAGTGAGTATGAGTCATAATCTGTGTCGAGTATTATTACATGCATCGATTCGCCTCCTGAAAAGAAATTGATAGTTACCTTAAATCTTTTAAATATTCGAGTACTTAAATACTTATGTTTTAGTTATTAATGTGATATTAGAATGTAATGTAAAAGTAGTAGCTTCGATCAATCTGCGTACAAAGTAATTCATACTTCAAGTAACAACGCAATTAGCGCTCGATGACCCCAAAAAAACTTATCAAATCTTTTCCCATCATGTCGGCGGAGTTTCGCTAGCTAATATAAACTTACCTAAATTGAAAATTAGTTGTCCAGATCCGTCGATGCTAGATACAGTAGCAGTTCCAGAAATAGATGCCAGTGAGTCATCCACAACTTGAGAGTTGGTGACGCCAAGTATGTTACTGGCTTGCTGGGTGTATCGAGCTACGTTACATGTACCAACTTGGAAATCAGACCCATAGCTTTCAATGAGACGCCAACGGCCAGTGTACTGCAAATAGGTTTATTGTTTAATTTGGAAAGAAATCAGGAAAAGTATAAGACGACCTCAGACAGCAGACCGTAGGGGCATAACCGCCAAATCGCAATGACGGGCCGCAGCGACACTACTGGTTTCTACGTGACGCAAATGCTTCCGTGGATGGCGACGTTGCCGCAAGCCAATGTGGTGTTTGAAGGGTGATTTTTCAAAGAATTGTTGCCCAGAGACATTTATTAAACAAAGTGGAGAAACTAGTTATTAATACTAATATAATAATAAACTAGATATTAAAGGTAATATATCTAAAGCTGAAGAGTTTGTATTTTTGATTGAACGCGTTAATCTCTGGAACTACCAGTAAAATAAAAAATAAAAAAATTGCAAGAATGGTTGCCTAATTCTTGAGGAAAGTTAGACTATTGACCATCACGTTATAACCCTTAGCAGCCGAGCAAAAGAAAACAAGTCAGAAGGAACGTTAAGCGAAAACGAAGTAATAGCGCTGGTGGGCGATGCAATGCGGTGGGTCGGGGGCCGAGGCCGGCCGTTCGGGTTGAACCGAGCATTACCGAGAAGAGCGGAACTGCATGCTTATGTCAACAAGGTACCATCCCGCGTGGCTCATACCCTTTAGGCCACTTGTAGACGCTAAGAAAAGTCGCCGGGCTTATGCAAGAATTCTATGTCAAACACGTTGAGGCTGCCTAGCCTTGACGTATATACGTCTCGTTTTATATGGAATTCTTGCATAAGCCCGGCGGACTTTTCTCAGCGTGTACAAGCGTCCTTATACCTTACCATCATACCGTGATTATTATTCTATTTTTACTTTTTTTTTTCAGTTAGTCCTATCTGTGTTGATAACTCTTTCTTAACTAGAACTAGGAGACATCTTACCCTTTCAATGTTAAAGTTAGGTATTCCTACAATATTAGAGTCGCATTGACCAGGAAGAATGACGGGTTCACCGGGTTCAAGTTCTGGTAAGTAGAAGCAAGCCTCATCAGAATGGTCAATCTTCTCGAAATAATTGTCTTGCAAAACAACATTGTTTGCCATAGCGTTGTTAATAGCCGTAATGGCTGCTGTAGACAACTCTCTTGTTTTACTGAGCTTCCAACTCCAAACTAAAATAAATAGTGTTATTTTATTTCTAGTCTTATAATAAGGTAAGTATCTACATTACATAAAATCAACTTAAATGTTGTTACCTGCTCTAAAATCAGGGGCGATGTTTTCGCAAGAGTATGCAAACGCAAAGTCGTTGTAGTTCGTGGCTAGGATCCAGAATGGTATAGTTTTTGCTAAAACAATAAAATTAAAGCATTTTACTTAGTAGATAGTAGAATTCTACCAGCAGGTAGATAAATTACGGGCTGCGTGAATTACGCAAGGCCTGTGGAGATGTAAAGGCAATGAAAAAAAAATTGTTTTCTGAATGAAATTCCTTGTACCTTGCCCATTCGCATCTGTAATGGTAATTGTGAGTTTTCCACTGTTGTCAGTAGCGCTGCTCCGAGTAACAATTCCGTTTAGTTCTCCTCGGAACTGGTCCGTGATTGAAGAAGACACCAGATTGAAACGAGCGTTGTCCACGAAACTGAACTGGTGATTGACGCATTGCCCTGTCCGTTCCACTTTAGGGTATGATTCAATCTCGTACCATATACCTTCGAACTGTAACATAAAATAAAAAAAATATCATTTTTCCGACTTCAAAAAAGGTAGAGTTTTGGCATTTGTCCCGCTTGACCGTTACAGTGGACATCAGGTGGGCATAACAATTAAAATTCTATTGTATCTCGTTCATGACAGCTGAAGGTTTAAGTCAGTATGAAATTTCAAATCACTCTTCTTGGTTAATTTCACTGAGCACTTCTTAGTTGCAACTTTTATTTGAGCTTTTGAAAGACGACTTACATCTGCGAAATTGAAATTTGGGACTACTCCAACAGTCTCTTCACATTGTCCAGGGAACACCACAGGTACATTCTGTTGAGGTTCAGGGAAGTAGAAACAACCTGCTTCAGTCTGGTCTACCTTCTTGTAGTATTGGTCATTGAGGTACGGTGTAGTACTTATTACCGCATTGATAGCCAATTCAGAGTCCGGTAACAGCTGTTTTGTTTTGCTTAGTTTCCAACTACCCACTGCGGAAATTGAATTTGAGTATTGTTAAACGATATTAGACTATGGCTTATTTAATGTTGATTTCTTTGATAGGACTGTTTTTTTTTTTAAAAAAAGAGCTAAATAATTTTAAGTCATTAAAGAACCACACCCAAAAATATTATCAAGAAGGTTGGTAATGTGAAAATACTGTATTTTATACCTTGCATTTCATTAGCATCTAAATTCTGGCATGTGTAAACAAAAGCGTAATTTGAATAATCAGTGGCCAATACCCAGTAATCAGTAGAAACGGTCTCTGAAAATAAATTAAAAATTGTTAAGAATTGGCAAAAATCACTGGAGTTTGAGCTTTATAATAATAATTATCCTTCTAGAACATCGTATGATTGTAAAGCTTACGATCGGATCCAGGAACCGGGAAGGTGACAACTAGTTTAGCTGAACCATCGGATGCAGGAACTGCCACAGCCTTCACAGTTTCCAACCTCTGATCGTTCACTTGAGAGTTAACCACAGCTACACTGCCATCCACTAATTCGTAAAACGCATTGCTGCAGGTCCCATCTTGGAACCGTGATGGGTAATTTTCAATATTGTGCCATGTGCCCATATACTAGAATAATAAATGACATAGTAGGTATTTTGGTATACTGTCATTTGTAAAGTGTTCGTGACGAGCGTTCTTGTGTTCATAAATGAATTGATCATTAATTTCGGGCATTTTAATATTTTTTTATTATTAATAAATTTTTGGACTGAGCTTGCTTGGAAAATGACAATTTGCGCGTGTCAAAACTCTATAGACTTTCGACATTAGGATTGCGTTGTGCCGTTTTTGATACGCGGATATTCAAAAGATATGCAGCAGATTGCAGCAGTCAAATTCGGGATCAAGATTATTAAGACTTGGCACTCTAAGACTATTTCCACGCAAGCCTCGCCCCCATGCATCCCGCTTAATCTTTAAATAAAGACATGATTTTCGAATAAAAAATTAATTGAGTGAAAATGTTACAATAACGTAACTGTCTTACATGAAAAGAAAAAGATCCAATACATCATCCAAAAGTACCATTTCGATTCTATGCGTGACTGTTTCAGAATTTAATATTCTGAAACAGTCACGCATCCAATTAAAATGGCATTGTCAATTAACATACAATTTACGGAGGAATTTTCTTCCTCTTAATATTTCGGGCGCTAGTGATAATACGAGTAACTTACTCTGTCTGCTTCAAAGTTTGACATAGCCTGAACGTTAACGGATTCACATTGACCTCTAAAAACTACGGGTTGGTCTGTCGCATCAGGATAGAAGAAGCAGCCTTCGTCGCTCTGATCAGTTGGTTGGTAATAAACGGAGTTCAGATCTAGGTAGAACCTTATCGCGTCGTTGACTGCAGCTTCAGTGCTTGGCGATAATTGTCGTGTCCTGCTGAGAATCCAGCTATAAACTAGAGACAAATATTAAGATTAGGCGAGTGTTGCAGAGAACGAAATTAAATTCTACATGATTAAAATATTAGTAGGTATCATTTGTTTGGTAGCACCTACCTCGTCGTTGGGTAGCATCGATGGTTTCACATGTGTATGCAATTGCGTAGTTCTCGTAGTCACTCCTAAGAATCCATAATTCCCGTGGTGTAGAAGCTATAATTAATTATAATAAATATTTAAATTTGGCAAGACTACAGGTTTTATTTACAGGACTTCATTTTTTAAGGACAGGAAATATAATATAGTAACTATTTAATCCACTTTTAGGCAGTCGAGATGAACCTATTATGAGATGGTTAAAACTATAATCTTTGACCTATCAGTTTCTTTGTCTCAGTTAAAAATTCCGAAGTCAGCAATGCTATCAATATCATAATAATATTACAGGTTTGCTCCTATTATTTTAAGACCGAAAAGATCGGCGGAAAAAGATTATCAAACAACAATTTCTCGTTCTTCACGATGAAGATATTTTATATAAATATTATGGCTGCTCATAATATTGTCACTTAATAATAACAATAAATCATGTCGACATGTTGGATAGATTATAAGAAGGCCTATGATTCGGTGCCACATACATGGCTCATGAGGGTGCTGGAGTTGTACAAGATAGATGCAACTCTGCGCACCTTCCTGATGTCATGTATGGGGCAATGGAGGACGGTTCTTCTCTACCCAGGATGTCGACAAATCCGGAGGACCGATGAACCAATCAGGATTGAGCGGGGAATATTTCAGGGCGATAGTCTGAGCCCACTTTGGTTTTGCTTAGCCTTGAATCCTCTAAGCACACTACTGGAGGATTCAGGTCTAGGCTATCGGTTGAGAAGAGGTGGTCAGGTAATATCTCACCTCCTTTACATGGATGACTTGAAACTCTTTGCCCCCAACAATTTGCGACTGATGGAGCTACTGAAGGTAACAGAAACGTTCAGTAGCGCCGTCAGGATGGAATTTGGTATGGACAAATGTGCAGTCATGCATGTAAAGCGAGGAGGGATTATGGAATCCGTGGGAACCCAACTCTCGGATTCCATACACCTTAGATCCCTCTCCTCAACTGAAACCTACAAGTATTTGGGTATGTCGGAAGCATTAGGCATCAATGTTGCCGACATGAAACAATCGTTGAGGGAGCGTTTCTTTGGCCGCCTGAATAAGGTATTAAATAGTCTTTTATCAGGCGGAAACAAGGTGCGCGCCTTCAACGGTTGGGTCATGCCGGTTTTGATGTACTCTTTCGGCATACTCAAATGGACTCAGACGGAACTTGACGCTCTGGATAGGAAGGTCCGTACATTGCTGACAGCAAATCGGATGCATCACCCACGGTCATCAGTGATGAGACTGTACATCCCGCGGAAGTGTGGGGGTCGAGGTTTCTTGAATGCCAAAACCCTCCACAACCGCGAGATTTACAGTCTCAGGGAATATTTCCTTCAAACTGACGTGAGGATGCACCGAGATGTGGTCGCAGTGGACAAGGGCCTCACTCCGCTCTCCTTGGCGAAAGAGAACTGGTGCAAACCTGCAGTACTGGATACTAACGATCGTAAGGAAGTATGGCAAGGCAAAGAGCTTCACGGACGCTTTTTCCGGGCCCTCCATGGGCCTGACGTAGACTTTTTGGCGTCTATATCCTGGCTGCGCTTCGGCGACCTCTTCGGAGAAACCGAAGGTTTTGTCTGTGCGATTATGGATGAAGTTATCATGACGAATAATTATCGGAAATACATTGTCAAGGATGGTACGGTTGACATTTGTCGGGCATGCCACCGTCCCAGTGAATCAATCCGACATATTGTTTCCGGTTGTTCTCGTCTTGCTAACGGCGAGTACTTACACAGACACAATCTAGTAGCTAGGATTATCCACCAGCAACTTGCCTTGCAATACAACCTTGTGGAGTCAGAAGTACCATACTACAGGTATGTGCCCGACCCAGTTCTCGAGAATGGTCAGGCCACATTGTATTGGGATCGATCTATCATCACTGACAGGACTATTGTAGCTAATAAGCCTGATATTGTGGTGATAGATCGACGAGAACGCCGTGCAATGATTGTTGATATTGCTGTCCCTCATGACGAGAATCTCGTGAAAGCTGAGAAAGATAAAAAAATCAAGTATCTCGACTTAGCACACGAGGTTGTCGACATGTGGGACGTGGACTCTGCAATCATTGTACCGATAATCGTAACGGTTAATGGCCTAATAGCGGAGAGCCTCGAACAACATCTCAGGAGGCTCTCATTGCGCGGTTGGGTCAAGGGCTTGATTCAGAAAGCAGTACTCCTAGACACGGCACGCATAGTGAGGAGGTTCCTCTCTCTAGAGCCCTGACCACCGGCAGCTTGGACCCTGTTCCTGATGCCGATGGGCGACTATTTTTTATATTTTTAAATGTTTTTATATCTTTTTTTTTAAGAAATATTTAAAAATGTAATTTATATGTATTAAAATGAAATAAAGGAACAATAAATCAGTAACAACATTTTATAATATTTCAAGTAAAAACGTCGGTATTCGAAAGATACAAACTCTTAAGAGGGTTTATTCTGAAAGTTGACAATGTCGCAAATAGATGTCAAATATTTCGCTGTTATGAATAATTTGATAACATTTCTGTTTGGAAATATAAAACGAAGTGTATAGAGGACCGTTAGGGGCACACTCTATCCGCCGCGGATAAAGTGCCTTTAATGCGGCATACTAGTAGCGCTGCCTCGGCCCGGCTAGAGTGCCGTAAGCATTGTATTGTCAATGTCATTGTCACTGTCATTTGTTATTTTGTTTGATTGTTGAGGTTAGTCCACGTTTGCTATAAACTTCATCAACCATAATGTTCAAAAAATCGAAATTTTGTTATTGTACTTCTATCTTTACTTCTACTCGTAAAACTATTATGTCATAATATCGAGTACTATAATAATTGAATGTCCTAATTTTGAATGAAATAAAGTCATATGTCCTAAGTATTGTTTTATATAATGTGTATTAGTCCGAATGTTCATTTATAATTAAATTGTTGGTCCTAAAACATTTGTAAAAAATTTGGTTTTAGTGACAGATACGAATCGCTGTAAATCCGACTCCACGCAGTCTTGTTTGCCCTACCCCTAGAGTGTAATTTAGAATCGCGTAGGCGCGGAGGGGCGAGGCGGCCCGCGAGTTGAGGAGCAGGTGGTTGTAATGCTGAGGCTCAAGACGAAGCTGCGGCGGTGAGCTTTAAACCACCAACCCCGCAGCGCCGGAGCCGTGACAGAAATCATGCCTGCTGTATGTTGCATCCTCGCTTGCATGCTGCATGCTTGCTTACATGCTATAATATGTTGCATGCTTTGCTTACATCCTACATGTTGCATCCCCGCTTGCATGCTGCATGCTTGCTTACATGCTATAATATGTTGCATGCTTTGCTTACATCCTACATGTTGCATGCTTGTTTGCATGCTGCATGCAAGTTGCATGCATGGTGTGGTTTTAAACATGTGTTTTGTGGTGGTTCTCTGTCGTACTGTACTATGTTTTACGTTTTTTTAAATAATACCTCATTTGTATAACCTTATTTTTAAAAACATTCAGTTCACGTCACTAGTATGTCGCAAACTGATGGCACTTAATACACTGCTGAGATAGAGTGACGTTAACGGCACTTAATAAACTGCGGAGACAGAGTGCCCCTAACAGTCCTCTATACACTGCCAATAAAAAATGTGGCTAACTAGCGAACTAGAATATTTATTATGAAATGCAATAATTAATATCGTAACGCCGAATACCTAGTTACTTTTAGATGTAAAAAAAGTATTTGGAAACTTTCCAAATGCCTTTTTTCACCTAAAACGGGTACAGCATCAAATTCAATGTTATAATTGCAATTCATTATTAATATTCTAGTTAGTTAGTTAGCCACATTTCTTATTTCCATACAGTATTATTTCCAAATTAATCAAAACAGGTAATTATTTGACAGCTATTTACGACGTTGCCGACTTTTAGGATGCACGCTCTTACATATATTATTTAAAGACTAGCTGCGCCCCGCATCCAGTCTTTCACCCCGCTTTCCCCCGCATCACTCTGGATCCTGTGGGAATGCCGGGATAAAAAGTATCCTATGTCCTAATTCAAGTCATGGTCTAGGGCTTGCGGACGGAGAGTGATGGGTAGCTCGCCGTCCGATCAGGACCAAGCCCGGGTCTACGGCGCGTCGTGTTCCACGCGCGCCTCAAAGAGTTGTCAGCGAAGCTGAAGGGGCCGTTACGGCCGATGCCTACCACCGGGGTTGCGGTTAGTCCTAAGGGGAAACCGTGGCCCCCGTCTAGGCAAGGGAAGGAACACGGGTGGGTTTTAGTCAGTAAGAGTCTGACACGCCCTTCCACTCCGCTCAGAGCGGGAGAAGTCATTTGATGATTTCCCACCCAAAAAAAAAAAAAAGTCATGGTCTACCTATGTGCCAAATCTGTTCAGCCGTTTTAGCGTTAAAGCGTAACAAACAAACAAACTGACTTTAGCATTTATAATATTAGTTATGATAGTTAGGATTAGAATGAGGAGCTCGTGGCTAAGTAATAACAGCCGCACGATTCGTCAGTGGATGGGTCACCATGTTTACATACCGAGACTCCTCCGTGCCTCTGAAAGCACGTGAAGCCGTTGGTCCCGGCTGTCATTTATCTTTGACAGTCGTTATGAGTCGTCAGATGCCCGAAAGTCTGACACCAGTCTTACCAAGGGGTATCGTATTACCCATGTACTGGGTTGTAGAGGTTAGATAGGCAGTCGCTCCATGTAAAAAACAGGTATTCAGCTGCATCCGGTTAGACTGGAAGCCGACCTCAACATAGTTGGGAAAAGGCTAGGCAGATTGATTTTTTTGAGTTAGGTTTAGAATAGGACAGACGACAATGATAAAATGTAGGTAGATCGTAAGTACGTGAATAGTAATAAGACTTCGTTGATTCGAAACTTGGACGCCTATGAGAAAAAATTTGATGCCTGGAAACATAAAATATTATTAAGGTAAAAGGGTACTCACCAGTTCCAGCAATGTTTAACACCACAGATAACTTCGCATCAGTACTGCTGACTGTCGCATACCCATCGATCGTGAGTACCCTCTGATCAACCACTTGACTGTTAAGTACGTTCACAACTCCATCACCCTGAGTGTACTCCGCTCTGACACAGGCACCATTGCCATTAGGAGTTTCATAGCTTGAAATTTGGTGCCAGAGACCTAAAAACTAAATGTAAAGACAAGTTAGTCAAGGATTGGACTACGACAAAAATTGTTCTTTGTCTTTGTGTTTTTTCTTATCATCATCATCATCAGCCTATTAATGTTCAAACTGCTGGGACACAGACCTCCTCTCTGTGAGAGGGAGTGGGCTGTAATCCACCACGCGGGCCCAGTGCGGGTTGATAGATGTCACATGTCTTCGAATTTTTGTTACCACTAGGCCACCACTGCTCTCACCGTTTTTTCTTAGCCCAGTCTCAATTCAGTCTGGTTAGTGGTCATCTTGTTTATGAATACTCAAATCTCGCCCCCATAGAACTTTAACAAAACTGAGGAAACGAGGGTAATCTATACCCCTACGGGGAAAACAGGCTGGTCTGTCTGTGTGTGCGTCTATTTGTGGTGGCAATGCCAATACTTACTCTATCTACCTCGAAGTTTTGAACAACGTCTAAGTTTTCGTCACACTGTCCTGGGAAAATAATAGGTTCTCCAGGTTCAATAACTGGTAGAATATAGCAGGCAGTATCGCCATGGTCTATGGTTCTCAAGACAGAAAATTCAACGCCAAACGTGTTATAAATTGTTGTGCTAATGAATGCGAGGGCCATTGCAGAAGGGCCCTGTTGTTGTCTTGCAAGCACCCATATGTGAACTGTGAATAAAAAATTGGAATAAGATATAGAATTATATACGGTACGCAGAGCAGGCATGTCTGACTTTGACACTCCCAATTTTTTGACATTTTGAGAATTGGACATTTTGCCCCTGAACGAAAAAAAATTGTGAAAAATTTTGATGATCTTTTGTTATGTCATAACGACACGGGTGTTGGTTGTTTATTTTATAGCTAAAGCTAGATAAAATAAAATAATTATACTCACGCTTCCTTTGAGCAGGTGAAATGTTTTCACAGGAGAAAGTAATGGCATACGTCGCATGATCTGTGTCTCGTACCCAAAAGTCAATGGCTGAAAAAAATATAAAAAAATGTATTTCAGAAGACCGAAGAGACCGAGAGGAGAAAAATGTATTACCTACAGAGATGAGAATTGCTTGAACTTGCACAATTATCCAAAAGTTTTGACTCAATTTACAAAAATTTTGCAAGAGTCTTTTGATGACAAGTTAATACTGGCATTCTGTAGTTTCTACCTACCCCCATGGGAGAATTGAGTTTATGAAGGTACGTAAGTATATAAGTGAACAGTATGTACTTATAAGGTAGGTTATACCTACTGATACTTACGATCTGGGAAGGACGATATGGTGAGCTGAAGTCTAGCAGTATTGCCGTCTTGGGACACTGTACCACTTGCTTCTTCATAGAAGTTATTATTGACGGAAGAGTGGTACACTTCATTGTTATTCGTCAGTACATATGCGGAACAGTCGCCTTGTTGATTCGGGTTGTCTGTCCGAGCAAACTCATACCAATTACCTAAGAACTAAAAAGAGACAATACTTTATTATATCGCATCGTCTCATGTAAATCATTATCATCATATCATAATCAGCATATTAATGTTCTCACTGCTGGGACACAGGCCTCAGCTCTATGTGACAGGGAGTGGGCTGTAATCTACCACGCGGGCCCAGTGCGGGTTGGTAGATGTCACATGTCTTAAAATTTTTGGTTCTAAGACATGCGGCTTTCCTCACGATGTTTTCACTCACCGTTTTGAGAGCAGTGGTGATGAAATAATTTATACAAAGTCAAGCGCCTGCTTGGGTTCGAACCCACGACTTATAACTCGTAAGTTGGGGTCATTACCACTGGGCCACCATTGCTCTCAATAATTATGCTTTCCATGTTTTATCAGAATCTGGACAGTGTATCTAAATTTCTCATTCCCATATTTTGGGTCCTGAAGCCTTTCTAAGGATCACCGCATGCCGTTTATCTATACGTACAAACAACAAACCAAATGTACCGAAGGTCACATCTAAATGTGTTTTTAAATACTCAATCGGAGATGTTTTGGTAAAGAACATCCGACTTCGTTGGCATACCTATACCGACCGCCATTATGAAAAAAACTGGTTTTGGCGGCCAGTGATGAAACAAGTGTCAATCGATAGAGTAAGTGATTGCAAACAAAAAATATTTAGTGATGAATATCGTAAGTGATATACTTCCTGAGATATTTGAGTTAAAACATGAGAAAAAAAATAAAGCAGTAATATTTTTTTTAAATATCTCAGGAAGTATATCACTTACGATATTCATCACTAAATATTTTTTGTTTGCAATCACTTACTCTATCGATTGACACTTGTTTCATCACTGGCCGCCAAAACCAGTTTTTTTCCAAATGGCGGACGGTTAGGTATGCCAGGTCCCATACAAAAATGTCGGAACCCCTTAGAGCAAAAAGTATTTTGGATTTTTCGATTTATGAAACCCATTTTTTTTTAAGGTTTATTAAGCTATCTTTATGACGTTTTTGCAGTCTAACATCAACAATTAAGGTACTTTATAAAGCTACGTGCACATACACGGTAGTACTTTATTTTTTAAATCTGGGTTTATAAAGTTTCACCAAAGTTGTATAAAAAATTGGAAAAGACAAGTATAAATGAAATCTGAAGCATTGCAGAGCTACACTGAACGTATAGTACATATAGTATAGTAACAGTCTTGTACCCACACTATCAAGGCATCTTTCAGCCAGATTTATACTCGATACGTAAAAACAATTTGTTCACAGGGTCGAAAATTCTAAGTGAAACTGTAAAATTTGTTGAAAATTTTTAAATTAGCGAAATTTTCTGAATTGTTGAGAATATCCCATCTTTTAAATTTTTAAATGATAGGTGGCCACATCCACTTTACCCCATTTGCCTTCGGACCAGTACGCTTGAGACACCCTGTATATATAAAAATGAATTCCTATTTTTCTAGTCACGTCAAACCTTGAGAACGGCTGCACCAAATTGGATAATTTTTTTTTGTTGCGTGATATTGCGCACGCACACGCACCAGCTTGCGCGACGCACCGTGGGAAGAGGAACGTCCGTGGCAGCGCAGACGCATCCGTTGCGATGCATCGGAGATTGTATACATTCCCTTTGAAGTTACGGACTCGCCGCGGATCACGGTACGCACCATGGGAAGAGGAATGTGCGTGGTAGCGCAGACACGTCCGTGATTTCATCCGTATTTTCTACTTTAATTAAATGCCAATAAAGAAAGTTTACAATGACGTATTGTGCCGGAGAGCTATATACGAGTATATTGTTGGACGAGCGAATTATGCGATCCGAAAGAACCGTTCGTTCGGTGACTTCGGTGTCTCGCTCGGTGAGACGTTTGCCGGGATTTGAGTTCGCGTACGTCCACAATATCGCGCACCGTGGGAAGGCGTCTTTAGGGTTCCGTCCCGAAGATAGCCCAACGGGGTTCCGTTGGGCTATCTTCGGGTACGGACGGACAGTGGAGGCTTAGTAATAGGGTTATATTACTAAGCCTCCGCTGTCCGTTCGTCCGTCTGGTAGCGGGCTGTATCTCATGAACTGTAATAAGTAGACAGTTGAAAATTTCACAGATTGTGTATTTCTGATGATGATTGATGCTATAACAACAACTAAATATAACTAAAACAAAGTTATACACTAAATTGAAAAAAAACGCATTTCCTTTATTAGACTTTTTTTTTTGCAGAAATGAATGCTCTTATCACGTGACCTGTGCTGTATTTTAGACAATGCGTTGCCATGGTAATGAAGCCTCTTTTGATTGTTTTATCATTGTAATCTAGATAAATAGAACACCGTACAGCACAACTGCAGCTTGCTGCTGATTAGTCACCCATTCGAATATTTTGTGGTGCGTTTTAGTGTACTTATTTGTTGCTTTAATCATGGGAGTACTTAATAGGTACACCTCTGACTAGCTCCCGGGGACTACAGCCCAGCGAGCATGGCATACTGTGAGATAGCTTGAGTCACACATTTTGTCACAATTTGGGCGATAAAACAGTTTTGTCACAAATGCTAGCACGGCGGCGTGAGATAATCTCTTGACTTGTGACATAACTTCTTGACGTGTATTTGGTATTCAATATGTCATATTTGTTACTATGGGCGCACCAATTTTGTCACAAATGCCACATATGACTGTCATCCGTACGTCAAAAGTGAATTAGTTCACAACAAAATTAAAAAGTTGTGAACCTGCACTATAAAAACATATTATTTTATTTGGTCGCATATTCAGATGATCATAGACATTTTTATTTTTTAAATTTACTGTGTCACACTATGAAGTTAGCAACAAGAAAGGTATGTCGCGCCTCAGATTTTATCACATGGTTGACCCGTGCTAGCATTTAAGACAAATTGTAAGACTTAAAATTTATCATGTCTTGTCACAAACGTCTTGTCTACTGTGCTAGCCCCGCTGGCGTGAATTAATGTTATGTTATATTTATGTTGCCCATATCTTCAGTTTTTATTCGTTCTTCTTTTTCGTGCAGTTAGTGAGTCAGTTTTTTTGCCGCCCATGAACCTCTGACTTGGCTTCATAGCCATAAAAAAAAATATTTTGGGCATGCCGGCTTCCTCACGGAGTTTTCCTTCACCGTTTTTGAAGGAAGTGATAATTATACAATACGCACAGTCGCACATGAATCTGAAAAGACAGAGGTACGAGCTTTTTTTTTTTTGGGTGGGAAATCATTAAATGACTTCTCCCGCTCTGAGCGGAGCGGAAGGGCGTGTCAGACTCTTACTGAATAAAACCCACCCGTGTTCCTTTACTTGCCTGTACGTTGCCTTAGGACTTTTCCGCAACCCCGGTAGGCATCGGCCGGTCCTAGCGGATCCCGTCAATTATGCTGACATCACTTGGAGGCGCGCGTGGAACACAACGCGCCGTCGACCCGGGCCTGGTCCTTATCTGACGGCGAGCTACCCATTGCTCTCCGTCCGCAAGCCCGCGCCTACGGTGGCCGGAAATCGGCTACCAATTCCCGACCCCCAGGGCATCTCCTGCGGTGGCTAGGGGCGTGAGGGCGCGACATTTGTCTTTTCCTCACGCGCTCCGCCTCCTCCTTCGCGAGCATTACTGCTTCGCAGAAGGAGGTGACGGCTTGCCATGCCCTCTCGCTCCGTACCATGGCCTGGACCAGGGTCACTGCCGCCTCTACGAGGACACTGTGGTGCTCCGCCCAAGTCGGGCAGACCTCCACCGTATGCTCCACCGTGTCCTCCGGGCGCTCGAGATAGGCTATCACTGTCTGTTAGTTTTTATTCGCTAAACCGTAATATACCACAGTCTTAGTTAGGTCTTTCACCAAACCATCGGATAAGAAAAGGATTGATTTCATAATTATAGATTATGGACCCAGATATCTATATAAATTCCTGCCTACTTAATCTATCTGCCAAGAATAAACTAACTGAAAGATATTGAAATCCTAATTTTCATGAAAAGCAGAAGAAAAGGGGTTTCCCACGATATAAAATGTATGGTTATAATAGAAGGCGTTAGTGACTTTATCAATTTATGTATACAAAATTAAACAAAATGAAGGATTTATCTAGCAATGAGATCTTTTATTACAATTATCTTATACGATTGATCAATGACGTAGAAACATGGGGTATCTGGAATGATATCTTAAATTCCTGACATGTACTGGGCACAAGAACTAGAAATAAATACTTTGGTTCTCAAAATGAGGCGAAATAGAGATTTATAGGGGCGCAAAATGGGAATTATAAGAGGTTCAATTAAAAACAAAACATTTCAAAATCTCACGTCCAAACTTTGTCAGTGGTCCATCCACATATTGACAGTCGATTTGTCGCTAGCGCGGTCAATATCTGTGTGGAAGTGTGATTTTGAGAACGCCTGACTAGGTGAATTGCCGGCGATTCAAGCCGCTGCGTGTGTACGATACTACGATGTACAAAACTCAAACTCAAACATGAAACTCAACTCTAAAGATGAGACTTGACCGCGCCTCCCACCGCTCTGTCCGCCGCGTCCCGATGACGCGGCGCAGACTTCATACCGCTAAAGAGACCCATAAATTATCTACTACCACGTGGTAGGTCAAGTCTCATCTTTCGTGGCATGAACTGTACGTACAGTGGGTTTATTATCGTCGTAAATTATTTTAATCATTTAAATAATCTGCCGTCAGACCTTGTATCTTAGGATAGAAATGACGCTAATTGATACGTGAAAAAGATATGATATTACATATTGTTCTTTTACAAAATGCTAGTTATTTATTTACACAAGACGGAGTCAAGTTTTCTTTTTAGTAGCTACGCATGACTACCATACTTGGAAAGAACAATCTGAAGAAGAGACTGATTTATGATTTTTATACACAAAACTATTTACGGATACAGATGCAGATGTTTCAAAGTATTCTTAAGAATTTCAGAGTTACGTATGGTGAGGATAGCTATCTGTTATTACTTTTTGGGTACCGGTAATTAATCGACCAGAAAACTGAACAATTACTTACTGCTTCGATGTCAAAATTGTCGTCAATAGGAAGATTGGTACACTGTCCATCTTGTATCACTTGTCCCACACACACACTAAATAGTCCAATGAGACTAAAAACTAATACGATTACTTTCAACATCATGAAATCATGGCTATGTACCGGCACATCACAATTGGCATACTAATCAAATAATGGTTTATCTGTTAATTTATATAAAATCTTATCTTAGTTATATTTATCGTTTATTTAATCGCAAAAATTGTATTGTCCAATATTTTTATAAGTGCAACTGAACAGATTGTTGTGAATAATCTCAACATAATTGTGAGTTTTCGTTATCAATGTGGCAATAAATATTATATGCACTAAAAATCTGAAAAGACCGAATTAAAGGTATAAAATTAGATTTTTGTGCCATATTTAGTATTCATGAACAATAAAGCGTGTGTGCGTGTGGAGTAATGTGTGTGGTTTTTTAAAGAGTATTAGCGATGTGGAGTGCATTTTTGTGTGTAATTCCTGATTACTATCTATTGATTGTACGTACAGTCGCCTAAAATCGTCTTTTTATGTAGCTAAATGATAGTTCAGAAAAGTACTTATTTAGGATTAACCTACCAATTAGGACAAGCAATATTCCCTGAAGCCCGAGGGGATAAGCAGATATATGTCACCTGCAGCCTTCGCTAGTTGTGTAAAAAATATTCTATGAGAGAATAAGCAATGGTAGGCCAGTGGTAACGGCGGCGATTTACAAGTTGCACGTCGTAGCTTCGAACTCAGACAGGCGCTTTACTTTGTGTAAATTATTTCATCACCACTGCTCTCAAACTGGTGAAGGAAAACATCGGGAGAAAACCGGCATGTCCTTAGAATCAATTCGAAGACATGTGACATCTGCAAGCCGCACTGGGCTGGCATGGGATTACTGCCCACAACCTCCTGTGTCCCAGCAGTGGGAACATTATAGGCTGATAAGGATGAAGGAGCTCGTCCGGGGCAATAGTTATTATTATTAAAGAAATAAAGAAACCACTACCACTACACTTTTTTCTGCCAAGTTAGCGTTACCGTGGTCCAGCTTGAAGGGTGTGTAGTTGCCGGTTTTGCAAAGATCCAGTTTTGTTGCTAGAATGGCAATTTATGGTTGCCTCTGGTTTTCCAGATTGCCATAGGCAGCAGTGAGTACTTAAATTTAGGTAAACCGAAGCATCAAAAACAGTACGTCAGTATTTCTCAGTATCATAACCAAAATTATCTCAAGGAACAAATATTTTGGTATGGAGCGAGAGGGCATGGAAAGTCATCACCTCCTTTTGCGAAACAGTAATGCTCGCGAAGGAGGAGGCGGAGCGCGTGAGGGAGAGGCTAATTTCGCGCCCTCACACCTAGCCGCCGAAGGAGACGCCATGGGCGTCGGGAATCCCGACCCTTCGCCGTCCGATGAGAACCAGGCCCGGGTCGACGACGCGTTGTGTTCCACGCGTGCCTCATAGGGATGTCAGTACAACTGACGCGGTCCGCCAGGACCGATGCCTGCCGGGGTTGCGGGAAAGTCCTAAAGGGATACCATGGCCCCTGGCAACATACAGGCAACTGAAGGAACACGGGTGGGTTTTAGTCAGTAAGAGTCTGAAACGCCCTCCTGCTCCGCCCAGAACGGGAGAAGTTATTTGATGATTACCCACACAGGGAAAAAAAAAAACAAATATTTTTAGATAAGTAAGTAAGTACCTGTATAGGTTATAAGAGGCATTATAATCACGAAAATTACTCTCAGTTAGCGTCTGGTAATAGATGAGTATGATAAGGTGCTCTTGGCAATACTTAGATTTGCGGTAATTGCGAAACACGTAAAATGGCAATTGATCGCAATGCCTCTAATTTTGACAGTTCAGACATGTTCATTGCGTTATCTACCTACACTGTTAAGTAGACGAATTTTTCAAACCTATTAAGCAATGGATTAGGAATTTCCTCCAAAGTTTGGTTTTTACGTTGCCAAATTGTTGTAAGATATTTTTGATCACAACGAGGTGTCATATTCTTCTAAATTTAACTGAGTAGGCAGATATTAATAACTCAAGGCATATCCGATATTTTTACATTTTAAGAACTGACACATCATATTGAAGTCAATGCAGCACCCTATATTTTGGCTTGTCAGACAGTTTTGGTGTTCCTTCGATGTCATAATGTTTGTGTTGTATAATATAATAGGCTTTCCACAATTGATTATTTACCGTCATCTTGACGACAGATATTAATGGATGAATCATGATACCAGATATTATTGCCGAGCTGAAATATCCATAGTAATATATTTATGCTCGTGACTGTACAAACCTACAATAATACGTATGTAAGTACCTATGTTAAAATCGCTATTAGCAGAATAATGTAGTTCTCTAATAATTGTGGATCCATCGCCAAACCCTTGTTTACTTGATGATTTTTATACAAAATATATCTACATGTATTACTTTTCCGAAAATACAAACTGACAAAGATAGGTTTTGTACAGTAATGCGTTTTCATCAATAAGTATTATCTTTATAATTCCTACTGAAGTAATATGAAAAGTCAATTGGAAAACTTTTAAATATAATGTATTTATTGAAATATCTTTCTGTGTCGTTTCCATAAAATGCACACGATGCTATGATTGAGAGTTAATGGAGACTGTTCCAAAAGTAAGTATATGATGGATCAGAAAACGCACCTCATCATCATCATCTATCTACCTAGCCTTTTTCCAACTATGTTGGGGTTGGTTTCCAGTCTAATCGGATGCAGCGGAATAGGTGCCAGTAGTTTTACCTAAATAGGTACACATTGAAAAAATATAATAGATGATGTATATTTCGTAACCTAATCCGCTGCTTAAATGTTCTTAAAGAACCCTGTAAGAAATCGACACGTGTTACACTTCTAGACGAGGCATCTTCAGGATGACGATTGACTTGTTGCGAACTCGGACACGAAGTGTTGCCACGGCAAGCTCCGAACGCGAAGAATCAACTGACTAACAATTAACTAAGAATCAATTAACTATCTTAAATACACATTGACAGTCGTTACAGATAGTCAGAAGCCTAACACTATTTATCCACCGCACCGTGAATGGGACGTCCACGAGAAACGAGATTATTCGAGCCGAACATGACGTCCCGTTGACGGGAATCGTTTGTCCACCTCGACCGAACTTGGCGGCTCAGTTTGATCTCGCTGTCGTGCGGGGTAATCGCTTTTTCGTAGAAATAAAACAAACTAGGAGGATGCCTAGGTTGAACCAGCAACTACTTCTTCTTCTGCTTTTGTACGTTCGAAGGCTTAAGCGTGCTATGCTTCTTATACCTTTCTGCATTAGTCGAAAAAGAAACTCCTAACCCTGTGGGAATGGTTAACGAAAGTCTAACCTATACGGCCGGGATCCCAGCGCAGCGCTCGGTTGACGTTTTGCGATGGACACGCCATAGTAAATGTACTGACAGTACTTCAGCGCCGTTATCTTGTTCTCGTTGACGTCCCGTTCACGGTGCGGTGGACAAAGAGACTTAGGTAAATAAAAAGGTTTATTTTTATATTACGTGCCTAAGATATGGTTAGGGATTGGACCTAGTATCGTTTGGAAGTTGTATGGGGGTAAAAGGGGTTAAATCTGGTAGGGGTTGGGTAACCGATTATAACGCTACCACTCTAATTTAAAGGTAATGCGTATTTTTAAGGAGAAATTAATAAAAATTGTTTCTAACCTTAAATCAGATAAAAAGCGAAAACGAAACGTTAAGGGGGATGCGCCAAGGTAGCCCGCGAAATTAAAATTTTCTTAGGTTTTTTGCCATTTGCAGGTCAGTGTCAGGTTGTATCTTGATTAAAATATGATTTGCGAGCATAACCAATATGGTTTTACAGAATTATAATCATTAGAATCAGCAATACAACTTCTTAGCTTAGCATAATCCCCAAATGTCATGATTTCATGAAATAGTCATTCAACGGGATATATGAACTTATAGAGTTGTATTGATGATTTCTATGACTATAATTTTATAAATAAACATTTGATACGGTCGCAAATCATATATAAATCAACATACAACCTGATACTGACCTGCAAATTGCAAAAAACGTAAGAAAATTTGAATTTCGCGGGTTACCCTGACGCTTTCACCTTAAAATGAGTGATTGACAACCCAATCTGTCACAGTATATTGTCCGTGCTGTATAATGTCGTGCCGTGTCGTGTACGGCATGCGGCACTTGCATTTGTGTCATGAGTCATTTGTTTTCGTTCATTCCGTTTCTCCCCGAGTTGCATGAATGTGTTCTCTGTGCTTCGTGGTATTCTTTTTACCAAGTTAGAAAGCTGCGAAGGTTAGGTACTACAATGTTAATTCTACTGTTATTAGGAGAACTTAGGATCCAAGAGCGGGAGGTTAGGTTCGAAGGGGATGGCGACCCCGCTATCGCCTTCGTGGTAATTTTTTTTAAACCATTCAGATTCAGAAATAGGACAACTGCAATGGCCGTCGCCGTTGAAAGCGCGGTCCCCGTCGACTACGCCGTCGCTATTATTGATTAGACACACTACGTGGTTTTCACAC
Organism: Conistra vaccinii; assembly: GCA_948150665.1. Classification (NCBI taxonomy): domain Eukaryota; kingdom Metazoa; phylum Arthropoda; class Insecta; order Lepidoptera; family Noctuidae; genus Conistra; species Conistra vaccinii. The sequence continues at coordinate 18,730,066 of OX411326.1, forward strand.
TCTCTTTTCGTTTTGCCACTGCGTCTAATCGTAGCGTCGTAGCCCTCCACTCCAGGCAATATCACTTGGTCTAGTCGGAACATTCTTCTAATTCAATACAGGAGTGGCCTACTCCAAACGACACATTATTGTTTTTTGACATGCACGTGAATTCGTGGGCACCGCTATTAGTAAATATATTCTCCCCTTTAAACATTATTAGCCTAAGCTCCTTTATAACCCATTATGTGGTTTTATAAAGTCGAACATAGAACCTCCTCCTTCTTGGAAGTCGGTAAAAAAAATCATTATGTAGGTAGTTCGTGTAATGCGAATGAAACAGGGCAAAAGTAAATAAAACTACAAATGCAATTATTATTTAAATTATATTAATATTGTTTATATATATTATTTATATTCTAATATTTAAAAATGTAATTGATAAGTATATTAATGAAATAAAGGAATAATAATATATTTTCATAAAAAATACAAATAATATTTAATAACACACACAATAAAGTTTACATGTTTGGTGAAAATTGTATTTAATCAACCTCAACTTTGAGTTCTGTTTAGTGATTGTTTATGATTTACCATACTAGTTGTACTACAGTACATACAAATATCAGAATAATACTGCTCTTGAATAAGAATGCTGAACTTGGCTCTAGACACTCGTCGGCTTGTGAGATTGGTTTGAAGTATGGTTCATAAAACTCGGGTCGTTCCTCTATAATGTCTGCGATGGCAGCGTTGCCTGCTTCCGACATTGTCCTTCCACGACTCAACTGCCAGGCACCAACTGGAGGATATAGATGAAAACGTTTTATTTCTATAGATTTATTACACTATAATTATGTATAGCAGTGTATTCGATGGGATTTGGCAAAAATTTCGATCGTCTAAACAAACTTTCATCCCCTTTAGAGGATAACTCAAAAATTCTTCCTTCCTCGTGCTGACTTACGTTCCATAAACGCAAGCCTCTAGACTCAGTGATTTAGGCTGTGTGTTGTCTATCAGTGAGTGAATTTAAGAAAAGATAGATGATTCGTCGGCAAGTTTTATTAATTTTATGGCATAGTAATAACTAATTAGTCAACAGGAACACCAACCCACACTGGGCCTGCGTGGTAGAATTACAGCCCACTCCCAACCCACACTGGGCCTGCGTGGTCAAATTACAGTCCACTCCCTCACACTGAGAGGAGGCCCCTAGTAGTGGCAACATTTTAAGCTGATTATGTTTATGCGCCAAGAACTGCCTTAAACAAAAATAAAGGGGATGAACTAAATACCTTGTCTTTGATTGCTATTAATATTTTCGCAACTGTAGGCTAGTGCGTATCCATCGTAGTCAGTCGCCAAAATGTAGATCGTTGTCTCTGTCCTTTCTCCATCTATAATAATAAATTGATATAACATACGATTGTAAATAAAATATTAACCCCAGTAGCACACCTCTGCCGCGAAACCGTAGCAGCGAAACCGCAGAAGAAGAACTGGCTCTAACTGCCGAAACACAACAATGCTGTTAATATTGTTGTTATGGCGACAGACTTAGATAAGATGGTGGTAGCTAGCCAGGCGGGCTTAGACCAGGCCCGACCACCAATCAAACCGAGCAGAAAAATTTGCTCCCACTGGGAATCGGATCCAGGACCCCTGGGTCTGAGACAGGTGGTCTAACCAGTGGACCACAGAGGCAGTTTAGACATTTCTATCGATAAACGTTACAACAAAGCAGACTAGCTTTTTTTAAATATATTATTTACCTCCAGAATCACCCATTACTACAGAAAATATTCCGCTTCCATCACTTGAATTGAGTTGGCCTGAACCTTCTATAGTCAATAAATTTTCATCAACGACTTCGAAGGAAAGTACTTCAATGTTTCTCGTTTGTTCGTCAAATGACAATCTGGTACCAATGCAGGAACTATCTCCAACTGCGTCGTATCTCTCAATCAGATACCAGGAATTGACAGCGAACTGTAAAAAGAAAAGTTGACGAGAATAAGCGTTAATCTTGCATGGTTGGTAACGCGATAAAATTCCTACAGCCCGATTCAAACTTAATGGCGGGTCGGAACATTAGGCGAGTCGCTGCGCAGTAACAAATTCATAGGTGGGGTACTGCGCAGCGAGCAGCTAACTTCCGAGCCGCTATTAACTTTGAATCGAACTATACTGTTAATAATTTCCACGATCAACTTTTTAATAGTGCATTTTGTCGCGTCTCTCATTGTCTAGTTAGGCCAATGACTATACAGGGCCCACTTGCACGATTATTCGGGTTGATTATATTAATGTAAAGTTTGTAAACCCGGGGTTAAGTAATTAACATTTTCATCCCACCATCTCGGAAAGAGTATTTTTAATCTTCAATATCTGAGTGGAAAAGCCGTTTTTATTCGCTAGAGGATAAAGTAAATTGAATTTAGAACATCGTGTGCACTAAGTTTGTGAATTAAAAAAAACATTAAACCTATTTACTGCTACCTCTATGGTGCCGAATATATCATACAACTTTTTTTTAATTTTTTTAAAAACTCAGACTCGGAACCTTCTTGGTGTTCTTTTTTCAATTTGCTTTGTACGCGGTTCTTTACGCGGCATTTTTTCACGTCATTGTTAAACCTTTTATTAAAAACAAGAAACTTGAAAACAAGTGAAAAAACTAAAATGAGTGATTCTAGCGACGAGGAAGTTTGCTTGACGCCAACAGAATTGACTGAAACTGTTAATAATGCGCAAATGAGCTTTCTCCCTCAACAATCACGCGAGAAGTATTTAAAACAGTACGATATGTTCAACACGTGGCGACTAGCAAAAGGAGCCAAAACTTTCTCAGAAAACGTTTTGCTGGCATATTTTATAGAATTATCCGAGAACAAGAAAGCAAGCACTCTATGGAGTACGTATTCGATGTTAAAAGCAACAATAAAGATGAAAAAAGACAAACATATCGATACCTATCCTAAATTAGTGGCATTTTTAAAAAGAGCCTCATCTGGTCATCAACCAAAAAAATCGAAGGTTTTCACAGTATCTGATATTGAAAAGTTTCTTAACGAAGCACCCGATTCCGTATATTTGGCGGCAAAAGTAAGTCAGTTGCACATTCAGTATCTACTTAAGTATATTAATCTCAATTAAATAGTATACTTAGTAGATGTTGATAGGCATAATTATGCGTTCATATCAATTTTATTCATTTATCTACTACAATACTCTTTACGTTACAGGTTGTTCTTATTATTGGAATAAACGGAGCATGTCGAACTAATGAACTAACACAACTTAATGTCAAAAACATTGAGAAACATTCAGATGACTTACTATTAATTAATTTACCTAATACAAAGACAAAAAGAGACCGCAACTTCGTCATTCGCAAGGAATACGTAACGATTGTTGAGAAATATCAAGCCTTACGCCCGCCTAACACTCCAATCAATCGATTTTTTCTACAGTATCGCAATGGAAAGTGTGTTAGACAGCCTATGGGTACTAATAAAATTGGCAGTATCCCACGAGAAATAGCAACATTTCTTGAACTTCCAGAACCCCTGTTGTACACGGGTCATTGTTTCCGACGAACTTCAGCCACACTTTTGGCTGATTCCGGAGCTGATCTCCTGTCCCTTAAGCGCCACGGAGGCTGGAAGTCCAATGCAGTTGTAGAGGGATACATAGAGGATTCCATCCAAAATAAGTCTAAAATATGTGAAGGCATCGTAGGAGCCATTACACTGAAAGAGCCTCAATCGGATCCTTGGACTGGCCCTTCTACATCAAAAATAAGCCGTTATGAAACACCTAACCATCTCCCTCTCTCTCCAACATTCACGCCAAGGGAATCCGATGAATCGGTACAACTATTAAGTATGACAGATAGTTTACCGAAAAACAGTACACAAGTGACTAACACCAATATTACAGTACCAAACAAAAATATTACACTCAATTTAAATAACTGTAGCAACGTTACTTTAAAATTTTCTTAATTATACCTTAGTATTATTTTGTTATAATTTAAAGATTATTCTGTAATACTTACCTGTTATAATGTAGTAATTAATACCTAAACTGAAATAAAAGTGTACCTATCTTGTGATTGTAAACGTTTTTTTTTTTGCATTTAGTCATTTCCTCGCTGAGGTGGAATGAAAAGTTACGTGTTGCACTCGAGTGCAAAGATTTTTCACCTCGTGCTCTTTTGATTCCCTCGCTAACGCTCAGGCTTCTAATTTTGAATCACTCGCTGCGCTCGTGATTCAATTTTAGAATCCTTCGCTTGCTCGGTCATCAAAATTGAACACGCGGTTAAAAAGCAACTTTGCACTCTTGTATAACAAATAACTATTTCATCCCACCATCTCGGAAAGAGTATTTTTAATCTTCAATATCTGAGTGGAAAAGCCGTTTTTATTCGCTAGAGGATAAAGTAAATTGAATTTAGAACATCGTGTGCACTAAGTTTGTGAATTAAAAAAAACATTAAACCTATTTACTGCTACCTCTATGGTGCCGAATATATCATACAACTTTTTTTTATTTTTTTTTAAAACTCAGACTCGAAACCTTCTTGGTGTTCTTTTTTCAATTTGCTTTGTACGCGGTTCTTTACGCGGCATTTTTTCACGTCATTGTTAAACCTTTTATTAAAAACAAGAAACTTGAAAACAAGTGAAAAAACTAAAATGAGTGATTCTAGCGACGAGGAAGTTTGCTTGACGCCAACAGAATTGACTGAAACTGTTAATAATGCGCAAATGAGCTTTCTCCCTCAACAATCACGCGAGAAGTATTTAAAACAGTACGATATGTTCAACACGTGGCGACTAGCAAAAGGAGCCAAAACTTTCTCAGAAAACGTTTTGCTGGCATATTTTATAGAATTATCCGAGAACAAGAAAGCAAGCACTCTATGGAGTACGTATTCGATGCTAAAAGCAACAATAAAGATGAAAAAAGACAAACATATCGATACCTATCCTAAATTAGTGGCATTTTTAAAAAGAGCCTCATCTGGTCATCAACCAAAAAAATCGAAGGTTTTCACAGTATCTGATATTGAAAAGTTTCTTAACGAAGCACCCGATTCCGTATATTTGGCGGCAAAAGTAAGTCAGTTGCACATTCAGTATCTACTTAAGTATATTAATCTCAATTAAATAGTATACTTAGTAGATGTTGATAGGCATAATTATGCGTTCATATCAATTTTATTCATTTATCTACTACAATACTCTTTACGTTACAGGTTGTTCTTATTATTGGAATAAACGGAGCATGTCGAACTAATGAACTAACACAACTTAATGTCAAAAACATTGAGAAACATTCAGATGACTTACTATTAATTAATTTACCTAATACAAAGACAAAAAGAGACCGCAACTTCGTCATTCGCAAGGAATACGTAACGATTGTTGAGAAATATCAAGCCTTACGCCCGCCTAACACTCCAATCAATCGATTTTTTCTACAGTATCGCAATGGAAAGTGTGTTAGACAGCCTATGGGTACTAATAAAATTGGCAGTATCCCACGAGAAATAGCAACATTTCTTGAACTTCCAGAACCCCTGTTGTACACGGGTCATTGTTTCCGACGAACTTCAGCCACACTTTTGGCTGATTCCGGAGCTGATCTCCTGTCCCTTAAGCGCCACGGAGGCTGGAAGTCCAATGCAGTTGTAGAGGGATACATAGAGGATTCCATCCAAAATAAGTCTAAAATATGTGAAGGCATCGTAGGAGCCATTACACTGAAAGAGCCTCAATCGGATCCTTGGACTGGCCCTTCTACATCAAAAATAAGCCGTTATGAAACACCTAACCATCTCCCTCTCTCTCCAACATTCACGCCAAGGGAATCCGATGAATCGGTACAACTATTAAGTATGACAGATAGTTTACCGAAAAACAGTACACAAGTGACTAACACCAATATTACAGTACCAAACAAAAATATTACACTCAATTTAAATAACTGTAGCAACGTTACTTTAAAATTTTCTTAATTATACCTTAGTATTATTTTGTTATAATTTAAAGATTATTCTGTAATACTTACCTGTTATAATGTAGTAATTAATACCTAAACTGAAATAAAAGTGTACCTATCTTGTGATTGTAAACGTTTTTTTTTTTGCATTTAGTCATTTCCTCGCTGAGGTGGAATGAAAAGTTACGTGTTGCACTCGAGTGCAAAGATTTTTCACCTCGTGCTCTTTTGATTCCCTCGCTAACGCTCAGGCTTCTAATTTTGAATCACTCGCTGCGCTCGTGATTCAATTTTAGAATCCTTCGCTTGCTCGGTCATCAAAATTGAACACGCGGTTAAAAAGCAACTTTGCACTCTTGTATAACAAATAACTATTTAACTCTTATTACACGTTGCGTCACTAAGAAGTAACACCGGGTTGGTAAACCTGACATTAGTATTTTTTGAGTTGGGAACATTACAGTTCAATCTACGAAACATGAAATAGAATCGCAATGTCTGTGCCCTGATACGTAATCCGACCAAAAATTTATGAATAATGAACGGAAATTGTATACCCATCTTTTACACTACCTTCCGATACGTAACACTTTCTTGTCTTTGAATTTTATAACATGACATTTATTTCAGTTTTATTAATTGAGGAAAATGTCAGATATGAAAATTATACGTTTAAGCTTTTTATAATTTGTATCAATTTTTTTATGAGTTCATGAGTATATTGCGTGCAGATTACCGAATTTTATCTTACTGTAACGTTGAACATTATAAAATATAATATAAGTTATCAGCGGTAAGTACCTCATAACGTCAATTTATTTTAACTTTACTTACACTAACCCAGAGTTTATCGACTTAACTCTCCCACATAGGTAGGTTAAATATTTAGAAGTTTAACCCTAGGTTTACCTCTAACTCTAGGTGGTGCAAGATGTATAATAACCCTGAATTAGCTATTAACTCCGAGTTATAACACGTTACACGACTGCCAGAAAAGGAGTGTAATGTTTTCAGGGTTCATGTACATAATATAGTAGGCATCTATGAGAGTTTCTTTGTTCCACCATAACATTTAAATGCCTGATCAGATTTGATGTATTATGATGATTAGAATCTTTAAATCATCGCGAGTGACGTATGGTACCTACAAACTTAAAAAAAAAAAAAACAATATGGCGGCAGTATGTTCAATTTTCAAATGTGAAAAAACTTCGGTTATTACAATATGTCTATCCAGTTGAAGGCGTGAGCGCTTTCCAAAACTGTATAATTCATTGGCATAATATATTTTACTTATGTAGGGTTGTATATGCAAAACAAACATTTAACCACCTTTAGTGCTTAAAAATTAAAACCACCTAGCATGACATGTTTTAAATAATTATAATAAAATAAAAACACGACTTCCCTGCCATAAAAGGAACTAAAAAGTAAAAAACAAGTTGTATTCGTTAATCTGTAGTAGTAGTCTTAGTGCAGTCAGCGAGTGAACGAGTGACCTTTCGCTTTGTGTAAGCGAAAGGTCACTCGTTTACTCGCTGACTAAACAGATAAATAAAATTGTAGTGTTCCACACAACGACACAACGGAGCCCCGAAAGTAATAACAATTTTATTTATCTGTTTAGTCAGCGAGTAAATGAGTGACGTTTCGCTTTGTCTATACTAATATTATAAAGACGAAAGATTTTTTTCTTTGTTTGATTGTTTGTACCGAATAGGCTCCGAAACTACTGGTTCGATTTGAAGAATTCTTTCAGTGTTGAATAGCCCATTTATCGAGTAAGGCTATAGGCTATATATCATCACGCTAAGACTAATAGGAGCGGAGTACCAATGAAGAATGTTTCAACATCGGGGGTTTTTTTTAGCGTTAGCCCAAAGTAACTATTTCACACGGACGAAGTCGCGGGCAGAAGCTCTAGTATATTATACAGATGAACGAATACAACTTGTTTTTTTTTTTGTGGTATCTCATTAACATGCAAGTGAATCTAGAGTCATCGGGCAATACGCGTGATGTTTGTCACTAGGCTTCGCAAGACCCCGCTCATCATGTAATTTCTAAGGTACTGAGTGTGCGATATTGCAGGCAATGGCATAATGACAGATACCTACTTCATCGATGTTAGTGCATACAGGAAGAGAGTGAATAAAAATCCAAATATGATCTTACTCTAGCCACGTCGAAGGACTCCACTGCAGGAATATTGATGTCGCACTGACCAGGGAGTATGACTCTGTCCCCAGTTTGTGTTGGGTAGTGGAAACAAGCTTGATCAGTCTGACTTGTGGCTTGGTAATATTCCTGGTTGAGACCTTGTGTTGTACTGATGACGTCATCTATGACGCTATTAGCGTCCTCGCTCAGTTCTACGTTTCGACTTAGTTTCCAACTGCCAACTGTTAAAATAGTTTGTCAAAATTAGCTTTTTCAAAGTGTGAGAGAGGCGTTAATATTCAAAAAGATTTACGACACGTAATGTAAAAGGAACTTGGATTTAAACTGACCTGCTCTATATTCTTCGTCAATGTTGACACAACTGTAGGCTAACGCATAGCTAGTGTAGTCAGTGCTCAAAATCCAGTAAGGTATTGATTGAGCTGGAAAAGGATAAACGTGTTTGATTATTGTAAATTACTTCACAATATCTAAAAAGATTCTTTTCTCGACGAAAATTACGCTCACCTTCTCCGTTAACCCAGATGTTGATTTCCAATTTTCCACTTAGGTCATCATCGCTAGCGAATGTGACGTGACCCTCGGTTGTTGATTGAGTGAGGTCAAGTACACTGAATGAATCTAGGTGCATGCTGTTCGTAGCATTAACAGTGAACTCTTGGCTTATGCACTGCCCATCTTTGTTAGCCTCAGGATATCCTGCAATTTCGTACCATGTACCTTGGAACTGAAACGCAAATATTGTATTGGTTCAAAAATTGCTCTTATATACATAATAGTGTGCAGAATTAATAAATAATAATGCGTTCAATTAAATGAATCTCACGTCATTCATGTTAAAGTTTGGCACTGCTGCAATATTCTCATCGCATTGTCCAGGAAGCACTACTGGCTCGCCGAGTTGTAGCTCAGGGTAGTAGAAACAACCATCAGAGGAGCGGTCAACTTGATAGTAGTATGGTTGGTGCAAGAATTCGATGTCATTTATGATCTGATTTATTCTGTTTGTTGCGTCTTGGCTCAAGGTATCAGAACGACTAAATTTCCAACTGGTTACTAAACAAAAAACAACAAAAAATTTACAACATAGAAGACAGAGCTCTTTAACCTAATAAACTGGGAGAAGTAAAAACAATTTTAAGGAAATAAAATAGTAGTTGTTGAAACAGAATTATGCATGCGGGATTTTTGCTAAGTGGTACTGGAATAATTTTACTTACTTCTTCTTTGGTTATCTCCTGAGTTGGCACAACCGTAGGCTAGTGCGTACGAGTCATAATCAGTATCGAGTATGTACTGTACGTATAACCGATTTACTAAAAAAAAGAGTAATAATTAAGTATATCGTACTTAAGGGTTAAAAATTCAGTACGCATGTCAACTTCACAATCTCAAGCAACGAAATCGTGTTAAATCGGTAGTTTACCACAAATAAAGCTTAAAAATGGTACAGAGGAAATCACAAAAAATTGTTGTCTTGTGTTAAAAAATAATAAGCGAGTTTACACACAGTGAGATTGAATGAAACTCACTTATATTGAAAGTAAGCTGTCCGCTTCCATCGGTGCTAGAAATAGTAGCAGTTCCAGAAATAGATCTCAGCTCTTCATTCACAACTTGAGAGTTGGTGATGTTGATCGTGTCACTGTCGTGCAGGGTGTATCGAGCTACGTTGCATGCGCCACTGTAGTATCGGGAGTAGTAAGCCTCAATAAGACGCCACTCCCCAGCATACTGTTGAAGAACATAATGTCAACTTTTTCAAAGTTATAAGAGATGAATATAGTCTATTATGTAGTTCAAAGTTATAAGAGAAGAATTGTTTCGTTACGAGTTAACTTTGAAACTGACTCTGAGGCACTTTACAAAGTCAGTAATTCACACACTCAACTATGTTAAAATGTATCGTGGCTTTTCTTTATTTTATTATTTATATAGACACAGTAGAATACATATATAAATACGACTTAATTATAATTTAAGTTTTAATTGAATATGATTAATATCTGTGGGTATGTTACCTTTTAACTTCTGTTTGTACCTATGTAATGTAATTAACGTACTATTTTAATATTTAACAAGTGATATTATAATCTTAACTCTTACCCTCGAAATGTCGAAATTGGGCATTCCTCTAATGCTAGAGTCACATTGACCAGGAAGAACGATATTGGTACCGGGTGCAATGTCAGGTAAATAGAAGCAGGCAGTGTCCGTCTGCTGAATGTCCTCGTAGTAATCGTTCCTCAGAACATCTACTTCCGCAATGGCATCGTTAATGGCCGCGGTGCCCTCATCTGACAGTTGTCTGTTTCTGCTTAGTTGCCAACTCCACACTAGAACAGTTTGTTGCATTGAGTGGCATTAATATTTAAAATAAGATCTGTGACACAAAATGTAAAAGGAAGTTGGATTAAACTGACCTCCTCTATTTTCTTCGTCGATGTTGACACAACTGTAAGCCAACGCATAGTCAGTGTAGTCAGTGCTCAAAATCCAGTAAGGTATTGATTGAGCTGAAAAATGATAAACGTGTTTGATTATTGTAAATTGCTTCACAATATCTAAAAAGATTATTTTCTCGACGAAAATGACGCTCACCTTCTCCGTTAAGCCAAATATTGATTTTCAATTTTCCACTAAGGTCATCATCGCTAGCGAACGTAACGTGACCCTCGGTCGTTGATTGAGTGAGGTCAAGTACACTGAATGAATCTAGGTGCATGCTGTTCGTAGCATTAACTGTGAACTCTTGACTGATGCACTGCCCATCTTGGTTAGCCTCAGGATATCCTGCAATTGTGTACCACGTACCTTGGAACTGAAACGTAAATGTATTGGTTGAACAATTGGTCTTATAGTGTGCAGAATGAATGAATAATAATGCGTTCAATTAAATGAATCTCACGTCATTCATGTTAAAGTTCGGTACTGCTGCAATATTCTCATCGCATTGTCCACGAAACACTACTGGCTCGCCGGGTTGGGGCGTAGGAAAGTAGAAACAACCATCAGAGGAGCGGTCAACTTGATAGTAGTAAGGTTGGTGCAAGAATTCGATGTCATTTATGACCTGATTTATTCTGTTGGTTGCGTCTTGGCTCAAAGTATTAGAACGACTAAATTTCCAACTGGTTACTAAACAAAAAACAACAAACAATTAACAACATAAATGTAGAAGAAAGAGGTCTTGAACCTTATAAAGTGGGAGAAGTAAAAACAATTTTAAGGAAACAAAATAGTAGTTGTTGAAACAGAGTTATGCATGTGGGACTTTTGCTAAGTGGTACTGGAATAATTTTACTTACTTCTTCTTTGGTTATCTCCTGAGTTGGCACAACCATAGGCTAGTGCGTACGAGTCGTAATCAGTATCGAGTATGTACTGTACGTATAATCGATTTACTATAAAAAAGAGTAATAATTAAGTATATCGTAGTTAAGGTAAAAAAATTCAGTACGCATGTCAACGTCATAATCTCAAGCAACGAAATCGTGTTAAATCGGTAGTTTACCATAAATAAAGCTTAAAAGAGATACAGAGGAAATTACAAAATATTTTTGTCTTGTGTTACAAAATAATAAGCGTGTTTACACACAGTGAGATTGGATGAAACTCACTTATATTGAAAGTAAGCTGTCCGCTTCCATCAGTGCTAGAAATAGTAGCAGTTCCAGAAATAGATCCCAGCTGTTCGTTCACAACTTGAGAGTTGGTGATACTGATCGTGTCACTGTCTTGCAGGGTGTATCGAGCTACGTTGCATGCGCCACTGTAGTATCGGGAGTAGTAAGCCTCAATAAGACGCCACTCCCCAGCATACTGTTGAAGAACATAATGTGAACTTATTCAAAGTTATAAGAGATGAATATAATGTATATAGTTTCGTTACGTGTTAACTTTGAAATTGACTCTGAGGCACTTTACCAAGTCTAAGTAATTCACACACTTTCAACTATGTTAAAATATATCGTGGCTTTTATTTATTTTATTATTTATGTACATACAGTAAAATACATATTATATAGATACGACATAATTATAATTTGAGTTTTAATTGAATAGTATTAACACTTTGAAGGACAGTCAATGAGACACAATAGAAGTTTTATTGTTATGGGCGTTTACTGTCCTTCAAAGCGTTAATATCTGTGTGTATGTTAACTTTTAACTTCTGTTTGTATGTAACGTAATTAACGTACAATCTTAATATTTAACAAATAATAAAATCTTAACTCTTACCCTCGAAATGTTGAAATTGGGCATTCCTCTAATGCTAGAGTCACATTGACCAGGAAGAACGATATTGGTACCGGGTGCAATGTCAGGTAAATAGAAGCAGGCAGTGTCCGTCTGCTGAATGTTCTCGTAGTAATCGTTCCTCAGAACATCTACTCCCGCAATGGCATTGTTTATGGCGGCGTTGCCCGCATCTGACTGTTGTCTGGTTCTACTTAGTTTCCAACTCCACACTAGAACAGTTTGTTGCATTGAGTGGCGTTAATACTCAAAATAAAATCTGCTACACACAATGTGAAAGGAAGGTGGATTTAAACTGACCTCCTCTATATTGTCCGTCAATGTTGACACAACTGTAAGCCAGCGCATAGTCAGTGTAGTCAGTGCTCAAAATCCAGTAAGGTATTGATTGAGCTGGAAAATGATAAACGTGTTTGATTATTGTAAATTACTTCACAATATCTAAAAAGATTGTTTTCTCAACGAAAATGACGCTCACCTTCTCCGTTAACCCAATAATTGATTCTCAATTTTCCACTAAGGTCACCAACGGTAGCGAATGTGACGTGACCGTCGGTTGTCGATTGAGTGAGGTCAAGTACACTGAATGAATCTAGGTGCATGCTGTTCGTATCATTAACAGTGAACACTTGGCTGATGCACTGCCCATCTTGGTTAGCCTCAGGATATCCTGCAATTGTGTGCCATGTACCTTGGAACTGAAACGCAAATGTATTGGTTGAACAAGTGCTCTTATAAAGTGTGCAGAATGGATAAAAAATAATGCGTTCAATTAACATAATCTTACGTCATTCATGCTAAAGTTCGGCACTGCTGCAATATTCACATCGCATTGTCCAGGGATCACTACTGGCACACCGGGTTGGGGATCAGGGAAAATCACTTGTCCCACACAAACACTAAATAGTCCTACGAGACTAGAAACTAATACAATTCCTTTCGACATTATGAGATCATGTTTATGTACCGGCACATCACAATTGGCAAACTAATAAAATAATGGTTCTTCTTTAATTTATATAAAATCATATCTTAGTTATAATTTATCGTTTCTTTAATCGCAAAAATTGTATTGTGCAATTGCAATTTTTATGAGTGGAAGTATAAAGATTGTTGTGAATAATCCCAATTTGTCAGTTTTTATTATCAATGTGGCAATAAATATTTTATGCAGTTATGAGCGTGTATTTTAAAAGTTGACAACGTCGCAAAGAGCTGTAAAATATTTGCCTTTTTTAAATTAATTTGTTTATAATACTATAAGGAAATATGAAATATCGCTAACTAGTGACCTAAAATATTGATAATGAATTGCAGTTGTAACACTGAATGTTGTAACCGTTTTAGGTTTAAAAAGTACATTTGGAAGGTTTACAATTAACTAAATATTCGGTGTATACAGTAATATTGCCAAATTAATCAAAACAGCGAAATATTTGACTGCTATTTGCGACGTTGCCCACTTTGAGAATGCACGCTCTTAAAATCTGAAAATACCGAATTAAAGGTGTTAATGAGATTTTCTTGTGTGTGCGTAAGCAGTTATGTGTGTGCTTTTTAAAAGGTATTAGCGATGTGAAGTGCATTTTTGTGTGTGATTGTAGATTACCATCTATTTGTTTGTGTAAGTACAGTCGCCATAAAGCGCTGGCAATAGTTTTTTTTATGTAGTAATTAGTTGCAAAAAGTACTTCTTAACCTACCAGTTAGGAGAAACAATATTCCGTAAATTTCGAAAGGATAGGCAGAAATATGTCACCCGCACTTCGCCAGCTGTGTAAAAATAATTGAATGAGTAGACGGTGCTAGAGCAGTGGTGACCCAGTGCTAACGGCCAGGCCTTACGAGTTGTAGGTTATAGGTTCGAACCCTAACAAGCGCTTTACTTTGTGTAAATTATTTTATCACCCTCATCATCTCAAAACGGTTAAGGAAAACATCGTGAGGAAACCGGCAAAAAATTCGAAGACACGTGACATCTGCGAAGCCGCACTGTGCCCACTGATCCCGCACCATTTTTGTGGAACCTGTAATGTGGGGTTCCCACACATGTGGGATCCGCATTCGAAGAAATATATTTTATTCGTCTCGGTCAATATACGTGTACGTGTACGTCAATGTCACAAACTATTAATTAATTATTAATTACTTGCGGAAGTGATGGAAAAATAATTTTATTAGTATCTAGAGCGTATTATTGAGCGGCAAATCGCTTCTGCCATCAGTAAAATGAGTGTCAGTGCGATTTATCTAAAGAGTTTAAGAGCTCGAATGTAGTATGGAAACATTTTTTAAGGTCGGACGATGATGGTCTTTCGGCTACCTACATGGTAAATTATGCCCTGCTTGTTATAAAGGCGTTATTTTGAATTCAGAGCTAAGCGAAGGATTCTATAGTAGAATCCCTAGCGTAGCGAGGAATTCTAAAGTAGAATCCTGAGGTTACCGAGGATGAATTCCTCGCTAACCTCAGGATTCTACTTTAGAATTCACCGTTTACCATTAGAATATACACCGCCCGAGAACAAAATATTTTGTCCCTGAGTGATACACACAATTTTTCATCACTACTGAGAAAAATAAAATGCTACGTACTCGTTTTTTTTTACATTAAACCTTCACGCGAGCGCCTCCAACCTAACTACACAAATCAGTACGCTATCAAAAGCGCGGATTGGACCAATCTGAAGAGAGAAACTCCCTAGAGAGCAAAGTTGAATTTTGCTCCCGCTATCCTCTATAGGCAATTGTTGTTTTTCGAATAGGTGTGATGAAAATATATTTTTAGGTAAGTAAGTACTGACCTCTAAAAGATTTAAGAGGCATAAACAAAAACTCTAAACAGGAATTTGGATTATAATTACGAAAATTACTATCAATTTAAAGCATCTGGTAATAGATGAGTACGGTAATTTACCATTTTGGTTGACCACTTTTCAACCTTATTGCTTAACCAATAATGTCCAAAAGTGGTCAACCACTAGTGTCCGCGATTCTACCTATGTTAAAATCGCTATTTGTACAATAACGTAGTTCTCTAATGCGTTTTACGAGCAGACAAATTGATGCAGTGGTTCGTTCTACACCGCATACATTGGAAAAGTACAGTTTCCTTATTTAATAACTAGCTGCTTCCCGCGGCTTAGCCTGCGTGGGCGCTATTTCTTTTTCTAAAATTAACATACTCATACTAACATCAACTATCTGTCGATGAGAGTCGCGTCAAAATCGGTCCTGCTGTTCAGAGATTAGCTGGAACAAACAGACAGACAGACAAAAATATTAAAAATAGTTTTTTGTTTATAGGTACGTACCGTACATACTCGTACTTTCATACGCATTTAGTAAAAAGCTGTTATTGCACGACTCGTAATGCGAAGCATTAGAGTGTGCTCTACGATCGAAAAATATTTTTTGCCCCATTTCTGCAACTGTTTTTATTGTTACACTCCTGCTAGTACACAGAACCTACTTAATTTATATACCATTGTATAGATGATTAAATGGAAATTAATACTGTACTTTTTACCAATTGATTTAATGCAGCAGAAATGAAAAAAACATCAAAATAGTTGAAAAAAAATTCCTGTCCGTCAATTTATGAACCTTGAAAACATTGTAGCTTGCGATAAAATCAATTAATTGAGTAATTTTTTTTTAATACATGCGTTCCGGCCATAGAAGGAACCCTATTGAAAATGGCTCTTTTATTCATAGTAGTTTAATTATAATTAATAAAATACTAACTAAAATATAATATCTTTATCTAAATATTTCCAACCTTGACTTAACGTGTTGCCTAGCAACCCACAACGTAAATATCTAAATAAATAGTCTTTGAAATTAGGTAAGGGTTGCGAGGTTAGAAATTTACCCATATTGATGGGTAAAACAGCAGTCAAAACATACTTCATGAAAAGTGATAAATTGGTAATTTTTGTTAGAAACTATGTTTTGAATTTATTTTTCGTTTATGAATGTGTAGAGGCGTGCACTTTTGGAATTTCCAAACTACACACATCAAAAGTGTCTAGGGATCAACATATATTTTTGCAATAACTTTTCTCCTGATTGATATTAATTAAAATTTTCTTTAAGGATTCATCAAATAAAGTGTTTTCGTTTGTCACAGTAACGATAAACCAAGTCACCTTTGCATTAATAAAGAAATTTGCCATTTTCCTAATAAAGGGATTTTTGACATTTGAACCACTAACATTAAAGTTCGAAAAAAAGACTGAAATAACAGTTTTCTTTAAAATTTTATTGGGTAACTTAAACAATTAATATAATCCGTGTTTCTACCGCGAACACTAACAACACAAGAACATCGGTTTGGCATACTCAAAATGAGTTCATCCAAATCACGCTGTGGAATGGCCGCCCATGTTCGTTGCAACAACAAAAAAAGGTCTTCTTGCGACTGGATACCCTCCATATTCGGCAGAGCTCTTCTCTGTAGCATATCCCATGCATGCTCAATCGGGTTCAAGTCTGGCGACTGAGCAGGCCAGGGCAGGACATTGATGTTAGCTGCGGCGAGAGTCTGTCTTACAACTCTTGCGGTGTGCGGTCGTGCATTATCATGCATTAACTGAAATAAGGGACCGATTTGCACTTGTAGAGGAACGATGACGTCTGATACAATCGTCTCAGCATAAATTTGAGCGTTGAGGTTGCCTCTAATCCAAATCAACTCAGTTCTTCCGCCGATCCAAATACCCGCCCATACCATGATGGTTCCACCACTATAAGGATGGACTTCCTGGCAGGATTTTAATCGCTGTTGGCGTCCAGGGGTTCTCCAGTGTCGTATACGTCTTGTATCCGGTCTCATACCAAAACGAGACTCATCAGAAAAGCACACGAAACGCCATTGTTCTTCTGCCCAATTTCTGTGTTCAAGAGCCCATTGATATCGAATCCTACGATTGTGCATTGCTATAGGTGGTACCCGTAGCGGTCTTCGGGAATGAAGGTTCACTTCATGCAAGCGGTTTCTGACTGTTTGGTCGCTAATTAAGTTCCCTGAAGAGTGATGAAGCCTCACGGCTAACATCATGGCGGTTATTGTTGGAGCTCTTCGAGCTAAGATTTGAATGTATCGGTCTTGTCTCCGTGTGGTGCAGCGATACCGTCCTCCATGGCGCTCAGCCACGGTACCAGTGCTTCGGTAACGTGTCCAAAGTCGACTGATAACACTCTGACTTGTATTCAGAGCTAAAGCCACAGTACGTTGCCGGGAACCAGCTTCTATCATTCCCACGGCTCTGAGCATTTCTTCCCTGCTTAAATGACGTCGCTGCTCCATAATAACGTTGGTTTTAATCAGTAGTAGGGAAACAGTAGCACTAATAATGTCTTCAATGCGTTGTATGTTTTTATAGGGAAAATATTGACAGCTGATTTTCATCTTTTACTCGAATTTGATTCACAGTTCCTGATTCAAATTATGAAATGCACCAAAAAGGATCCATATAAATTTATAAAATCATAAATTTATTACAAAGCCACATCTCAATCTCAAGAAATCCGCATAAAAATGCTTGATCCCTAGACACTTTTGATGTGTGTATTTTGACTTTACAAATAGACACTTCAATAGTTTTTATTTGCATATACGAGTATATGTGTTTATGTTCCTATGTATTGTTGTTATAAACTAAAATGTTATTAGCGAGTATCAACAGAAACAACGTACTGTTGTAACCTACCATATACCGATAGCAATTTTTGATTCACACATTTTTTTCACTTGTTTTTTTATCGTATTTACCGAGTTACACGAGAAGTATTTCAATGGCATTGAACTTGTATGAGATAATATTCGAGAAAATAAACATGAACGTGTTGCCAACCAAACGTTCTGTTTACTGCGAGGGGCTTTTCATAGTTATGTGTAAAGTTAAACAGTAAATAGTACAATGATCCTCTTAGAAATCTATAGACATAGAAATAAATAAACAAACCTTTTTCTTATTAAGAAATGTGAGAATCACGGTCTTTTCTTAACATCACAAAACTTAATAATATTTTTCGTATAAGTACTGATTAAAACAAACACGTATGTCTTTGTTGAGTTAATTTATTTAAGAGTTGGATTTATCTTGCCAAAAAATTTTTTGATAAAAATTACATTTTGGTATTATTTTTGTCGTTCCACGTTGAAAATAATTAAAATGTCCAATGAAATTCCACATAAATAAATAAAACCTAAGTTGATTGATTAATCAAAACCAGATCCCAATTAATCTTACTTATTACATTATCATTATTAACTAAGCTCAACCATAGTATAGTACAAAAAAAATCGGAAACATAATCGTGTTACACAACGGAATGGTCCTCTAAATCCGTCTAGAAGCATCGCGGGGTGCTGTTGGAAGCGTTCAATTGGACTCGTCCAAATTGTAACCACTCTCATCCTTTAAACTTTCCACGATGTCGGAGTGCACATGAATTGGAACGTGATGTGCCCATCAGCCGCCATTCTTACGAAAATTATGTAATTTGTTTGTTGTGATGGAAAATATGATTCATTGGTGTTGTTAACTACTGTAGCTTTTGTGGTCAGTTTGACCAATTGTGTGAATGTTTATTTAGCATTTTTGGATGGATCGGAACGGTTTTTATTTTATAAATTATTAGTCGTGCGAATTTTTATTCATTCAAATTGTTTGCTAAGGCACAGTACCTATAATAAACTTAATTATAATGTGCCTTGGTTTTATATACCTAAATGATTGGCTCAATAACACAGATGAATACAGAAATAACGAAATAGCGGTGTGCACCGTTATATTCATCTAAACCAATAATTAATTTTATTTTACTGTGGTTAGAGCAAGATTTTAGCCTAACAATAGTCTTTCGCCTAAGTAATGCTGATGACCATGTTGCAATAACCCATCGGCTATTACACCTAATCATTACACACATTATAACTAGCCTGTAATGTCCCACTGCTGGACAAAAGCCTGCTGTACACTCCACTTCCACTCAGGACTTGTATTAGAGGAGTCCAAGTCACCCCGTCTATATTTGCCGCGAGAACACTCGCTATTAATTAGATTTAGAGATTGGGTCTTGAGTTAAACCATAATTGAGCACCTATTGACTTGGCTGCAGAATCGCTTTATTAGCTAATAGTCATACTGTGACTGTGCTGTGTGTCACAGATGAACACAGATGGTTCATTTCACATTTTAGGTATGAAGCTACAAGTAGGCGGCGGGCTCGACTTGTCTAATTCAGTCAGAAGATATAAGAGTTACGCGATAGTAAGTGATGCAACTTATAAGTGAATATAACTGTAGATAATTAGCGCTGTGTGACCTGAATTGCACTTAGTTATGTCGTAGCAGAGTCGGTTTTTATTTAAATGATTTTGCGGAGTGAACCATTTGTACTTATCTGTGGCTGTGTGTTGCATAATACAAAAGTAATAAGATTGTTGACATTATCAATTACCGTGGTTTCGGTACCATAACCACTGATGCGCCTCTTCCAAACCTGACCTATGTCAATTTACTTTGATCTGTAATTTTGTATTAGCAGTCCCACAAAATAAGAATATTTTAATAATGGGTCTGCAAAATGAATAACAATATTAACTTAATTGTATCGCAGCTTCAACTCTGTCGATGTAATGTGAATAGAGCTTCATCAAGGAAAATAGCCATAACTAACACTTTACCAAAATTTACAAGTGTTAATAGACCAATTCTCGGAACGTTAATTTTATTCTAAGTACAATGGGAAAACCAATCCAGTTTGCTTTAAAAACCAATGATTTTGAACAGCACTTTAATTATTATGAAACGCAATGGCTCTGTGTATAAAAGCCACAAGAGCACAGCTGGAAGCAAAATAAATAAATATTGTGAAATATTCTAATGTGATCGAAAATGTGTTGATTATTGATAACAGTAGAATGCTAAAGCATTCTACCCAAAGGTTACAGATCAATATCTCTCCGTATCTTATCAATGTCTAATTCTGTACCTATACTTAGAAAACTAGATTACTTGAAGGACCTGCAGCTTATGATTTCGTATATTCAGGAACGGTTAACTATAAAAGCGCTGAAATGAAAAGGATTTGCATCAAATAAGAATAATGGTACCTATCGCTAGTTTAGAGGTATGAGGAACAGGGTGTAAAGTTCACTCATCCTCTATTGAAAAGGAAGGATCCTCCGACCAGACGGGTGTTATGTCTGGCGGGCAACTGCCCTAAAGTTGATTTCGGTTAGTCTTATCTATGTCGTTCGCGCGGTAAACTCTAATAACGCGATTCAGGATTTGTGTGACGTCATGTCTTTGCTGCGTAGTTCGTATGGGGCGGCGTAACAGCTACATCACTCCCTTCCGGAGACTGGAGGTCGATAGTGGGCTGAGTCTTGTGTCTTGCGATGCTAGTAGCGGTGCATGCAACCGCTACAGTAGAGGATCCGACGTAGGAATAATCTTTACTCATCTGTTTAATGGATGAAAAGTATTTTAAATCAATTTAGTGTGTTAGAAAATATATCGCGAGTGGGTTGGCTAAAAAATTCCTGGCCAGTCTGATTAATAAAATATTAAATATTTGTTACTAAAACGAATTAATCTTTAAACGAATGAGTGCAATTTAAAAGAAAAAGTAAGATTTTAATTTTTAATTATGATAGTCTGATGTTTTAGCCAACCCACTTGCGATATATTTTGGCATAAAATACTTTCATCCATTACACAGATGGGTACTATAAAATTCTTAACATACTAAATTATAAATGACGAGCTCAAAAAAAAAAAAACAACATATATACGGTAAGGCTCGTTGCACACAAAGGCAGACGGGACGTAGACGGGCGCATATGCAATTACCATTTATTAACAAAGCAAGATTCCGTGTATCGTTCATGTCCATTGCTTACGTCCTGTCGTCTCCGTGTGTATGGCACCTTAAACTGACTAGTAACAAGTACTTACATGCACGACTTATTTTTATTCATAAAGTAATTATGAGCATTACATAAGAAAAGGGATATAATTTTAAATATAGTGAATCGGCCTAGCCTTTTCCCAACTATATTGGGGTCGGCTTCTAGTCTAACCGGATGCAGCTGAATACCAGAATTTTACATGGAGCGACTGCCTATCTGACCTTCACAACCCAGTAACTGGGTAATACGATACCCCTTGGTAAAACTGGTTGTCAAGTCGGTAAGAACCAAGGGTCGTCACGGTCACGGTCACGGTGGTCGTTACCGAAGTCAACCCGTAACGACTGTCAAATATCCACGAATGACAGCCGGGACCAACGGTTTAACGTGCTTTTCGAGGTGCAGAGGAGTTTCGGTATGTATAGATAGTCACCCATTTATGGACCAATCCCGGCAAGTCAACCTGTGCGGCTGATTACTTAGCCACGAGCTCCTCGAGAATTTTTAATATAGTATCATTACCTAATTATAATTGTGTAGGTACATTTTAATTTAAATCTGACACTAGAGATACTGAAAGGACATTGACGTAGAAGATAAGTCATACAAAATCCAATTATCTACTACTAACATGATTTGTTATGATTTGCAAGCATCGATAAGAGCAAGTTATTGGAATAACGGTTTTGAGTTGTTTGTGTTGATTTCACTTTTTATTTTGTATTCACAAAATGCACCTTTGTGTTGGCACTACAATAGCATGCAGGTTGCAATTAGTGTCGCCTTTATGGT
Organism: Conistra vaccinii; assembly: GCA_948150665.1. Classification (NCBI taxonomy): domain Eukaryota; kingdom Metazoa; phylum Arthropoda; class Insecta; order Lepidoptera; family Noctuidae; genus Conistra; species Conistra vaccinii. The sequence continues at coordinate 18,752,222 of OX411326.1, forward strand.
CACTTTCCGCTCTATTTATCATGAACATCATAATTGGTTATGGATGATCTGCGACCCTTTGTCATGATAAGTTTTTGTGGGAAACCTCTCGGTGTGTTAACGCCCTAATGCCTGGGTATTTGAAATCTTGATAGATAGTTGATAAAGAAATGACTGATGTTTTCATGGTTTTTGCCAAGATATCAATGAATGGTCATGATGATCCTCAAAGACAAACATGTTCTAAGCAACTGGATATGAATTCAGTAGTTCTGGAGATTTATCATACTTGTTTTTTTTTTTCACTTGAGTCTTTTAATGACCAATTTTACGCGATTAAACAATAATGTTGCGATCACGGAGATCTTATATCGACGAATTCTTTTTGATGTCTTTAAAACTGCTGTGGACCCATCTTTTGAGATATGTAGGTATACCTGGAATCTTTCCTTCTTGAGGATTAGACTTTGGCAAAGGATTTATTTATCCATGAACTTATCAGACTTGAATAGATGATGGGAGTGTCCTTACGATATAAATTCCTAAATTAGAGGTTTAATGAGTATTAAGGCACTTTTTATCACAGACATGGAGATTTATAGAATAAGTATGTACTTGATTTTCACGAAAGCTTTACATGATCATTCATCAAGACTAGCCATGTTTTTGTAGTTAATAAAGAACTTTTATTTTGCCTTAATTATTGTCAACTAGCTCTTTCTACGGCTTCGCCCGCGTGGATTCCGGAAAACATTCCACGGGATCGTAATACCGGTATTAAAAGTACCCTATGTGTTAATCCCAGGTTATAAACTATCTGTGTGTCAAATTTCATCCGAATCCCATCACACATTTTTGCGCCAATCCGGAACATAAATCCAGACAAATACATAGATAAATGATCAAACAAAAAAAATCTCATAAGACTCGACCACACACCTGGCAGTAGACTTAAAAAAAAAAAAACAATGTACACTTTTGACTTCGTTACGATTTTATTAGCAAACTCTTATTTACCGTAAGCATCACTGCCATTTTAGATAGGTAATAATAATATCTATTCCTTCTATCACCAAGATATTTATAGATAACTAAAACAATGTTCTAAAAAGATACCTACACGCGTAGGGCACAGTTATTTTTAACTGATGCAATACTTTTGTACCAATATTTGCACAAAGTGACTTACTCATACACAAGCCTGTCACATTATCTACTCAGAATCTCAAATTTCTTTATCGATAACAATTGACAATTGGATGATATAGTTAAGAGGTCGATAGGAACAAGATTGTGATAAAAAGATTTCGATGGAATTAAGTCTAAGGCCTATAGAGATGATGTAAATTTTGTCACCATCACAAATAATCTATAGTATAAAAAAAGTTGTTTGTATGTATTTCAGCCCAGTATTCTTTCACATGGATGGATTCTGATGCAGTTTCTATCAACATTCGATTATTATTAATTGAAAGTTTGGGTGTACCGTTCAAAAGTTCAAAGATTTGACATTTTCTCTATAAAATGTCGATAATTATTCAGTTTATATAATCTGAAAATTCTTAATATAAATACTTCGTTTCTGAAGTGATAACTTCTTATGGGAGGGAAAAACCGATTCGTTACGTAACGCGTTACGTTATCTTTCAGTTCAACTTAGATTAGTTTAAGTTATCACTTCTGTCGAGCGTCCCGAGACGCATAACTTTTTTTTTTTTAATGTGTCTGCCTTATTTGTTTACTTCTGAATAGATTTAGATTTGTATTGTATTGTATTGTAACGTTTCCTTTTTTTGTGCAAATCTGACGATGGCTTCAGGACTTGATCATTGATCAAAAGCCTAACTGACTGGGCTGCGAAGAAATTACGATGTTTGAAATTCCTCTTACCATTTGAAAAAAGTATGAACACCGACAAAAGTTAAAATGGCATATAAGAAGATCTCATCAAAGCGAGAAAATTACGAAGCTTATTCGATGCAATGACAACGTACAAGGAAAGCACATTCAAACGCATAGCGCCCGATGTCTCTAGAACTTTGATCGCTTCATCCTCTTCATTCGCAATTCTGTCAATTAAATAATCCTGAGATACGAATTGTGTCTGTCCATGACCTCTGCAGCTCTGGGTATATAAGGATGTGTCAGTACCCACAGCCGCCAGTTTATCTCTGACAACCGTCCAAGCACGAGAGGCGTAAACGACTTAATTTTTATACCAAAAATATTTTAGTAATATCCAAAATGTTTAGATTTTTGTTTATCGCTTTTGTTGCGGTGGCGATGGCCGATTCTCATGATGGAGCCTGCCCAGAAGTCAAGCCAGTTGAAAACTTCAATCTTACAGCTGTGAGTATAGATTTTTTATCAATTATGTTAAGGTTCAGTAGGTAATAAATGTAATGATATCTGAAAGATTTATTATTTCGTAGATTTGATTTTAGAATGAAGAATAACTCGGTAGTTTTCTATTTCAGTTTACATAAAGACATGGATACGGTTCATGTTCTAAATCAGTTCTTGTTTTTTCTTTCTTTATATTATTCATATTTTCACTTAGTGTCTTCACGTAACTACGATAGTTACACGTAAATTCATAATGAGATGCGCAATCTTCACATAAAAAAAAAACAATTTGCGATTGGACTCCCAGATATTTTTTATCATTTTCAGTTAGTGACCTTTCAGTATTTCCTCTGTTTTTTAAGCTATTTGCAGTTGGTGACTGTACCCTATAACAAAAAAAATATATAGACATAAGTACAAAAAAAATATCTTGCATAGCGATCCCATTTTCTTCAGGATTTGTATTGAATAGATATTATCTGCTTCATTAAATTTTGTATGATCGTGAAGAGCACGCCCCGTGATTGTTTTTTTATCTCCCAGAATATCAACTTTATCGTATTTTACAATATTATTTATATATAAATATTCTCTAAAATTAGGAAATTGAGTTTTCAAAGTTCCTATGACACCCAAATCAACTTTGCTTTTGAAATTAGAGACACTACTTAAACGCCTTTGTTTATCGTCATATGCAAATAAGTTTTAACCAGAATTTGTAACCACTATAGTTATGATGTGTTGCTAATGGGAGCGTCCAAGTTCAAATTAGAGGCGTGGTTCAGATCAATATCTACAAGACTTTTTAACATGACTGTACAATGTTTATTTAACTATTAGGTGTTACGCTGATAAAAGTAAATGGCCATGACCTTATATCAGTAATTTTGGATGCATCTGAACTGTTTAATTTATCAGTAAAAGCTTATTTATGTTCTTTTGTCCTACATTGGGTAATGCGTTATTGTTTTGAGTTTGTCGATCTAATCTTTATCATTTTGAATGTGTCTGTGAGTAGGTATATTGTACATCTCTTCCTGAGCAATGAATAGTTCTACTTTGGGAAATGGCATACGCTCAGTTACATAATATGTATATCGTTATTTAAAAAAATAGGGACATTATCTGTGCATCTCCATTTTTATTTTCTATGGTAGGAAAACCATGCACGTTTCCGTTATATACTCAATAGGATACTCCACCCGTGTTAGGACAGCTATAGGATTTAATCTATCATCTTTATATTTTCCTAAATATCCCCATTCCAATAAAAAATACCTTTTCCACAACTACTTATAGCGGAGCATTTTGGTCACCCTTCATAGTTTACATTAAGTTTTTACCTAAAAGTGTGATAGCCCATAATTCATTTTTTGTCTGTTGATACATCGAAAGCTTTAATAAAACTGATAAGGGGTAACGTAAACTGGAATATGTCTTGTAGGTTTCTTTTTGATGTGAAAACTTCTATAGCGGCGTTGTGCACTTCTTTTGGGACGGGCATCGATCACTAGTGATCGATGGGGATGGGTAAAAAATTTTAAACTCGCGTCTGGACACGTGACCTGATCGAAAATTCGTAAAACGGAGGGAGAGTAGAAATGTTGTTGACAGCGTACTCTGTTTTATTTTTTTGGAATTTTTTGATTGAGCTACAGCTTTCGTTCTTGTACTGACAGCAAGCCACATAAATTCCTGACATTTTCGTTAGATTGCGTTACGATGTATCAAAAACTTACTTAGTTTTCACTTCTATCGGCAGTCTCCAAAGACTGCCCGATGTTTTTTTATATTGAAAACAGTTCTGCAGGTTATAGATGTAGATATAATAAACGATATGCAAATAGAGTAGCGTCAGTATTTAGGGAAACATCACGTAAAGACAAGCATATAGGGTAAACAGTACCTACATAAAGTGCAGGCCACACTGGGAACGAAGCTAAGTTCGTTTAGCTTCGCTTATGTAGCTACCGAATCTTTTTATACTTCGGTTCATAGTTAGCGGTGTGAACCGAAGTATGTAAACATGCGGTAGCTACATGAGCGCAGCTAAACGAACTTAGCTTCGTTGCCAGTGTTACCTGTGCTTTGCAAGACCGTTGCGCCTACACAGTCGCACATGAAGTTTTATAAAGAAACTAACTATACTCTCTCTCCTTCTCTCTTTAAATCCATCCAAAGGTTGTCTTAAAAAGATCGGTTTTAGCGTTATGTATGACCACCCATTGTGTCACCCTTTGTAAAATTTCTACATTTATACTGTAATTCGTATGGTGTAATTATCAAAGAGTATTCTACTCTATACTACATTTCTAATAACAGACATGATTCTGAAAATAATATAGGGACAACTTTTAACTCCGGCCGCATTTCCTTGTAGAATTTTATAGCTTTAAGTGCCTTCTACACGGTTGCTAACGGCGTCCCGGACAGAGGTGACCTTGGTTGGCGACCGGCAAAGTTGTTTCAACGTTTGGTCATAGACCATCATCTACACGGTTGTAAACCACCAAGGTCACCTCTGTCGGGATGCGGTTGGCAACCGTGTAGCTGGCGTTTTAATGGTTTTTTTTTCATCATGTTTAGGCAGTCACCGGAAATTGGTAAAAGCGTCAGCTACCAAACAAACAATAGGATTTGTTTGTTTTTTAGGTGACGTTATTTCAAAGAAAGAGGTTTTTAAAGTGAAGACAATCATAATATGTACAAAAGATACATAAATATGTATGTATAAAGTGTGTAGGCGGGGCTGTACAAAAACAAGCGTAAAAAGTTGTTTCTGTTGTAAACCTATTGAGTCATTTCAATCATCAATTAGATCGGTTTACTTTTTGGTACGTTTTCTAATAATGAACCCTAGCTAGATCGATTTATCGCTCCCGAAACCCCCTGCATACAAAATTGTTGGAGCCGTTTCCGAGATTCAGCTTATATAGAGGTATACATAAGAATTACTCGTGGTATTAGATTAAATGAATTTAAATCATCAGTGAAGTAAGTAAAACGAACCTTTCAAATCACCAGAGGGTGACCAGCGGAACAACAAACACGTCACGACTAGATTCAAGATCAAGGCCGTACCAATCTGACCTTAATCCATTAAACTATTAAACCTTGCTGATTCATACACAATAAACTAATTTGCCGATAAACGTTGATCAATTAGGTAGTTAGATACGGTGCGTCTGTGCAGACCGCGGAATTGAATGATTCGAGTTGACCAGGCGATACAAAGTTGGCAAACGAACCGTGAAGGACGAATGAAGTTTGCTTGCATTAGATTTTAAACTCACATTTTAAAATGGGTGTGTCTAACTTCCATGCTAATGACTAAGGTCATTGTTTTATTCTTAGGTATAGAGGTTATAACCTTACGCATTGTCTTCTTTCACACATATCAGAATTTTGCTTGTCAGAGACTGACTGTCGTAACCTTCGAATTTTGGCATTTTCCAGTAAGTACCTAATTAAGTTGTAGAGGTCAGTTGTCACTCACTGCATGCTAAAAAGTCCGACTATTAGGTGGAAAAAGGTAGTTGAAATTTTATATTTTATTTTATTTCAATTGGCCTTTACATGTCGCAAAGTAGGATAAAGACATCTTTTTATACAGAAAATACACGAGCATTGATACGCTTGCATAATACGGGTGTATATCTATCTAATCGAATTCTTCTTTTCAGTACCAAGGCGTCTGGTTCGAAATCTCTAAGCTACCCATCGCTTCCGAAGGCAAGGGCGCATGCGCCCAGGCTGAATACACTTTGAACGGCGACGTGGTTACCGTCAAGAACTCCCATGTCATCGATGGTGAGAAGAAGTTCATCGAGGGCACTGCCAAGTTCGCTGCTGATGCCAACCAAGCCGCCAAGTTTGTCGTCTCATTCAAGTTTGGAGGTGAGTTCAAGTTACTGTACTGATTTAACATAGGTTTTTAATTATACAACGTTATTTTTTGTTTACACTGAACCTCTTAAGGGGTCATTGTACTCACCATTATGAACCACTTTCACTATGGGACCAACGCTGAAAAAAACATTGATATGTTCGAATAACTGTCAAAATGTTGGGAACAGCAGTTTTTTTTCGCGATATCATCGTTGGTCCCATAGTGAAAATTGTTCATAATGATGAGTACAATGACCCCTTAAGAGGTTTAGTAAGTATAAACAGTTTATATAATTCATTTTTATGCCTATATTTTTTTTACTTTCATGAGTTGTGATTTGTAAAAGATCTTCAAATACCATGATTAAAATCAAACCACGACCTATCTAAGGAGTATCTTCTAAAAGTGATTCCGATACTATTCACCTTATGTTTCTTATAGATTTCGTTTCCGAGTCACCCCTGCTGATCCTCGCGACTGACTTCAACACCTACTCCGTTGCCTACAACTGCAAATACAACGAGAAGACAAAGACCCACAATGGTAAGCGCACTTTTTACGACTATCTCTTTTCTTCCCTTGATTTTAGAAAGAGTTGAGACTACTTTGAGTATGGCATTAAGGTTGAAGTCTTTATTCAAGCGTGTGTCATCATGCCTGATTGTTTCGACTGCGAAACCTTGAAATATCCGAATAGCCGTCATTACGTAGATTGAGGACTCAATATATCTTATCAGCAGCACAATTTACCTATACGTTTAGATAGTCTTTCGTTTACTTTAGCTTGTAACTATGCAGGGGCTAAAATAATAGCTGATTTATGTATGTATGGTGTTACGCTATAACTCGTTTTTTTCTGTCTTCATACTTCCATGCGTATCGTATAGTAGCTCACTGCTGGACATACTCCTGTGATTGTGTGTGATTGGGATATATCAGGGTTTCTCAAACTTATGGCTCCACGTACCCCCCATTAAAGCTTCCAGACGACAGCGAACCCCTAACCCAAAAAAAAAAAAAAGATTTAAATAGTATGTTCACGAAAATGAGGCTTTTTATTTCAATAAAAGAATCAATTTTTGGAATTGTTTTGGAAAATTTTAGCCTAAATTCTGACTCTAGTCAACCGATTCGATCAAGTCGATTTTTGCATTTCGTTTTTATCATAATTAGGTGTGAAAACCGACTCTCACATAAGTTGTAGCAAAGAGTAAAATAAAGTTCACCGCTTTGCATGAGAGTTCGAGATATTTTTCCTGTCTAGCTGCCCAAAAATCAATCAAAGACATTCTTTTTAAATCAACTCGAAGATTTTCATCAATCGTAAATCTTGTCGCCAACCCCCTACCGTCGAATGGCGAACCCCTGGGGGTTCGCGTACCCCACTTTGAGAAACCCTGGGATATATTAACGTGACTTTTAAAAACATAATTCTGTATCTTTTGGGGGACTCTGCCCCTGGAAACGTCCTAGCCCAGGTTTGAATAGTATACGTGTTGTCCGCGTGGTTGTCACGCGGTTTGAAATGATTTTCTTCCCTTAATAAACTATTTTAATTAAATCTTTTCAACAAATTAGGAAGATGGCGGGTTTCTGTCACACGAGCTATAAAATTGTATACGATAATCGTGACTTAAGTAAGTCTATTAATGCACGATGTTTAGCAAACTTCACGCCGTGCAATAATGGACTACTTAAGTCACAGGTATCGTAATATACTGTTGTACGACATGAAATCTACCAATAATCTATTTATCTTATTGCTTATCAAAGTTATCACGGAGAAGATAAATAAATACTGATTTTTTTCAACGCACGTTGCCTTGCATGCTGAAAATGGGCTGATAATAAAATTAATCATGCATAAAAATAAAATATTCAGACGTTTCAAGATTACAATTCTCAGACCAGGATGTTTTAACATCTGTGTAGAGGCCAGAAAGTCAATGAATATATTTATATTAATTCAGTTAATACTGAATACTGAACTGTCTCACTAAATAAATAAGGCAGTGTATAGAGTGCCACCATTGGCACTCTATCCCTATCGGATAAAGTGCCACTACAGGCACCCTAGTTATACCGCCTCGGCCCGGCCAAAGTGCCGCAAGCATTGGATTGTCATTTTCACTGTCACTAAGTCACGTCACTTGATATTTTGTTTGATTGGTAGGTTAAATCGCTGTAAAACACCACATTCCCAAAACATTACATTCTCTTGTGCCTAAAGGGACCCTGGCACTTCGCCGGCCGCTACCGCGGCACCGCTCGCTACGCTCGCTCGGCTCGTGCGTTGTGTGGTCACAGTTCTAACCTAACCTAAATAACAAGTGACAGTGACAATGCAACGCTCACGGCACCCTAGCCGGGCCGAGGCAGTGACACTAGAGTGCCACAAGAAACTCGCGGCACTCTATACACTTCGAATAAATAATAGAAAATACCTTTTATAGATTAGGGACACAAAAACTAAAATTAACACGACATACAATTTTATTTACACCTACGAAGAGCAAACGAAAAAATAACGCTAAACATTTAATTAATTAATCAAATTAAATTATTTACTTCAAAGACAACAATGATCCATTTAAATGCTTTAATAATTACAAAACACAGTAGTTAATCTAAAATTATTGGTTAAATATTTGGTCCCAAGCAAGAAAGCAGAAGCAAGCTAAAAGCATTCTAGAGAACATCCTAATCCATCTAGGAGTGCTCCCATTGCGGGACCACGTACTGATCAGTTCCTGTTGCTTTTCTAAGACAGTTTAAGCATTTCTCCAGGACTCGACGAGATGATAGATCGTGATTTTTAATCTGTCATTTTGTCTAAGTTTTGTCGAAAAAACTCGTTAGAACGAGCTGGTGGTTTTCATTTGAAGTATAGATTCTGGCCAGCCATGAATGAGACTTCAAGTGAAAGTCAAAGTTAACTAAAGTTACTAAGTGCAGTAACTGCCATCCTTTTCATAGGACGTTAGAGAGGACAAATAAAATTTATTGGGGCCTCGTAGTATTTATCAGCAATTGATGTGCCTGATATGGTATCAGTTGGTTTACAATGTCACGTATTGTGAGTAGCGATGTCAGCCCAGCTATTAGGTTATTAATCATTATGAGCCTATAAAACTCCCTTGGCTACTCAGGAGTTTTCATTAACTACAATATTTGTGCGACTGAATGAAAACTTGGCTCAAATAAAACCACCACGCTTTGAATGGATTAGTTATACATCAATCATCATTTTACTACAAGCAAATGTCGAGATTATGAAGAAAAACATCGATGTCTAAGAAATAAAAATCGAAGATCTGGCTGAATGAAAACTTGGCTCTAATATAACCACCACGCTTTGGATGGATTAGTGATTAAATCCATTCATCATTTTATTACAAGCGAATTCCGAGATTATGAAGAAAAACATCTCTCTAACTGTACCAACTTTCTCTAAGACGGCGTGATGGATTACAATACCGCTTCTCACAGAGAGAAGTCCAGTGATTAGAATATTATAGACCGATTATGTTCTGTCAAAGAATGCTGTCCTCCCCTTTATTAAAAATCTAGAATAAATTCTACAGCGATTTTTCGATCATCCACAGGGATTTTGCAATCTCTCGGGTCATTGTGGCTCTCTTCATCCGGGCTCTTTGTTTTTGTATAATGTGGTATTTTTATTAATTCCATGCATAGTACACACTTTTAAACCAGATCTTAATTTCTTAAAACTGACCTATAATAGTGGCATTTCTAAGTAGGTATCCTTTTATATTACATATAGATTACAATCAACTGATGATAAACACATAAAATACTATCAGATGGTTTATAATGTCACGTAAAGAAGGAAATGACGCCATAATCCTACTAATTAGGCTATTTTTATTGATAGAAAACCAGTTATAAATATATAATAATGTGTTATTTAGCACGTATATAAAATGTATGAAAAAATATATAGGCGAGTTAATGATAGTCATAATCTGCTAGTCACTCAAGCAATGAGGAGATAAGGTATTAGATGCATAACTTATAATAATACCATCATTTGTGAACACGTGTTCATTTTTAAACTATGTTTTGAATTTCTTTTTCGTTTATGAATGAGTGATAAGTATGAGGCGTGCACTTTTGGGTTTTCCAAACTATTTTTACCTACTACCGTGTAACTTTTGGTCTGCATCTCACCTTATAGTAAGTGATGATCAGGCCAAAGGCGGAAGCGAGCGAGCACCAGGAATCCTCAACCACAAAGGAACTGGCTATTTTGCCTCTAACTGCCGAAACACTACAATGCTGTTATGGCGACAGACTTAGATAAGATGGTGATAGCTAGCCAGGTGGGCTTAGAACAATCCCTACCACCAACGAAACCAAGCAGCAAATTTTGCCCACACTGGGAATCGAACCCGAGACCTCTAGGTCTGAGACAGGTGGTATAATCACTCAATCTTCATAAGGTTCATAACTCATTTGTTGGGCTTGGTATAACCTTTTATAACAAGCTACCCTCTTCTTTGCTAGATTTGCCTTTTAATGCGTTTAAAACTAAAGTAAAATCCAACCTTTGTTCAAAGGCATACTATTCCATCAAGGACTACTTAAATGATAAGAATAGTTGGTCGCTGTGATTAACTCAAGACAATGTTTATGTTCTTTCTCCAGAATTAGCTTACCTACTGACAGGTTATATGAGTTTATAGAATGTTTAATTTATTTGACTTTATTAGTCAATTTATTTTATTTTTATTTATTGTTGACATGATCTACTCATTACAATGTTTTCGTATGAGTTGTATTGCAATATGTGGTTAGCTAGCGACCTCGACAATTGATCTTATTATTATTCTTTGCCTGAGCAACCAGCAGCAAGTTCGTCATGCTCCCTTAGATGTCACTGCTTGCGGTAGCGTCGGGGTCGGGTCGCCTCCTTCCCTCTTATATGGCGAGGGGGGTGATGGCTGATCTTTGCGTTATACTCGTGAACGGGTGCTTGTGGTGATTGGTCGTCGTGCTGATCATGGTTTTGTTATTGTTATTAGTAATTAACTGTTTATTTATTTTATACTTCGATGGTCCTAGTTTATCATTTATAACTTCCAGTTACAGCTATATGTCAACTCCCTTAATGCCTGGAGGCTTTTATTTAGATAATATTGTTTACGTTTATTTATTTATTTATTTTTTATTTCTGCCTAAGTATAGTTCTCGATGTTTTTGGTTGGTATATTGGCATGTGCTAGCTGACTTATCTAACTGAACAGACAGCTGTGCTGGGGAGTTTGTTGCACCACTTCTTCTTCCCAGCTAAAAGCACTAGGAAGTGGCGTTTTTGGGGGACTGTCTTATGTAATTTTGACGTTCGAAAAGTGCTGATTCTCAGCCTAGTTTGAATAAATGACTTTTGAATTTGACTGATTTGATTTTTACTTAAAATATTATCATTGTAACCACTAGACCACAGAGGCGGTTAAATCCGCGGCGGTGAATATTATATTTTGAAGCGTTTATGAAGCGATTGATATGTCTAGTTTTGTATAGCGAAGGATTGTTTCTCTTTCACTATCTTGGCTTTAGCTGTCAGCGTCAATCTTCTTCTTCTTTTCTTGTGGTTAGTGACTAACCTGGAAAACTCTGACGGAATAGTCAACTTTTTGTATTGAAGCTACCGAGATGGTCATGTCAATCTTGTTGAAAGTTGCTGTAGAAATATGTCACGCTTTGAAAGCATTATCACTTGTAAAGGCCCTCTTGTCTTTTATCTGTGAAAACTTTCTAAAGTGAAGAATCATCTCAAACATTTAGTGTCTGATTTGCTATTATGTTTAGAAAAAATATCATTGAACATAATATTTTAACCTGAATAAATCATTATTGACAGCACGTAGATTAGGTAATGTTAGTATGGCATGACAAGCCACTTGCGAAAATACGTAAACCACGTGGAACGTTGATACCACGCCATACATAGGTACTTCACATTTTTATTTACGAGTATATGCCTCACAACGTACGATCGATAAGCACTAATCCCAAAGCATTGTAATAAAATCGGAGATAGCTAGTATATGATAGATAGTTCACGGATATATTCTGAATACTTCAGAGCATTATCTACGAGGAAGTGACAGATAGTCTGCAGTTATTACTGATTAGTCAGACGATTACGTCGATGTTGGCTGTAGTCTGAATACACCGTGCGTTGGGCTTAGTCTCATTAATTCCGTCCTTTGCTGGAGCCGCTTTTACCTTCTTCTTGTCCATTAACCTTCATCTTGTCCTTTTATTGACGTGTGTTTGTACAAACCTACTTACAGAAATAAAATTATTTATAATTTATTTATCACTAGCTTCTGCGCGCGACTTTCCGCGAGTCTATAACCTTCCTTAAGAATTGGGCAACCTAATGCAGAAAAACATAATCTAATTCGACAGGCAGTTCCGGAGATTACCCCCTACATACAAACTAACAAACAAACAAATTTTACCCCTTTATACCTAAAATTATTAGTATAGATTTATCAATAACACTTTTGCTAGCGGTCCATTGTGGTGAAGAATGGTGGCGTAACCACCACAGTGACGGCTGTCATGAAAATGATGGCAGCGGGGTGTTGAATTTACGGTGTCAAAAACGCTCTCTAGGAAAACACCCCAACTTACTTTCGTAAGCAACGTTTCAGTGACGTAATTCGGTAAATTGCGGACGCTATGTATTGTGGCGACCACAGTTCTTCTAGGAGACCGTAGCTTAAGTACCAACTTTCATGTTTCTAACTTAAAAAATTACAAACTTACTTACAAACTTTCATCCCCTATTACCTAAACCTCTTTAGGGGTTCAATTTTCGAAAATTCGTCCGTTGTGCTCTCTTGCGTTATAAAAGGATCTTGTGTGCAAAATTTCATGCCTGTTTCTAGACCCAGTGGCTTAGACTTTGCGATGTCTGTCATTGAATTTGGGAACACGCATATCTTCTACTTAATAAAAACCTTAAAAGTACTGAGGAAGGATTTTTGAAAATTATTCCTATAAAGGAGTTAAATAGAGGAAAATGTTGTATCTTTATTATAAGACGTTAAGCTCTTCGTAAAAACTACTCCGGGAAAGTCCTTCACCTTATCAAGGTGATCATCTACAACCGGCGACGATAAATTGCAGTACGGCAGCTATTTCGCCGAAAACAGTAAAGGTTTTATTAACAGCTTTTACAAACAGCCCCCAAATCATAAAGATTCAGTATCAGCTGATGTAGAATACATATAAGATTGCAGTCTTGACTGATAACATGATAGGGAAAGTTATACCGATGTCGACAAACTGCAATCAGACCATTAATCGCTATTTGTTATGGGTAATGACGTTTCCTCCGTATCTTGGTACACGGAAGTAGATTACACTGTTGCAAGTGTTTTTAAAATAATATGATAGTATAAATATTTTGGAAATGATTAAACTAGGTGGCGCATAAGTAATCACGTGATTTCCTAAGGCTATAACTGTTTTGTAAATAAAAAAAAGTCGTTCTGTTTAGTCTAATACTGTTTACTTGAACTTATATATTGTTCTGTTTATGTCGAAAAAATTATATACATATTTTAATTTGCCGCCGCCAGAATTGTCGCACATTTGGGCGCGTTTTACTTATGGCGATAGATTCACCACTTCTTCTACGATGTTCTCTTCTTGTAGAGTATAGCACACCATGATTTTACGATGGGTATTTAAAATTTGTGTAGTTCACTACAAAGTCGCAATCACAGAAATTTCATTAAAAAAAATGACAGGATCTCTTGGGAAGCCAAGAGGTGATAACTAATGCGCCACCTAGTATAAAAATCAACCTTGCACTGTTTGCAAGTACTGCATTGTTAAAGTTGGGAATTATGTTCTTCCCCGTGTCCTTGATAATATAGAAATGACGTACGTTCTTTGCTAATTTATCGTTGTTCTTGCATTGTTGTCGTGTGCACTATTAATTTGTAAAGGCAACTTATATAGGCATACTTGTACTTAACAGTTAAAAAAAAAACTATTCGAGTACCAGAGCTTAATATCCTCTTGACCGTTGGTGGTCTGCCTCATGACCCACGTCAAAATTATGCCGCCAACGGTCAACCTTACAATTTATGAATCATTAACTGCTTTGGAATTCCAAATATTATAGGTAACATATAGAAAATAACATACAATCTATTTCTTATTACAGAGCAAGCCTGGATCCTGTCTCGCAGCAAGACTTTGGAGGGTGAAGCCAAGACCTTTATCGACAACTTCTTGAAGGAGAACTCCAAAATCATCGACTCCACCAAGCTGGTCCAAACTGACTTCTCCGAGGAAGCCTGCAAGTTCACCAGCTCCAGTGTCATGACTGAACAGACTGCCAAGCCCTAAACATTGGACCCTAGAAGAATAAAATAGAACCATAAGACCTTCGTGATATTCTGACCTTATTTTTGATACCTTTGTTATAGGTGTAGCATTTGGAACTCTATTTTGTATGTAGTAGATCGTATTATGTATTGTAGTTTCATCTTATGTATATGTTAGAGTTTCGTATGTACATGTTATTTAGCATTAGTGTCAAAAATGAGGCTACTTTTACATAGTTTTGTTGATGTCAAATTGTAGAGAACTTGAAAAAGCGACGAAATTTTCTCGAATATTTTAGTATCTTCGAATATTATTTTTAACAACAATTGACATATTTAAGTTGATTCAACTTGTTTTTTACAATCTGACGTCAACTTTAGTCTCAGTTTTAACAGTATTATGAAAACCATGTAATGTTTTAAGTTATTTTTTTCACATTTTCTAACTTTTTTTTTCATAGTGATGTATATAGAAAAGCTGTCTAATATCTTTTATAACATTAAGTCTATGAATATTTGGCGTAAGACTAGTGTGTGTCTAGACAAAACGTTATTAGTGAAATATTAATGTACACCAAAAAGCTTCTACGTTGGGATAATTTATTATGATGTTGAAATCAATTTGTCGACCAAACTCAAAGTAATATAACTCCTAATAAAAACCACTATTAGGGATGTGTTTGCGAACTCTAATAAAATTATAATTATAACACAACTAATGATATCCAACCTTTGTCTTTTAAATAACTTTAATTAAATATAATACTGATTGTAATCGGTCTAACGTTTGTGATAAAATTGTTAAGCACTACTGTGTATAGTCTAGGACTATTTATTGGATAATAAACTTTTCTATATAATTTTTTTGTGAATGGTTTCATAAATATTATCTTATCATCATTATCATTTACGGAAGACGTCTGCTACTGGGTATATGTAGACCCCACCTAAGCATTGAAAAATATAATTTATCCCTTATAATATTTTGTGGAATCCTAAGGGCTGCCGTCCACAAATAAGAATAATGAACCATGGAATCGGTTAATATTGCCGAGTTGTCCATAGTAATTTTTTTTTTTTTTTTTTTTTAGTCGACTAATTTATTTTAATAATCAATGCAAATCTACATAACAATATATTAAAACTATTTACACTACGTATTAAAAAACTATACTAACTATACAAATAAATATAAAAAATAATAATAAAAACAAGCGGACACTTAGGCGTCAAAGTATTCGTCCGCATCGCTGTCATTGGAAAACGTGCCCAGAAGACTGGCAGCATTGCCACGTTGAATGGCAATGCTGCCATTCAATATATTTATGTTCGTGCATGTCTGTCCCTAGTTGATAAGGACTCTTTATCCAAGCTAGCGTTTTCGATCGTAAATTCGGTTAGCTATGTAAAAGTTCAGAGGAGCAGTGGTGGCCCAGTGGTAACGGCTTCGACTTACGAGTTGTAGGTCGTGGGTTCGAACCCAAGCAGGCGCTTTACTTTGTGTAAACAATTTCATCACCACTGCTCTCAAAACGGTGAAGGAAAACATCGTGAGGAAACCGGCATATCCTAGAACCAAAAATTCGAAGAAATGTGACATCTACCAACCCGCACTGGGCCCGCGTGGTAGATTACAGCCCACTCCCTCTCACAGAGAGGAGGCCTGTGTCCCAGCAGTGGGGACATCAATAGGCTGATTGATTGATTGATTGAAGTACATAAAAGGTAGTTAATAATAAATATCACCCAGATTTGCTTCTCAATCAATCTGCCTAGCCTTTTCCCAACAATGTTGGGGTCGGGTTCCAACCTAACCACGTGCAGGTGAATACAAGCATTTTACATGGAGCGCAATCCTATCTGACCTCCATAACAGACTGGTTGTCAGACTTTTTGGGCTTCCGATCCAACTACCTGTAAGGACTGTCAAAGATCTATGAAAAACAGCCGGGACCAACGGCTTAACGTGTTTTCCGAGGCACGGAGGATGTTCTGGATATGTGATGGATGGTCACCCATCCATGAACCGACCGCGGTAAGTGTAGCTTAACCTTTGATTAACCCATGCGGCTGTTATTATTTAGCTACGAGCCCCCCATGACTTGCTACCATGACCTGTTAATGTTAACTCTTGTGTCATGATTTCATGAATCAGAAACAAACAATTTAATCTGTTGGATTAAGGTAGGTAATCCTTGTTACGTCGTGCGATATTAATTTTGTTTTAACGTGACGGATTAGGACCACAGACTTAATGTTTTAATTATTTCAAGATTTCTTACAATTGGATAAGTTATTGACGAAAAAGGTTTTTTTCGTGCACAGAGCCTGGTTTTCTTCGGGATAAAGAAAGAAATACATCGCAATGCTATTCCAAACAGGTTTATTAATCACAGTCTAATACAATATCATGTCGGTTTTCACCAGAAGTTGCTGGCACGGAAGTCAATTTCTAGTTTGTGTGTGTAAGCACAGCTGGCGTTTGAGAAATCCTTGAAAACAAAGAACTGTCTGTGTTCAGCCAAGTCAGTGTATTTGGACAATTTGTCTTCAATTTTCTTCAGTAGTTCTTCTTGCAGCTTTTCCTTGTTACGAGTTAGCACCCATGTGAATACAGAAAATGTAGACTATGGTCTAAGATCCGCAGAAGAGTATATCATAACAAATTTTATATATTCAAATATATACAATGTGTTTGGTCTCGGACTGTACAAACTTTAAAGGAAGGTAGTTTGCTCTATTTTATTAATAAAATTATTCTACATGGGGGGTCGGAACCCAACCCCCCCTGAATGGCAGCCATTTTTGCGAGACGTTCTGCGAGACAGTCATCTCGCAGAAGGAAACCACCGCGTCTCACGACTCGGCACTCCCGACCATCGAACGAACGACGGCCGGCAGTGACAAGTCGGCTCCAACTTCTGAAACGAGGGCACGGCGCGGCTCCTCCCACGCGGCACACTCTGCTAATGTAGGCCGCGCCGTGTCCTCCCGACAATGGACGCAGTGGTGACACCGAGCATATGGCTCCCTGTTTATGCGACACAGGTAGGATAAAAATAATCGCCTTCCAACATAGTACTGTTACTTACTCTTGACTTAAAATAAATTTAACTACTTAGTGCTTCTTAGTGGAAAGTGTTTCTCTATACTAACTGAACTCACAAACCTTCACGACAAAGAAGTGTACGGAGTTAACTACTACAACCCATACACTAAGTGTGATTGGTTTTTCTCAGTAGAAATTCCTCATTTTCAGCCGAGTTTTGAGCCTGGTCAACTCGGTTTACCGTACACTAACTGTACCCATGTGTTTCTTATGTTTCGACGGGCGTTGATCGCTGCGATCCTGTTTAAAATTTTGCAGCTATCATCGTTTCCAATATAATTATGTAAATTTATTGTTGTTCCAAAATAACTACTTTACTTTTTACTTCACTATAAGGCTGCCTGTCCACTGGAGCGGAGAGAAGAGGAGCGGAGATGTGTCAATATTAACCAATGGAATCAAAACTCCGCTCCAGAGGTGCGATTTTATTGGTTAATTTTGGCACATCTCCGCTCCTCTCCTCTCCTCTCCGCTCCAGTGGACAGGCAGCCTTACTCTCCAAGATAAGACGTGATGTTTTGGTTTTCTTCAGGATAAAGAAAGAAATAAACTCCAATGCTATTCCAAACAGCTTTTATTAATCACAGTCTAATACAATATCATGTCGGTTTTCACCAGAAATTGTTGGTAAAGAAGTCAGTTTCTTGTTTGTGTGTGTAAGCACAGCTGGCGTTTGAGAAGTCCTTGAAAACAAAGGACTGTCTGTGTTCAGCCAAGTCAGTGTATTTGGACAATTTGTCTTCAATTTTCTTCAGTAGTTCTCCTTGCAGCTTTTCCTTGTTACGAGTTAGCACCCATGTGAATACTGAAAATGTAGATTATGGTCTAAGATCCGTAGAGAAACGACCTTCACCCGTCTGTTTAATTAATGAAAAGTATTTCATAACACATTTTATATGTTCAAATATATACAATGTGTTTGGTCTCGGACTGTACAAACTTTAAGGGAATGTAGATTGCTCTATTTTATCAATAAAATTATTCTACATGGGGGGTCGGAACCCAACTCCCCCTGAATGGCAGCTATTTTTGTATTTTGATCGCATTTTATGAAGCGTGCATACTAAAAGTACTTTAACTTTGGAATGTAATGTCCAATTATAGTAAAAAAAAAATTTAATAAGTGAAAAGTGTTAACAATGGGTTAAATAACTCAAATCCTGACAATAAATGCTGCATCATATTGAAATAAATGCTTGATGTATAATGTATTTTATTGATAAAATAGAGCAAACTACCTTCCCTTGAAGTTTGTACAGTCCGAGACCACACACATTGTATATATCGAGAGTGGGTTAAAAAAAAATCCTGGCCAGACTATGATTGAAACAATATTTTTTATTTCATCTATTCGTTTATGATTAATTCGTTTTTATAACAAATGTTTCTCTTAAAAAGCACTCTTCATTGTTATATCACTTATGACTATTGGGTGCCCGGAACACTGCTCAACTTAGGTGACTAAGTAGTCACTTATTTAGGTAATTAACTCTGAATTGACTAACAATTGGCAAAAGTCGAGTTAGAGCAAAGGTTCTCCTTAAAAAGCTCTTTAAATTGGTGTGTGTCTTGCAATGTTTAAGAAAGAGTCATTTTTTTTTTTTTAATCACAGTCGTAGTGTGTTAGAAAATATATCTGGCTGATATATTTTCTAACATACTAAATTAGATTTAAAATAGTTTTCATCCATTAAACAGATGGGTGAAGGTCGTTCCTCTGCGGATCCTATGCTATTAGTCTGTTTTTATTAGCTGTAAGTCATCCATGTAATAAATAAAGAAGTAAAGAAATAAAGAAATAAAGAAATAAAGAAATAAAGAAATAAAGAAATAAAGAAATAAAGAAATAAAGAAATAAAGAAATAAAGAAATAAAGAAATAAAGAAATAAAGAAATAAAGAAATAAAGAAATAAAGAAATAAAGAAATAAAGAAATAAAGAAATAAAGAAATAAAGAAATAAAGAAATAAAGAAATAAAGAAATAAAGAAATAAAGAAATAAAGAAATAAAGAAATAAAGAAATAAAGAAATAAAGAAATAAAGAAATAAAGAAATAAAGAAATAAAGAAATAAAGAAATAAAGAAATAAAGAAATAAAGAAATAAAGAAATAAAGAAATAAAGAAATAAAGAAATAAAGAAATAAAGAAATAAAGAAATAAAGAAATAAAGAAATAAAGAAATAAAGAAATAAAGAAATAAAGAAATAAAGAAATAAAGAAATAAAGAAAATAAATAAAATATGATATTATTATAAGATCCAAGACAAGTGCCTGTCGTGACATACCGTAGTGCATCCTTATCTTCTCCTTGAGCCACCTGCAAGTGTAAGCGATGGCATAGCCTTCGTAGTCAGTCGACAGGATGAAAAACGGGAACTGGAGTACATTGTCTGAAAACAATATTCAAGGTTTTAACATGCACAAATAAATGTAGGCCCATAACAAGACCCAGGCCAGAGGGATGTTTTTCAATGACCTTTTTAAAATTGTATTCGTCATTTGTCGTGGCTCAATCTTCAAACGTCAATTATTTCATTTAAAAATACGAAGTGTATAGAGTGCCGCGAGTTTCTTGTGGCACTCTAGTGTCACTGCCTCGGCCCGGCTAGGGTGCCGTGAGCGTTGCATTGTCACTGTCACTTGTTATTTAGGTTAGGTTAGGTTAGAAATGTGACCACACAACGCACGAGCCGAGCGAGCGTAGCGAGCGGTGCCGCGGTAGCGGCCGCCGAAGTGCCAGGGTCCGTTTAAGCACAAGAGAATGTAATGTTTTGGGAATGTGGTGTTTTACAGCGATCTAACCTCGACAATCAAACAAAATACCAAGTGACGTGACATAGTGACAGTGACAATGACAATCCAATGCTTGCGGCACTTTGGCCAGGCCGAGGCGGTGTTACTAGGGTGCCTGTAGTGGCACTTTATCCGATAGGGATAGAGTGCTAATGGTGGCACTCTATACACTGCCTTTAAAATAACAAAACTGTAGTGTATACAATGTGTTTGGTCCCGGACTGTACAAACTTTAAGGGAAGGTAGTTTGCTCTATTTTATCAATAAAATTATTCTACATGGGGGGTCGGAACCCAACTCCCCCTGAATGGCAGCCATTTTTGTTTTTTGATCGCATTTTATGAAGCGTGCATACTAAAAGTACTTTAACTTTGGAATTAAATGTCCAATTTTCGTAAAATAAAAACTTTTAATAAGTGAAAAGTGTTAACAATGGGATAAATAACTCAAATATTGACAATAAATGCTGCATCATATTGAAATAAATGCTAAAAGATCAATTTCACGTTAAAATTAACATTGTTTTTTTAGTTTATCAAGGTTATTACAAAATTCATCCCCGAGAACTTTCTTTTTTTATGTACTCGCCTAATAGATGTTTAGTTTACCTAAATAATGATACCAAAAACTCGATTCTATGACAATTGGTTTAAGAGATATTGGTGTTGGAACATAGGCTTGCGTAGGTAGTGAGTTCATAACGATTTGGTTTTTCTGTAGACTTACAATGATGATCAATGATAAACAAGGAACAAATATTAACTATTACTTAATATTTACAAAAGTAGAAAATTCGCCCGCCCCCTCCACCATTTTGAAGGCACGCAGTAGCTCGGATCAGCCATAATTTCTGCTGCAGCAACGCGAAAACGCCCAGCAGCTCTTTTCTGGTGTTGTCCTGGCTCAAAATGAACTTTTTACTTCATCCAACTGCAAAGATAGTCCAATGGCGTTAAGTCTGGTAAACGCGGTGGCTCTTTGGGGTGCGGGTGGTCTTTGGGGATGGATGAAGCCAGTCAACACCTGAGAAGAGCTGCTCGGCGTATTCGCGTTGCTGCAGCAATAATTATGGCTGATCCGAGCTACTGTGTGCCTTCAAAATGGTGGGGGGGGGGGCAAATTTTGTACTTTTGTAAATATTAAATAATAGTTAATGTAAAATCTGGTATTCAGCTGCATCTGGTTAGACTGGAAGCAGCCCCAACAAAGTTGGGAAAAGGCTAGGCAGATAGATGTACTTGTGCTTTGTTTATCATTTTAATGTAAAATACTGGTATTCAGCTGCATCCTGTTAGACTGCAAGCCAATCCTAACATAGTTGGGAAAACGCTTGGCAGATAGATAGTACTTGTTCTTTGTTTATCATTGATCATCATTGTAAAAGTCTACAGAAAAACCAAACCGTTATGACCTCACTACCTACGCAAGCCTATGTTCCAACACCAATATCTCTTAAACCAATTGTCATAGAATCGAGTTTTTGGTATCATTATTTAGGTAAACTAAGCATCTATTAGACGAGTACATAAAAAAAGAAAGATCCTGGGGGTGAATTTTGTAATAACCTTGATAAACTAAAAAAACAATGTTAATTTTAACGTGAAATTGATCTTCTAGCATTTATTTCAATATGATGCAGCATTTATTGTCAATATTTGAGTTATTTATCCCATTGTTACACTTATTAAAAGTTTTTATTTTACGAAAATTGGACATTAAATTCCAAAGTTAAAGTACTTTTAGTATGCACGCTTCATAAAATGCGATCAAAAAACAAAAATGGCTGCCATTCAGGGGGGGTTGGGTTCCGACCCCCCATGTAGAATAATTTTATTGATAAAATACAGCGAACTACCTTCCCTTGAAGTTTGTACAGTCCGAGACCAAACACATTGTATATTTAATAGTTATGTAAACACTATCTCATGCACGTCAGCAGTGAGGTCACTGTCACTTTATGGCGGGAAACGGTTGAAAGTGAAGTGCACCTGCACGAGAGGCATGATGGTCGTGAGCCAGTGAATCAGCTTAAATACGGTATCCACAGGATTTTACAAAATAAAAGGGTTTGTGGCGAAGATAGAGGTTTCGTTTTTTTTTTTTAAAGAATTTGTTTTTCGGTGCGCACCCCAGTTGACGGACGTCAGACTGCTGATGTTAAAAAAAGGTGCGCGTCGTCTGTTAGAATGTTCTAGAAGCGTTCTAGAAGTTCTTAACTCAATTGTTGTAATTTATTTAATAAAAATATACACACATCTATCTAGCTGCACTCGTGCTAGCTCTCGTGTTGTATAATTATAATTCCGTTTTAAACAACGACTACAAAACTACGTATTCGGAAATATGCAAAAAAAAATCTCGTATGCATGGTAATTTTCATATATAATTTAATTAATTCTGAACACATACTCTTAACTCTTCCATTAATCACAACTGCCTCATCTGCACTTATGTACATAATATTAAAATACCATTTATAATCACCATTACAGATTCACTGTGATCTGTTGTCTGTACACAGTACGGTGTATCTTTTGTGCATTTCATATCCCTTAAGTTATCAAAGGCAATTTTTTTTTAGGGTAACATTGGCCACTATTTGGCATGCGAGGTTGCAGATGTAAAATCCAAACCAATACCAATAATGAACTAAACTAACTATATTTATGTACTGTTGTACCTATTTTAGTTGTAATGCATTATGATATATTTTTCAATTAAATTTATCTTTGTTCCTCTTAAACAGAGCACCTGCCATCAAATCTCTACACCACCCTTGGTTGACTGGTAGAGAATGCTTAAGGTATTAAGTCCACTTTTGTACCTTTAGTGCGAAAAGTTTAAATAAATAAATAAACTAAAAATTCTGATAAAAAAGTATGAAAAAAAAAGTATGAAGATGGGTTTGACTTATTCTAACGGAGTGCCGGCTGAAGTCTATCCAATTCATATCTAAGCTGTATAGTTATATACAGATATAACTATAGATGAGAACACTTTAATTTTGAGTGATAGGAGAAGTCGTACAGGAACGGACCTGTTTATTTGTTTTAGTTCCTAACACTAATGATAAGTGCTCGTTAGAATACCTCAACGCCTTGGCTATTCATTGTACACTTCCTGCTCATACCATACCCACTCATGGTTTCACTTGTCTGGACCATTTAATAATAAAATCTGAATAAAAAACAGGTGGCTTCCAACCTGTTTTACTGAAATCTTCAGTTACTGATCATGAAAGTGTTGGAAGTGCTATTAACCAACTCATAAAACTGTAGAGTTTTGTGAGTTCGTTTATAGCACTTTCGAAGCGATTACACGCTAAATGGTGAGAGCGTACGCCCTCAGCAGATTTTTAGGTTGGCCTGCGAGGTGCCACACAGAAAAGAAAATTATTAAAAATACCCACCACCAGCCTCATGACTCATAATAAACACGGCATTTTTCCCTGCATCGAAGGTAGGGTCCACCCTAGCCTGGTACATCTTCTGGGTTCTGTTGCCCTGGTCCACTTGCACATAGGTCTCTTTGTACATATAGCCTATGTTGTCTTCTTGGAATTCAATAGTGGAGCAGTCGTAGATTTCCCGGCCATCACTGGCGTAGCTGGCTACGTTGTACCATAAACCTGAAAACTGTAATAGTTATTTGTTATACAAGAGTGCAAAGTTGCTTTTTAACCGCGTGTTCAATTTTGATGACCGAGCAAGCGAAGGATTCTAAAATTGAATCACGAGCGCAGCGAGTGATTCAAAATTAGAAGCCTGAGCGTTAGCGAGGGAATCAAAAGAGCACGAGGTGAAAAATCTTTGCACTCGAGTGCAACACGTAACTTTTCATTCCACCTCAGCGAGGAAATGACTAAATGCAAAAAAAAAAACGTTTACAATCACAAGATAGGTACACTTTTATTTCAGTTTAGGTATTAATTACTACATTATAACAGGTAAGTATTACAGAATAATCTTTAAATTATAACAAAATAATACTAAGGTATAATTAAGAAAATTTTAAAGTAACGTTGCTACAGTTATTTAAATTGAGTGTAATATTTTTGTTTGGTACTGTAATATTGGTGTTAGTCACTTGTGTACTGTTTTTCGGTAAACTATCTGTCATACTTAATAGTTGTACCGATTCATCGGATTCCCTTGGCGTGAATGTTGGAGAGAGAGGGAGATGGTTAGGTGTTTCATAACGGCTTATTTTTGATGTAGAAGGGCCAGTCCAAGGATCCGATTGAGGCTCTTTCAGTGTAATGGCTCCTACGATGCCTTCACATATTTTAGACTTATTTTGGATGGAATCCTCTATGTATCCCTCTACAACTGCATTGGACTTCCAGCCTCCGTGGCGCTTAAGGGACAGGAGATCAGCTCCGGAATCAGCCAAAAGTGTGGCTGAAGTTCGTCGGAAACAATGACCCGTGTACAACAGGGGTTCTGGAAGTTCAAGAAATGTTGCTATTTCTCGTGGGATACTGCCAATTTTATTAGTACCCATAGGCTGTCTAACACACTTTCCATTGCGATACTGTAGAAAAAATTGATTGATTGGAGTGTTAGGCGGGCGTAAGGCTTGATATTTCTCAACAATCGTTACGTATTCCTTGCGAATGACGAAGTTGCGGTCTCTTTTTGTCTTTGTATTAGGTAAATTAATTAATAGTAAGTCATCTGAATGTTTCTCAATGTTTTTGACATTAAGTTGTGTTAGTTCATTAGTTCGACATGCTCCGTTTATTCCAATAATAAGAACAACCTGTAACGTAAAGAGTATTGTAGTAGATAAATGAATAAAATTGATATGAACGCATAATTATGCCTATCAACATCTACTAAGTATACTATTTAATTGAGATTAATATACTTAAGTAGATACTGAATGTGCAACTGACTTACTTTTGCCGCCAAATATACGGAATCGGGTGCTTCGTTAAGAAACTTTTCAATATCAGATACTGTGAAAACCTTCGATTTTTTTGGTTGATGACCAGATGAGGCTCTTTTTAAAAATGCCACTAATTTAGGATAGGTATCGATATGTTTGTCTTTTTTCATCTTTATTGTTGCTTTTAGCATCGAATACGTACTCCATAGAGTGCTTGCTTTCTTGTTCTCGGATAATTCTATAAAATATGCCAGCAAAACGTTTTCTGAGAAAGTTTTGGCTCCTTTTGCTAGTCGCCACGTGTTGAACATATCGTACTGTTTTAAATACTTCTCGCGTGATTGTTGAGGGAGAAAGCTCATTTGCGCATTATTAACAGTTTCAGTCAATTCTGTTGGCGTCAAGCAAACTTCCTCGTCGCTAGAATCACTCATTTTAGTTTTTTCACTTGTTTTCAAGTTTCTTGTTTTTAATAAAAGGTTTAACAATGACGTGAAAAAATGCCGCGTAAAGAACCGCGTACAAAGCAAATTGAAAAAAGAACACCAAGAAGGTTCCGAGTCTGAGTTTTTAAAAAAATTAAAAAAAAGTTGTATGATATATTCGGCACCATAGAGGTAGCAGTAAATAGGTTTAATGTTTTTTTTAATTCACAAACTTAGTGCACACGATGTTCTAAATTCAATTTACTTTATCCTCTAGCGAATAAAAACGGCTTTTCCACTCAGATATTGAAGATTAAAAATACTCTTTCCGAGATGGTGGGATGAAAAGCAAATTTATTGCAGAAACTGAGCAAATGACAAAGGAATGAGAAAATCTGCCTAGCCTTTTCTCAACTATACTGGGGTCGGACCGTTCCAGTCCTACCGGATGCAGCTGAATACCAGTATTTTACATGGAGCGACTGCCTATCCGACCTTCACAACCCAGTAACTGGGTAATACGATCCCCTTGGTAAGACTGGTTGTCCGACTTTCGGGCTTCAGACGACCCGTAACGACTGTCAAACATACACAAATGACAGCCGGGACCAACGGCTTAACGTGCTTTCCGAGGCACGGACGATTCTCGGTATATAATGATGGTCACCCATCCACAGACCAACCCCGGGAAGCGTAGCTTAACCTGATGGAACAACCCGTGCGGTAGTTATTACTTAGGCACGAGCTCTTCTAAAGGAATGAGAAAATGATAAAGAAAAATACAATAGTTAGTGCAGAAGGAGAGCAGAGGAAAATTGTGTGTTGCTAAGTTTTTGTAGAAAAGTACATAACATCATCATAACATCACGCCTGGATTAAGCAGAGGTGTACCGATAGTACACCCACATTTTGCCAGTTATTTTTAGGTTCCAAGTTAGAGGGGGCGAGCCTATTGCCATCAACCGGGCACAAATCCAGACTCTGGGCTACTACTGTGAAATTCCAGATGGAACACGTTGCCCGACCCGAGAGGGACCTCTCAACAGTAGCTCTTGCTCTTTTACAACTATTTAATTAGGTTATACACTTTAGGTTTCTTGAAGACATTAGACCTTTATGTTTAAAGGCTACAACTGAGTACTGAAACTATGTAAAATTGAAACTAATTATTATACAGGATAATTTTTTAACCAGTGCGCAAACTTACATACAACATATGACTTTACTCATCATTATGAACAACTTTTACTATCAGACCAAACCTGAAATAGCGCAAAAAAAATCACCTGTTCCATACATTTATGTTCGCATAACTCGTTAAAATGTAGGGAACAGCTGATTTTTTTTTCGTGTTTTCAGGTTTGGTCCCATAGTAAAAGTTGTTCATAATGATGAGTAAAATCATGTGTTTAAGTTTGCGCACTGGTTAAAAATTTATCCTGTATATTATATACAGGATGTTAAAGTAATTGCGTGCCATAGCTTCAGGGTGAGTTCAGTATCGATAAAGGAACCCGTAAAAAATAAAAATAAAATACCTTTAAAAAACCGAAAATTATCATAAGATGAACCTAATGTAGTACCTACTAATTAAATAGCGAACTTCGATAACGTCGGGTGAAGGATAGGTAACTAGCTACGTAAATTACAATTCCAAGTATTTCTTCTTCCTACTTTAGCGTGCTTATCTCCTTCAAAATTAAAACCTACAAATTAAAAAAGTTGATCTTGCATTTTTTTTTTTTTATTATATTTATATTTTTCCTTGGTTCCTTTATCGATACTGAACCTACCCTGAAGCTATGGCACGCAATTATTTTAACACCCTGTATAAACGGAGAGAAAAGGAACTAATGAAAGGAAACTGCGGGATGACTTTTTAAGAGACGAATAACTTGTAAAAAAGGTTAGTTAACACTTTTCTTACTCAAATGCCTTTTTCCTGCCCTGGGCCTGCTAATTTTGTATTCTTCATTTTACTACTCACTGTGTGACCTTTATAAGCTTGCTTTACTACCCCAATTAATTTACAAAGGCCATTTTTATAAAGTAAAATAAAAGTACAGAAGATCTTAATCAGTCTATGGTGGTAGATCAATCAGTATATTTCTAGAGGCTATAGGCTCGTGGAGAAAGTCGCGGGCAGATGCTAGAAGTATTACAATTACAAAATTTTAGATATAAATAGTCTGATTTGCTCCCAAAATCCTGCATTGATTTGCTACATGACATGAAATATAAACAACAAAAAAAAACTGAATCTTTACGTCCGACCCCAAACTCACCTTAGTAGGATCCAAATTTTCTTGCAGCTTAATATCAGGGCATTCTCCTGGCAAGGTATACCGCTCCGCTCCAATAACCCCTATCAAACACAGGGAGAGAACGAAAAGTAACATTTTAGAACAACTAGATCGTCCGAGCATGAGACAGCGAATGAGCACTCCCGTCCTACGCGGTAATTATCCAATGTGCCGACCCCAGGCATAAAGACGTTTTATACTGAAATAGACGTAAATTGACCACGTTTTGCGACCTGATGTGGACTTCCTTTCGTTTGATTTGTGTTTCGTGTTCTTTACGTAAGTTTTTGCGTTGCAGGATAGGATGTGGTAATGTACGCTTGTTATACGTAATTGGGTCAGAGTCAGGTAGTGTAAAGTAGATGTACACCTGCCGAAGCTGTGAAATAAAGGACTTTCTATACTTTTTATCACACGGTAAAACTCCAAATTGACTTTTTTACAGTTTGCAACTTGTAACAATCGGTAGCATCAGCATCAAACTCAAACCATTTATTTCAATTAAGAGGGTGCTTCCTAAAAGTTGGCAGTGTCGTAAATAGCTGTCAAATATTTGCCTGTTTCGATTAATTTGGAAATAATACTATAAGGAATGACTGTAGGTAGTTAGTTAGTAAGCCACATTACTTATAATGTGGCTAAGTAACTAACTAGAATATTAATAATGAATTGCAATTAAAACGTTGAAAAAAGGTAAGAAAATACCGTTTTAGGTGAAAAAAGGCATTTGGAAAATTTTCAAATACTTTCTTACATCTAAAACTAACTATTCGGTGTTACGATATTAATTACTGCATTTGATAATCAGTATTCTAGTTCGCTAGTTAGCCACTTTTTTTATTAAAAGCTTTTATTTCCTTACAGAAATATTACCAAATTATCCAAAACAGCGAAATATTTGACATCTATTTGCGACGTGGCCAACTTTCAGAATAAACCCTCTTTAGTCAAAGAGTCGGTCAGTAAGGCAGACACTTAAAGCTAGTTGCCCATTCCAAAACGTAGATCTCTGTGGAGAAGAACGGGCAGAAATCTCCAAGGACACTCTTTTAAATATTATAGATGTAACAAAATCCTGGGTACATTATTCTTGTTGCCTCTATATCTATGTAAACGTAGGTAATAATTTTCTAAATAGTACCTACTTCAATTTATACTCAACTGGTAAGACCCTCGGAATTCATTCACTCAATGATTATAGGAATCTGATAAAACAATCCAGTTTATATCATAAACAGTCTGTACCAGTGCAGCAGTGTCAAGTAGTCCTGAACTCCTGACTTGTTCCTTCTCTTCTCGCCACAGTCTTCTTCTGTCATGGTGAAACCTTGGACTAAACTTGGAGATTTATAGAAAATCTGTCTCCCTCTTTGGGCAGAAAAATAAAACTGTAATTCTAAAATTCTTACAATATCACGCAGACCCCTTTACAATAACAGGGTCAAACCCATATTAACACTTTTAATTCAACAGATTACAAGTTCGCAGAACAGAGAGTCAATAAACAAAACGAATTTTAGTGTTACTAAGAAATGTTTTTCTAATTATTTGTTGTGATAAGTGCGAATAGCACATATTAGGTAGGTAGGAGGAAAAATAGGATGCACACATGAAATTGCTCATTGCTTTGCAGTATTCGAAACAAGGATAGTTAAAGAGGTAGTATTCCAATTGACTTATTGGTAATGGTAGTCTGCAATTGGTAGTACTATATTTTCATTCCTCAGGTTGACGCGAAATCGGGAACGATCTATCGGGACATGTTTTCGTGATAGGTACCAGACTTTAAATAAGTTCCATGTAGAAGACATTACTCTCGACTTCTCGAGTAAACAGGCCTTTTCTAAAAGTAAAATAATAATTCTAAACATTTTTTAAATCAACTTTTGAGAACCAGATATACATATATACCAGTGACCTTGCGTGTCCTGTACTGAGCTCACGCCACGCGTTATACGTCCAGCCAGTAATATTAATTTATTATACATAAAACAAAATATATTTTAATAAAAGTCATATACAAAACCAAATTACAAAAATTAAATTATCTTTAAAATCGAGAGGTTTAAAAAAAATTGCATCTTAGATTTTGCGTGATTCTCAGTTTTTTACCCGCGTTCGACATAAGTTTGTTATTAGAGGAGTATTGACAGTCTTGTTATTATAAATGTTCTCAGAGTAATAAGTTATTACTCTGAGTAATTGTTGATGCATTGAATGTCATTTATGGAAGAAGATTAACAAAACTGGAATGGAACCCAAAATTATTTTGTTGAAGAATGTATTATAATCATAGTCGACATTTGCATTTGAATCACATGGGCATATTTGTGTGTCCAGGGGGCCAAGTCTACTAATTTACAAACGTCACAATGGTCTCTCGATTGTTAGGTTTTGACAGATTTGCCATACAAAACCTGTCAAAAACTCACCATCCCTGCTGAGATCCCTGATCTCTTGACATAAAGAATACTTAGTTAAAGTTCACACGCCAATATTTGAGTTCGTGTTATGTTTATATGTGAGTAGACAGATAATAGTTTTAGTTTGAGTTATTTCATTAAGAGTCTTCCTTGAGTCTAATACGAGTTCAGAGTAATTTTTAACTATTTTAAAGTCTTGTTCACCAATTAAAACACACAGTAGTCACTCATCGTGTAATCCGTAATTTTTGTGTGTATTCCTTGCAGGAGGTCACATCACATGTAGCTCCATCTATTGTTATATGTGTCAAAAATTAAATTGATTCTCAAAAGTTCCTTCTACTATAGACAGGATCCTGTTTTGTTTATTAGCACTCAGAATTCTGAAATTCAAATAAATTTTCCGCGTCACGTCTGATCTGACCGCATTTTTAAATATGACATAAAAAACCGAATTGTTTCAATCTATCTGATTTTCGGAATGTAGTTGAAAGATAGATTTTAGATACCGAAAACACAATTTTCAGAAACCAGTAGCTTCACATATACCCAGTGTTCAAGCAAACTCTATGCGCGCACACACACAAACGTAAACCGCCACCGGCGACGCACACACACTAGTTTGCGCGCCCGCCATCGCACGCGACGCACCGCGCGGAGCTAGCGCCGAGTCTTGTGGAAGCCACCCACCTCGCCACTAAACGTTGTTTTGCTCTGTAAAAATCTAATTCGAAAGTACCTATAATTGTTAAACTAGAGAAATACAACTAGTTTTGCAGCAGTTCAAAGTTTTATTGAAAAATCCACAAGTAGTTCAAACATCCAGGGGACTACTTGAAAATTTAAAAATTATAAAACCCATAGCAACCCGTCTGAAAATCTTGTTTTCTGGTGAACATTGGTCAGTTGATGCGATTAAATCATTTTTCAGAACAAAATGTGCACATTTTATGTGTTTAAAACATTTTGAACGTGTAGCGTTTACACCGCCACATAAGGACTACGCATCAAAGACACACAAATCCTGCTTTGCGAAATTAGAGTTTACCGCGCGCACGACATATATAATACTATCTGAAATCAACTTACGGCAGTCTGGCCGCAGGATCCTCTGTTCCTAATAAGGATGAGTGAACTTTACACCCTGTTCCTCATACCACTAAATTGGTGACCCCGACGTGATGAACGTCAACGCAGCCTTCGTGCAACTACTTCAGCGTGACGTCATCATCACTCCCGCAAGCGTTCGTGAGGCGAGTCACACAGCCAGCCAGCACCCACCTTCGGGTAGCCAGCACCCACCTTCGGCTTCAACGGGTATCCTAACCACCAGCATGCAGTGAACGCGCATTCCTGGTCATCACCCACAGCCACAACCCGGCGCTGTCATCACCCTCAGCATCATCACCCCGATTCACTGGGGTATCACCGCAATCACCTAAATCACCGCAATCACCTCAATCACCGCAATCATCACAATTACCACTATCGCCGCAATCACCGCTGACAGTACCGACTCATCGTGAACTGTGCGGCACCCGGTTCCGATTCACTGGAACCATAGCTGGCACTGTGAAGCATCGCAAGATACAAGACTCAGCCCACTATCGACCTCCGGTCTCCGGAGGGGCGTGATGTAGCGGTTACACCGCCACATACGAACTACGCAGGAAAGACAAACACAAATCCTGTATCGCGAAAATCACAAATATTCGCAACATTTTTTCTGAAAAATGACGCGAGACTGACTTTTGATAATTTTTTTACAAGAACTACCTTTGATTTTGATAATTTAAAAATATCATCAACATTGTTATTATGGTCTACTTGCATGTAGCTATACCACTTTTTTCAACTTCGATACAAAAAACTATATTTTTTTAAAACCCTGTATGTAATGTATTTTTTCCTATTATTTAGCAAACCATATCAAGAAATAAAAAAATCACACATTAGTCTTCAGCTGCTTTGAAATAAAATCAAAATTTTATTTTGTGATTATACAATATTTTCATTAACTAAATCAAAGGCGAAATAAACCATATTATTTTCGAGAGCACAAAACTGATGCAAATATTAACAGGTGCTGTGACTGACAAGAATGGTTTAACACCACGAAAATGCTAACATAGACTTTAATGTTTCAATTATTTCATGATTTCACAATAAGATAAGTTAGTGACGAAAAAGGGAATTTTAAATTCGAAATTCGTGCACGTAGCCTGGGTTTCTTCGGGATACATAAAGAAATAAATTTCAATGCTATTCCAAACACCTTTATTAATCACAGTCTAATACAATAATTATCATGCCGGTTTTCACCAGAAATTGCTGGTAAAGAAGTCAGTTTCTAGTTTGTGTGTGTAACTCGAAAGCTGGGGCTACATTTGTCGCGTTATCGCGAACTAAACTTCGCGCGCTCTCTCTCGCACGCCGCTCGACGTTATATATATAATTATAAGGATGTGTTCTATAGTAATTAATAATTTTTTTTTAAATAATTCGTCTCTCGCGGGTTTCATAGCACTGTTTCTGCATCATAATTAACGATGAGTTCCAAATATTTTTTAATTGCTCCAATTCGTAATTAGGTACTTATGCTACGGCTACACTGTCACGTTATCGCGATCTTTACTTCGTTCGCACTCTGTTGCTCAGCGAGACGTCGAGCGGTGTGTGAGGGAGAGCGCGCGAAGTAAAGTTCGCGATAACGTGACAGTGTAGCCGTAGCATTACGACAAAATTTTTATATTATAGGTACTTACGCAAAATATGCGCTTTGAGATGAAGTTACGTGTTGCAAGACAAATACATGCAAAACGCTCGACGTCTCGCTGTAAACAAAGAGTGCGCGAAGTGTGGCCAGCAGCACGAACTCTGTCGCGATAAAACCCTTTGATGTTCAGTAATTTACCGACAGCCGCGCGAAGGCTTCAAGTTCAAGTGAATGATTCGCGATGTGACGAATTGCTTGTCCAGACGTGTCGCGACAGCGCGAATCTTCGCTTTATCGTACCAGTGTAGCCGTAGCATTACAAATAATCCGTTTTTCGGTCCGCACCCCAGTTGGCGACCGTCAGACGGCTGATGTCAAAAAAAAGGTGCGTGTCGTCTAGTAGAATGTTCTAGAAACGTTCTAGAAGTTCTTAACTCAATTGTTGTAATTTACTTAATCAAAATATACACAATCATCTATCTTGTATTTCAGCTGCACTTTTATATTGTATAATTATAATTCCGTTTTAATAAACAACGAATACAAAACTACACTACCAGAAATATGCTCCAAAAATGCATGCAACGCATTGTAGTTCTCAATTTAATTAATTCTGGACATACACTCACCAAACATGTACAGTTCTCAATCACAACTACCTCATCTGCACTTACGTACATTATATTACAACAACATTTACAATCACCATTATAGATTCACTGTGATCTGTTGTCTGTACCCAGTACGATGTATCTTTTGTGCATTTCATATCCCTTAAGTCATCCTTGAGAGGTCGTGTACGAAATCGACTGATTTTGATCAATTTTGTTCATTCGTTGTAATCATGTCAATTTCCATTGTAATTATGTCAATATATTGTTGTTTCAAAACTAAAACTTTTACTTTTCACTTTACTTTACCTCTCCAGGAAATTAAGACGTGATGTTAAGAGGCCATGCACGAAATGGATTGATTTTGATTAATTTTGTTCATTGGTTGTAGAAAGGGGAAAAGAATTTAAACAAAACTATTTGTGAAAGTCGAGTTCTTTGTTTTCCATGTGGCTGAAAGGGATTTTTCAAATATGTATGTTAAGTATTCATGGAAAATCACAAATATTTGCAACAACTTTTACGAAAAATGACGCGAGCCTGATGTTTGATCACTTTTTTACAAGAAACTACTTTAGATTTTGAACATTGTGGCATTCTGCAGTGCAGAACCACAATTTTTAGTCTACTTTTATGTTTTTAAGCTACTATATTAAACAATTCCCCTTTTTGATATCGTACCTATTGAAATCCATCATCATTCATGTAAACGTCCTTGTATTTATTCTTAATCACACTATACCTGTAATAGCATACTTTTATATTTTTTGATTGTTTTAGCATCTAAATTCTATCTTATACTATTTATTCATTTCCTTTTGTAAAAATGTTAGAATATTTTATATCCTAACATTTTAATTGAAAGCTGTCATCTCTCTTATTTACTTTTCTTAACCATAGACATAATGTGCTATTGAACTTTATCTTCTTCTAAACCTATTATAAAGCAGGTGAATACACTGTAATGTTTGCAATAAGGACAGTTATAGCATATCACTCTGTAACCCGTTTTTATCCGTTCTGGCCATCATTCAATTAAGAATTAACTTGATAGATGTTTGAAATGTTTTAAAATATGACACAGAACGATAAAAACAGGTTCTTTGCTTTTACAGTGTTGAAGTTTGGCTCTAGCCGTGAGACGTGTTATTTTTACCTTGAATCTAATTTTCTACTTGAATCTTAGCCTGATTAGTTCAGTGTACTCGTAACTAGCATAATACTGTGTGTAATCTAAACTATTGTGTAACCGTGTTTACAATCAATAAACTTTTGGTGTATCAGTGTCTACCCGGCTTTTGTAACCGTGTTTACAATCAATAAACTTTTGGTGTATCAGTGTCTACCCGGCTTATCATTTTACCGACTCTCTCGCCTAGCCTCATAGAGGGCCCTACACTAGCCATCTGGTCGCGTGGCGCAAGACGCCACGCCTCAAACGTCACACTACCTGAATGAGAGAGCTCGATGCGACGTCAAGTGACGCGACGCCAGGCGCAATTGCCCTCCGAGAGTCACCTCCGAGAGTGACCTCACAACACGACGTCACGAGTGACGCCGACGCGTCCCTCCCGGTAGCGTGAGGCTCTACGAAGTGCCTCCGCTTTGTAACTACCTCTCACCTCTCCATCCAACAGAGTAGAGGAACCTCCTGCTCGGCGTGCTACGCAGTAGCCCGGCTCCTCTGCACTCTCTGCCTACCTGCCTGCCTGCCTGCTTACCTGTCTGCCTACCAACACCTCAGCCTGGACTTGACCCCGCCTATCCTGAGCATCCCACATCGTGTGAAGCCGACCTCTTAACCCTCTTTACCTTTTATACCCTAACTATATTCTAGACCTTAACCTTAACCTTTTTATTTTAATTGTTACAACATTTAAAAATATCAACATCGATATATGGTCTACTTGCATGTGGCTGAACCAATTATTTCAATTTCGATACAAAACATAGCAGAAAAATTATATTGAAAAGCCATTTTTTTTTTAAACCCTGTCAGTAATGTATTTTTTTCTATTATTTAGCAAACCTTATCAAGAAATTTTAAAATCACACATTAGTCTTCAGTGATGTTTGAAATAAAAGCAAAATTTTATTTTATGGGTATACAAAAGTAAATCAAAGGCGAAATGTTAACAGGTGCTGTGACTGACATGAAAGGTTTAGCACCACGAAAACTACATTTATACTACAACAGACTTAAAAAAAAATCGTTGTTTCAATTATTTCAAAATTTCTTACAATTTGATAAGTTATTGACGAAAAAGGGTTTTTTTCGTGCACAGAGCTTGGTTTTCTTCGGGATACAGAAATAAATACATTTCAATGCTATTCCAAACAGGTTTATTAATCACAGTCTAATACAATAATATCATGTCGGTTTTCACCAGAAGTTGCTGGCACGGAAGTCAGTTTCTAGTTTGTGTGTGTAAGCACAGCTGGCGTCTGAGAAGTCCTTGAATACAAAGGACTGTCTGTGTTCAGCCAAGTCAGTGTATTTGGACAATTTGTCTTCAATTTTCTTCAGTAGTTCTTCTTGCAGCTTTTCCTTGTTACGAGTTAGCACCCATGTGAATACAGAAAATGTAGACTATGGTCTAAGATCCGCAGAAGAGTATATCATAACAAATTTTATATATTCAAATATATACAATGTGTTTGGTCTCGGACTGTACAAACTTTAAAGGAAGGTAGTTTGCTCTATTTTATTAATAAAATTATTCTACATGGGGGGTCGGAACCCAACCCCCCCTGAATGGCAGCCATTTTTGCGAGACGTTCTGCGAGACAGTCATCTCGCAGAAGGAAACCACCGCGTCTCACGACTCGGCACTCCCGACCATCGAACGAACGACGGCCGGCAGTGACAAGTCGGCTCCAACTTCTGAAACGAGGGCACGGCGCGGCTCCTCCCACGCGGCACACTCTGCTAATGTAGGCCGCGCCGTGTCCTCCCGACAATGGACGCAGTGGTGACACCGAGCATATGGCTCCCTGTTTATGCGACACAGGTAGGATAAAAATAATCGCCTTCCAACATAGTACTGTTACTTACTCTTGACTTAAAATAAATTTAACTACTTAGTGCTTCTTAGTGGAAAGTGTTTCTCTATACTAACTGAACTCACAAACCTTCACGACAAAGAAGTGTACGGAGTTAACTACTACAACCCATACACTAAGTGTGATTGGTTTTTCTCAGTAGAAATTCCTCATTTTCAGCCGAGTTTTGAGCCTGGTCAACTCGGTTTACCGTACACTAACTGTACCCATGTGTTTCTTATGTTTCGACGGGCGTTGATCGCTGCGATCCTGTTTAAAATTTTGCAGCTATCATCGTTTCCAATATAATTATGTAAATTTATTGTTGTTCCAAAATAACTACTTTACTTTTTACTTCACTATAAGGCTGCCTGTCCACTGGAGCGGAGAGAAGAGGAGCGGAGATGTGTCAATATTAACCAATGGAATCAAAACTCCGCTCCAGAGGTGCGATTTTATTGGTTAATTTTGGCACATCTCCGCTCCTCTCCTCTCCTCTCCGCTCCAGTGGACAGGCAGCCTTACTCTCCAAGATAAGACGTGATGTTTTGGTTTTCTTCAGGATAAAGAAAGAAATAAACTCCAATGCTATTCCAAACAGCTTTTATTAATCACAGTCTAATACAATATCATGTCGGTTTTCACCAGAAATTGTTGGTAAAGAAGTCAGTTTCTTGTTTGTGTGTGTAAGCACAGCTGGCGTTTGAGAAATCCTTGAAAACAAAGGACTGTCTGTGTTCAGCCAAGTCAGTGTATTTGGACAATTTGTCTTCAATTTTCTTCAGTAGTTCTCCTTGCAGCTTTTCCTTGTTACGAGTTAGCACCCATGTGAATACTGAAAATGTAGATTATGGTCTAAGATCCGTAGAGAAACGACCTTCACCCGTCTGTTTAATTAATGAAAAGTATTTCATAACACATTTTATATGTTCAAATATATACAATGTGTTTGGTCTCGGACTGTACAAACTTTAAGGGAATGTAGATTGCTCTATTTTATCAATAAAATTATTCTACATGGGGGGTCGGAACCCAACTCCCCCTGAATGGCAGCTATTTTTGTATTTTGATCGCATTTTATGAAGCGTGCATACTAAAAGTACTTTAACTTTGGAATGTAATGTCCAATTATAGTAAAAAAAAAATTTAATAAGTGAAAAGTGTTAACAATGGGTTATAACTCAAATCCTGACAATAAATGCTGCATCATATTGAAATAAATGCTTGATGTATAATGTATTTTATTGATAAAATAGAGCAAACTACCTTCCCTTGAAGTTTGTACAGTCCGAGACCACACACATTGTATATATCGAGAGTGGGTTAAAAAAAAATCCTGGCCAGACTATGATTGAAACAATATTTTTTATTTCATCTATTCGTTTATGATTAATTCGTTTTTATAACAAATGTTTCTCTTAAAAAGCACTCTTCATTGTTATATCACTTATGACTATTGGGTGCCCGGAACACTGCTCAACTTAGGTGACTAAGTAGTCACTTATTTAGGTAATTAACTCTGAATTGACTAACAATTGGCAAAAGTCGAGTTAGAGCAAAGGTTCTCCTTAAAAAGCTCTTTAAATTGGTGTGTGTCTTGCAATGTTTAAGAAAGAGTCATTTTTTTTTTTTTAATCACAGTCGTAGTGTGTTAGAAAATATATCTGGCTGATATATTTTCTAACATACTAAATTAGATTTAAAATAGTTTTCATCCATTAAACAGATGGGTGAAGGTCGTTCCTCTGCGGATCCTATGCTATTAGTCTGTTTTTATTAGCTGTAAGTCATCCATGTAATAAATAAAGAAGTAAAGAAATAAAGAAATAAAGAAATAAAGAAATAAAGAAATAAAGAAATAAAGAAATAAAGAAATAAAGAAATAAAGAAATAAAGAAATAAAGAAATAAAGAAATAAAGAAATAAAGAAATAAAGAAATAAAGAAATAAAGAAATAAAGAAATAAAGAAATAAAGAAATAAAGAAATAAAGAAATAAAGAAATAAAGAAATAAAGAAATAAAGAAATAAAGAAATAAAGAAATAAAGAAATAAAGAAATAAAGAAATAAAGAAATAAAGAAATAAAGAAATAAAGAAATAAAGAAATAAAGAAATAAAGAAATAAAGAAATAAAGAAATAAAGAAATAAAGAAATAAAGAAATAAAGAAATAAAGAAATAAAGAAATAAAGAAATAAAGAAATAAAGAAATAAAGAAATAAAGAAATAAAGAAATAAAGAAATAAAGAAATAAAGAAATAAAGAAATAAAGAAATAAAGAAATAAAGAAATAAAGAAATAAAGAAATAAAGAAATAAAGAAATAAAGAAATAAAGAAATAAAGAAATAAAGAAATAAAGAAATAAAGAAATAAAGAAATAAAGAAATAAAGAAATAAAGAAATAAAGAAATAAAGAAATAAAGAAATAAAGAAATAAAGAAATAAAGAAATAAAGAAATAAAGAAATAAAGAAATAAAGAAATAAAGAAATAAAGAAATAAAGAAATAAAGAAATAAAGAAAATAAATAAAATATGATATTATTATAAGATCCAAGACAAGTGCCTGTCGTGACATACCGTAGTGCATCCTTATCTTCTCCTTGAGCCACCTGCAAGTGTAAGCGATGGCATAGCCTTCGTAGTCAGTCGACAGGATGAAAAACGGGAACTGGAGTACATTGTCTGAAAACAATATTCAAGGTTTTAACATGCACAAATAAATGTAGGCCCATAACAAGACCCAGGCCAGAGGGATGTTTTTCAATGACCTTTTTAAAATTGTATTCGTCATTTGTCGTGGCTCAATCTTCAAACGTCAATTATTTCATTTAAAAATACGAAGTGTATAGAGTGCCGCGAGTTTCTTGTGGCACTCTAGTGTCACTGCCTCGGCCCGGCTAGGGTGCCGTGAGCGTTGCATTGTCACTGTCACTTGTTATTTAGGTTAGGTTAGGTTAGAAATGTGACCACACAACGCACGAGCCGAGCGAGCGTAGCGAGCGGTGCCGCGGTAGCGGCCGCCGAAGTGCCAGGGTCCGTTTAAGCACAAGAGAATGTAATGTTTTGGGAATGTGGTGTTTTACAGCGATCTAACCTCGACAATCAAACAAAATACCAAGTGACGTGACATAGTGACAGTGACAATGACAATCCAATGCTTGCGGCACTTTGGCCGGGCCGAGGCGGTGTTACTAGGGTGCCTGTAGTGGCACTTTATCCGATAGGGATAGAGTGCTAATGGTGGCACTCTATACACTGCCTTTAAAATAACAAAACTGTAGTGTATACAATGTGTTTGGTCCCGGACTGTACAAACTTTAAGGGAAGGTAGTTTGCTCTATTTTATCAATAAAATTATTCTACATGGGGGGTCGGAACCCAACCCCCCCTGAATGGCAGCCATTTTTGTTTTTTGATCGCATTTTATGAAGCGTGCATACTAAAAGTACTTTAACTTTGGAATTAAATGTCCAATTTTCGTAAAATAAAAACTTTTAATAAGTGAAAAGTGTTAACAATGGGATAAATAACTCAAATATTGACAATAAATGCTGCATCATATTGAAATAAATGCTAAAAGATCAATTTCACGTTAAAATTAACATTGTTTTTTTAGTTTATCAAGGTTATTACAAAATTCATCCCCGAGAACTTTCTTTTTTTATGTACTCGCCTAATAGATGTTTAGTTTACCTAAATAATGATACCAAAAACTCGATTCTATGACAATTGGTTTAAGAGATATTGGTGTTGGAACATAGGCTTGCGTAGGTAGTGAGTTCATAACGATTTGGTTTTTCTGTAGACTTACAATGATGATCAATGATAAACAAGGAACAAATATTAACTATTACTTAATATTTACAAAAGTAGAAAATTCGCCCGCCCCCTCCACCATTTTGAAGGCACGCAGTAGCTCGGATCAGCCATAATTTCTGCTGCAGCAACGCGAAAACGCCCAGCAGCTCTTTTCTGGTGTTGACCTGGCTCAAAATGAACTTTTTACTTCATCCAACTGCAAAGATAGTCCAATGGCGTTAAGTCTGGTAAACGCGGTGGCTCTTTGGGGTGCGGGTGGTCTTTGGGGATGGATGAAGCCAGTCAACACCTGAGAAGAGCTGCTCGGCGTATTCGCGTTGCTGCAGCAATAATTATGGCTGATCCGAGCTACTGTGTGCCTTCAAAATGGTGGGGGGGGGGGCAAATTTTGTACTTTTGTAAATATTAAATAATAGTTAATGTAAAATCTGGTATTCAGCTGCATCTGGTTAGACTGGAAGCAGCCCCAACAAAGTTGGGAAAAGGCTAGGCAGATAGATGTACTTGTGCTTTGTTTATCATTTTAATGTAAAATACTGGTATTCAGCTGCATCCTGTTAGACTGCAAGCCAATCCTAACATAGTTGGGAAAACGCTTGGCAGATAGATAGTACTTGTTCTTTGTTTATCATTGATCATCATTGTAAAAGTCTACAGAAAAACCAAACCGTTATGACCTCACTACCTACGCAAGCCTATGTTCCAACACCAATATCTCTTAAACCAATTGTCATAGAATCGAGTTTTTGGTATCATTATTTAGGTAAACTAAGCATCTATTAGACGAGTACATAAAAAAAGAAAGATCCTGGGGGTGAATTTTGTAATAACCTTGATAAACTAAAAAAACAATGTTAATTTTAACGTGAAATTGATCTTCTAGCATTTATTTCAATATGATGCAGCATTTATTGTCAATATTTGAGTTATTTATCCCATTGTTACACTTATTAAAAGTTTTTATTTTACGAAAATTGGACATTAAATTCCAAAGTTAAAGTACTTTTAGTATGCACGCTTCATAAAATGCGATCAAAAAACAAAAATGGCTGCCATTCAGGGGGGGTTGGGTTCCGACCCCCCATGTAGAATAATTTTATTGATAAAATACAGCGAACTACCTTCCCTTGAAGTTTGTACAGTCCGAGACCAAACACATTGTATATTTAATAGTTATGTAAACACTATCTCATGCACGTCAGCAGTGAGGTCACTGTCACTTTATGGCGGGAAACGGTTGAAAGTGAAGTGCACCTGCACGAGAGGCATGATGGTCGTGAGCCAGTGAATCAGCTTAAA
This sequence comes from Conistra vaccinii, assembly GCA_948150665.1. NCBI lineage: Eukaryota > Metazoa > Arthropoda > Insecta > Lepidoptera > Noctuidae > Conistra > Conistra vaccinii. The sequence continues at coordinate 18,794,245 of OX411326.1, forward strand.
TACGGTATCCACAGGATTTTACAAAATAAAAGGGTTTGTGGCGAAGATAGAGGTTTCGTTTTTTTTTTTTAAAGAATTTGTTTTTCGGTGCGCACCCCAGTTGACGGACGTCAGACTGCTGATGTTAAAAAAAGGTGCGCGTCGTCTGTTAGAATGTTCTAGAAGCGTTCTAGAAGTTCTTAACTCAATTGTTGTAATTTATTTAATAAAAATATACACACATCTATCTAGCTGCACTCGTGCTAGCTCTCGTGTTGTATAATTATAATTCCGTTTTAAACAACGACTACAAAACTACGTATTCGGAAATATGCAAAAAAAAATCTCGTATGCATGGTAATTTTCATATATAATTTAATTAATTCTGAACACATACTCTTAACTCTTCCATTAATCACAACTGCCTCATCTGCACTTATGTACATAATATTAAAATACCATTTATAATCACCATTACAGATTCACTGTGATCTGTTGTCTGTACACAGTACGGTGTATCTTTTGTGCATTTCATATCCCTTAAGTTATCAAAGGCAATTTTTTTTTAGGGTAACATTGGCCACTATTTGGCATGCGAGGTTGCAGATGTAAAATCCAAACCAATACCAATAATGAACTAAACTAACTATATTTATGTACTGTTGTACCTATTTTAGTTGTAATGCATTATGATATATTTTTCAATTAAATTTATCTTTGTTCCTCTTAAACAGAGCACCTGCCATCAAATCTCTACACCACCCTTGGTTGACTGGTAGAGAATGCTTAAGGTATTAAGTCCACTTTTGTACCTTTAGTGCGAAAAGTTTAAATAAATAAATAAACTAAAAATTCTGATAAAAAAGTATGAAAAAAAAAGTATGAAGATGGGTTTGACTTATTCTAACGGAGTGCCGGCTGAAGTCTATCCAATTCATATCTAAGCTGTATAGTTATATACAGATATAACTATAGATGAGAACACTTTAATTTTGAGTGATAGGAGAAGTCGTACAGGAACGGACCTGTTTATTTGTTTTAGTTCCTAACACTAATGATAAGTGCTCGTTAGAATACCTCAACGCCTTGGCTATTCATTGTACACTTCCTGCTCATACCATACCCACTCATGGTTTCACTTGTCTGGACCATTTAATAATAAAATCTGAATAAAAAACAGGTGGCTTCCAACCTGTTTTACTGAAATCTTCAGTTACTGATCATGAAAGTGTTGGAAGTGCTATTAACCAACTCATAAAACTGTAGAGTTTTGTGAGTTCGTTTATAGCACTTTCGAAGCGATTACACGCTAAATGGTGAGAGCGTACGCCCTCAGCAGATTTTTAGGTTGGCCTGCGAGGTGCCACACAGAAAAGAAAATTATTAAAAATACCCACCACCAGCCTCATGACTCATAATAAACACGGCATTTTTCCCTGCATCGAAGGTAGGGTCCACCCTAGCCTGGTACATCTTCTGGGTTCTGTTGCCCTGGTCCACTTGCACATAGGTCTCTTTGTACATATAGCCTATGTTGTCTTCTTGGAATTCAATAGTGGAGCAGTCGTAGATTTCCCGGCCATCACTGGCGTAGCTGGCTACGTTGTACCATAAACCTGAAAACTGTAATAGTTATTTGTTATACAAGAGTGCAAAGTTGCTTTTTAACCGCGTGTTCAATTTTGATGACCGAGCAAGCGAAGGATTCTAAAATTGAATCACGAGCGCAGCGAGTGATTCAAAATTAGAAGCCTGAGCGTTAGCGAGGGAATCAAAAGAGCACGAGGTGAAAAATCTTTGCACTCGAGTGCAACACGTAACTTTTCATTCCACCTCAGCGAGGAAATGACTAAATGCAAAAAAAAAAACGTTTACAATCACAAGATAGGTACACTTTTATTTCAGTTTAGGTATTAATTACTACATTATAACAGGTAAGTATTACAGAATAATCTTTAAATTATAACAAAATAATACTAAGGTATAATTAAGAAAATTTTAAAGTAACGTTGCTACAGTTATTTAAATTGAGTGTAATATTTTTGTTTGGTACTGTAATATTGGTGTTAGTCACTTGTGTACTGTTTTTCGGTAAACTATCTGTCATACTTAATAGTTGTACCGATTCATCGGATTCCCTTGGCGTGAATGTTGGAGAGAGAGGGAGATGGTTAGGTGTTTCATAACGGCTTATTTTTGATGTAGAAGGGCCAGTCCAAGGATCCGATTGAGGCTCTTTCAGTGTAATGGCTCCTACGATGCCTTCACATATTTTAGACTTATTTTGGATGGAATCCTCTATGTATCCCTCTACAACTGCATTGGACTTCCAGCCTCCGTGGCGCTTAAGGGACAGGAGATCAGCTCCGGAATCAGCCAAAAGTGTGGCTGAAGTTCGTCGGAAACAATGACCCGTGTACAACAGGGGTTCTGGAAGTTCAAGAAATGTTGCTATTTCTCGTGGGATACTGCCAATTTTATTAGTACCCATAGGCTGTCTAACACACTTTCCATTGCGATACTGTAGAAAAAATTGATTGATTGGAGTGTTAGGCGGGCGTAAGGCTTGATATTTCTCAACAATCGTTACGTATTCCTTGCGAATGACGAAGTTGCGGTCTCTTTTTGTCTTTGTATTAGGTAAATTAATTAATAGTAAGTCATCTGAATGTTTCTCAATGTTTTTGACATTAAGTTGTGTTAGTTCATTAGTTCGACATGCTCCGTTTATTCCAATAATAAGAACAACCTGTAACGTAAAGAGTATTGTAGTAGATAAATGAATAAAATTGATATGAACGCATAATTATGCCTATCAACATCTACTAAGTATACTATTTAATTGAGATTAATATACTTAAGTAGATACTGAATGTGCAACTGACTTACTTTTGCCGCCAAATATACGGAATCGGGTGCTTCGTTAAGAAACTTTTCAATATCAGATACTGTGAAAACCTTCGATTTTTTTGGTTGATGACCAGATGAGGCTCTTTTTAAAAATGCCACTAATTTAGGATAGGTATCGATATGTTTGTCTTTTTTCATCTTTATTGTTGCTTTTAGCATCGAATACGTACTCCATAGAGTGCTTGCTTTCTTGTTCTCGGATAATTCTATAAAATATGCCAGCAAAACGTTTTCTGAGAAAGTTTTGGCTCCTTTTGCTAGTCGCCACGTGTTGAACATATCGTACTGTTTTAAATACTTCTCGCGTGATTGTTGAGGGAGAAAGCTCATTTGCGCATTATTAACAGTTTCAGTCAATTCTGTTGGCGTCAAGCAAACTTCCTCGTCGCTAGAATCACTCATTTTAGTTTTTTCACTTGTTTTCAAGTTTCTTGTTTTTAATAAAAGGTTTAACAATGACGTGAAAAAATGCCGCGTAAAGAACCGCGTACAAAGCAAATTGAAAAAAGAACACCAAGAAGGTTCCGAGTCTGAGTTTTTAAAAAAATTAAAAAAAAGTTGTATGATATATTCGGCACCATAGAGGTAGCAGTAAATAGGTTTAATGTTTTTTTTAATTCACAAACTTAGTGCACACGATGTTCTAAATTCAATTTACTTTATCCTCTAGCGAATAAAAACGGCTTTTCCACTCAGATATTGAAGATTAAAAATACTCTTTCCGAGATGGTGGGATGAAAAGCAAATTTATTGCAGAAACTGAGCAAATGACAAAGGAATGAGAAAATCTGCCTAGCCTTTTCTCAACTATACTGGGGTCGGACCGTTCCAGTCCTACCGGATGCAGCTGAATACCAGTATTTTACATGGAGCGACTGCCTATCCGACCTTCACAACCCAGTAACTGGGTAATACGATCCCCTTGGTAAGACTGGTTGTCCGACTTTCGGGCTTCAGACGACCCGTAACGACTGTCAAACATACACAAATGACAGCCGGGACCAACGGCTTAACGTGCTTTCCGAGGCACGGACGATTCTCGGTATATAATGATGGTCACCCATCCACAGACCAACCCCGGGAAGCGTAGCTTAACCTGATGGAACAACCCGTGCGGTAGTTATTACTTAGGCACGAGCTCTTCTAAAGGAATGAGAAAATGATAAAGAAAAATACAATAGTTAGTGCAGAAGGAGAGCAGAGGAAAATTGTGTGTTGCTAAGTTTTTGTAGAAAAGTACATAACATCATCATAACATCACGCCTGGATTAAGCAGAGGTGTACCGATAGTACACCCACATTTTGCCAGTTATTTTTAGGTTCCAAGTTAGAGGGGGCGAGCCTATTGCCATCAACCGGGCACAAATCCAGACTCTGGGCTACTACTGTGAAATTCCAGATGGAACACGTTGCCCGACCCGAGAGGGACCTCTCAACAGTAGCTCTTGCTCTTTTACAACTATTTAATTAGGTTATACACTTTAGGTTTCTTGAAGACATTAGACCTTTATGTTTAAAGGCTACAACTGAGTACTGAAACTATGTAAAATTGAAACTAATTATTATACAGGATAATTTTTTAACCAGTGCGCAAACTTACATACAACATATGACTTTACTCATCATTATGAACAACTTTTACTATCAGACCAAACCTGAAATAGCGCAAAAAAAATCACCTGTTCCATACATTTATGTTCGCATAACTCGTTAAAATGTAGGGAACAGCTGATTTTTTTTTCGTGTTTTCAGGTTTGGTCCCATAGTAAAAGTTGTTCATAATGATGAGTAAAATCATGTGTTTAAGTTTGCGCACTGGTTAAAAATTTATCCTGTATATTATATACAGGATGTTAAAGTAATTGCGTGCCATAGCTTCAGGGTGAGTTCAGTATCGATAAAGGAACCCGTAAAAAATAAAAATAAAATACCTTTAAAAAACCGAAAATTATCATAAGATGAACCTAATGTAGTACCTACTAATTAAATAGCGAACTTCGATAACGTCGGGTGAAGGATAGGTAACTAGCTACGTAAATTACAATTCCAAGTATTTCTTCTTCCTACTTTAGCGTGCTTATCTCCTTCAAAATTAAAACCTACAAATTAAAAAAGTTGATCTTGCATTTTTTTTTTTTTATTATATTTATATTTTTCCTTGGTTCCTTTATCGATACTGAACCTACCCTGAAGCTATGGCACGCAATTATTTTAACACCCTGTATAAACGGAGAGAAAAGGAACTAATGAAAGGAAACTGCGGGATGACTTTTTAAGAGACGAATAACTTGTAAAAAAGGTTAGTTAACACTTTTCTTACTCAAATGCCTTTTTCCTGCCCTGGGCCTGCTAATTTTGTATTCTTCATTTTACTACTCACTGTGTGACCTTTATAAGCTTGCTTTACTACCCCAATTAATTTACAAAGGCCATTTTTATAAAGTAAAATAAAAGTACAGAAGATCTTAATCAGTCTATGGTGGTAGATCAATCAGTATATTTCTAGAGGCTATAGGCTCGTGGAGAAAGTCGCGGGCAGATGCTAGAAGTATTACAATTACAAAATTTTAGATATAAATAGTCTGATTTGCTCCCAAAATCCTGCATTGATTTGCTACATGACATGAAATATAAACAACAAAAAAAAACTGAATCTTTACGTCCGACCCCAAACTCACCTTAGTAGGATCCAAATTTTCTTGCAGCTTAATATCAGGGCATTCTCCTGGCAAGGTATACCGCTCCGCTCCAATAACCCCTATCAAACACAGGGAGAGAACGAAAAGTAACATTTTAGAACAACTAGATCGTCCGAGCATGAGACAGCGAATGAGCACTCCCGTCCTACGCGGTAATTATCCAATGTGCCGACCCCAGGCATAAAGACGTTTTATACTGAAATAGACGTAAATTGACCACGTTTTGCGACCTGATGTGGACTTCCTTTCGTTTGATTTGTGTTTCGTGTTCTTTACGTAAGTTTTTGCGTTGCAGGATAGGATGTGGTAATGTACGCTTGTTATACGTAATTGGGTCAGAGTCAGGTAGTGTAAAGTAGATGTACACCTGCCGAAGCTGTGAAATAAAGGACTTTCTATACTTTTTATCACACGGTAAAACTCCAAATTGACTTTTTTACAGTTTGCAACTTGTAACAATCGGTAGCATCAGCATCAAACTCAAACCATTTATTTCAATTAAGAGGGTGCTTCCTAAAAGTTGGCAGTGTCGTAAATAGCTGTCAAATATTTGCCTGTTTCGATTAATTTGGAAATAATACTATAAGGAATGACTGTAGGTAGTTAGTTAGTAAGCCACATTACTTATAATGTGGCTAAGTAACTAACTAGAATATTAATAATGAATTGCAATTAAAACGTTGAAAAAAGGTAAGAAAATACCGTTTTAGGTGAAAAAAGGCATTTGGAAAATTTTCAAATACTTTCTTACATCTAAAACTAACTATTCGGTGTTACGATATTAATTACTGCATTTGATAATCAGTATTCTAGTTCGCTAGTTAGCCACTTTTTTTATTAAAAGCTTTTATTTCCTTACAGAAATATTACCAAATTATCCAAAACAGCGAAATATTTGACATCTATTTGCGACGTGGCCAACTTTCAGAATAAACCCTCTTTAGTCAAAGAGTCGGTCAGTAAGGCAGACACTTAAAGCTAGTTGCCCATTCCAAAACGTAGATCTCTGTGGAGAAGAACGGGCAGAAATCTCCAAGGACACTCTTTTAAATATTATAGATGTAACAAAATCCTGGGTACATTATTCTTGTTGCCTCTATATCTATGTAAACGTAGGTAATAATTTTCTAAATAGTACCTACTTCAATTTATACTCAACTGGTAAGACCCTCGGAATTCATTCACTCAATGATTATAGGAATCTGATAAAACAATCCAGTTTATATCATAAACAGTCTGTACCAGTGCAGCAGTGTCAAGTAGTCCTGAACTCCTGACTTGTTCCTTCTCTTCTCGCCACAGTCTTCTTCTGTCATGGTGAAACCTTGGACTAAACTTGGAGATTTATAGAAAATCTGTCTCCCTCTTTGGGCAGAAAAATAAAACTGTAATTCTAAAATTCTTACAATATCACGCAGACCCCTTTACAATAACAGGGTCAAACCCATATTAACACTTTTAATTCAACAGATTACAAGTTCGCAGAACAGAGAGTCAATAAACAAAACGAATTTTAGTGTTACTAAGAAATGTTTTTCTAATTATTTGTTGTGATAAGTGCGAATAGCACATATTAGGTAGGTAGGAGGAAAAATAGGATGCACACATGAAATTGCTCATTGCTTTGCAGTATTCGAAACAAGGATAGTTAAAGAGGTAGTATTCCAATTGACTTATTGGTAATGGTAGTCTGCAATTGGTAGTACTATATTTTCATTCCTCAGGTTGACGCGAAATCGGGAACGATCTATCGGGACATGTTTTCGTGATAGGTACCAGACTTTAAATAAGTTCCATGTAGAAGACATTACTCTCGACTTCTCGAGTAAACAGGCCTTTTCTAAAAGTAAAATAATAATTCTAAACATTTTTTAAATCAACTTTTGAGAACCAGATATACATATATACCAGTGACCTTGCGTGTCCTGTACTGAGCTCACGCCACGCGTTATACGTCCAGCCAGTAATATTAATTTATTATACATAAAACAAAATATATTTTAATAAAAGTCATATACAAAACCAAATTACAAAAATTAAATTATCTTTAAAATCGAGAGGTTTAAAAAAAATTGCATCTTAGATTTTGCGTGATTCTCAGTTTTTTACCCGCGTTCGACATAAGTTTGTTATTAGAGGAGTATTGACAGTCTTGTTATTATAAATGTTCTCAGAGTAATAAGTTATTACTCTGAGTAATTGTTGATGCATTGAATGTCATTTATGGAAGAAGATTAACAAAACTGGAATGGAACCCAAAATTATTTTGTTGAAGAATGTATTATAATCATAGTCGACATTTGCATTTGAATCACATGGGCATATTTGTGTGTCCAGGGGGCCAAGTCTACTAATTTACAAACGTCACAATGGTCTCTCGATTGTTAGGTTTTGACAGATTTGCCATACAAAACCTGTCAAAAACTCACCATCCCTGCTGAGATCCCTGATCTCTTGACATAAAGAATACTTAGTTAAAGTTCACACGCCAATATTTGAGTTCGTGTTATGTTTATATGTGAGTAGACAGATAATAGTTTTAGTTTGAGTTATTTCATTAAGAGTCTTCCTTGAGTCTAATACGAGTTCAGAGTAATTTTTAACTATTTTAAAGTCTTGTTCACCAATTAAAACACACAGTAGTCACTCATCGTGTAATCCGTAATTTTTGTGTGTATTCCTTGCAGGAGGTCACATCACATGTAGCTCCATCTATTGTTATATGTGTCAAAAATTAAATTGATTCTCAAAAGTTCCTTCTACTATAGACAGGATCCTGTTTTGTTTATTAGCACTCAGAATTCTGAAATTCAAATAAATTTTCCGCGTCACGTCTGATCTGACCGCATTTTTAAATATGACATAAAAAACCGAATTGTTTCAATCTATCTGATTTTCGGAATGTAGTTGAAAGATAGATTTTAGATACCGAAAACACAATTTTCAGAAACCAGTAGCTTCACATATACCCAGTGTTCAAGCAAACTCTATGCGCGCACACACACAAACGTAAACCGCCACCGGCGACGCACACACACTAGTTTGCGCGCCCGCCATCGCACGCGACGCACCGCGCGGAGCTAGCGCCGAGTCTTGTGGAAGCCACCCACCTCGCCACTAAACGTTGTTTTGCTCTGTAAAAATCTAATTCGAAAGTACCTATAATTGTTAAACTAGAGAAATACAACTAGTTTTGCAGCAGTTCAAAGTTTTATTGAAAAATCCACAAGTAGTTCAAACATCCAGGGGACTACTTGAAAATTTAAAAATTATAAAACCCATAGCAACCCGTCTGAAAATCTTGTTTTCTGGTGAACATTGGTCAGTTGATGCGATTAAATCATTTTTCAGAACAAAATGTGCACATTTTATGTGTTTAAAACATTTTGAACGTGTAGCGTTTACACCGCCACATAAGGACTACGCATCAAAGACACACAAATCCTGCTTTGCGAAATTAGAGTTTACCGCGCGCACGACATATATAATACTATCTGAAATCAACTTACGGCAGTCTGGCCGCAGGATCCTCTGTTCCTAATAAGGATGAGTGAACTTTACACCCTGTTCCTCATACCACTAAATTGGTGACCCCGACGTGATGAACGTCAACGCAGCCTTCGTGCAACTACTTCAGCGTGACGTCATCATCACTCCCGCAAGCGTTCGTGAGGCGAGTCACACAGCCAGCCAGCACCCACCTTCGGGTAGCCAGCACCCACCTTCGGCTTCAACGGGTATCCTAACCACCAGCATGCAGTGAACGCGCATTCCTGGTCATCACCCACAGCCACAACCCGGCGCTGTCATCACCCTCAGCATCATCACCCCGATTCACTGGGGTATCACCGCAATCACCTAAATCACCGCAATCACCTCAATCACCGCAATCATCACAATTACCACTATCGCCGCAATCACCGCTGACAGTACCGACTCATCGTGAACTGTGCGGCACCCGGTTCCGATTCACTGGAACCATAGCTGGCACTGTGAAGCATCGCAAGATACAAGACTCAGCCCACTATCGACCTCCGGTCTCCGGAGGGGCGTGATGTAGCGGTTACACCGCCACATACGAACTACGCAGGAAAGACAAACACAAATCCTGTATCGCGAAAATCACAAATATTCGCAACATTTTTTCTGAAAAATGACGCGAGACTGACTTTTGATAATTTTTTTACAAGAACTACCTTTGATTTTGATAATTTAAAAATATCATCAACATTGTTATTATGGTCTACTTGCATGTAGCTATACCACTTTTTTCAACTTCGATACAAAAAACTATATTTTTTTAAAACCCTGTATGTAATGTATTTTTTCCTATTATTTAGCAAACCATATCAAGAAATAAAAAAATCACACATTAGTCTTCAGCTGCTTTGAAATAAAATCAAAATTTTATTTTGTGATTATACAATATTTTCATTAACTAAATCAAAGGCGAAATAAACCATATTATTTTCGAGAGCACAAAACTGATGCAAATATTAACAGGTGCTGTGACTGACAAGAATGGTTTAACACCACGAAAATGCTAACATAGACTTTAATGTTTCAATTATTTCATGATTTCACAATAAGATAAGTTAGTGACGAAAAAGGGAATTTTAAATTCGAAATTCGTGCACGTAGCCTGGGTTTCTTCGGGATACATAAAGAAATAAATTTCAATGCTATTCCAAACACCTTTATTAATCACAGTCTAATACAATAATTATCATGCCGGTTTTCACCAGAAATTGCTGGTAAAGAAGTCAGTTTCTAGTTTGTGTGTGTAACTCGAAAGCTGGGGCTACATTTGTCGCGTTATCGCGAACTAAACTTCGCGCGCTCTCTCTCGCACGCCGCTCGACGTTATATATATAATTATAAGGATGTGTTCTATAGTAATTAATAATTTTTTTTTAAATAATTCGTCTCTCGCGGGTTTCATAGCACTGTTTCTGCATCATAATTAACGATGAGTTCCAAATATTTTTTAATTGCTCCAATTCGTAATTAGGTACTTATGCTACGGCTACACTGTCACGTTATCGCGATCTTTACTTCGTTCGCACTCTGTTGCTCAGCGAGACGTCGAGCGGTGTGTGAGGGAGAGCGCGCGAAGTAAAGTTCGCGATAACGTGACAGTGTAGCCGTAGCATTACGACAAAATTTTTATATTATAGGTACTTACGCAAAATATGCGCTTTGAGATGAAGTTACGTGTTGCAAGACAAATACATGCAAAACGCTCGACGTCTCGCTGTAAACAAAGAGTGCGCGAAGTGTGGCCAGCAGCACGAACTCTGTCGCGATAAAACCCTTTGATGTTCAGTAATTTACCGACAGCCGCGCGAAGGCTTCAAGTTCAAGTGAATGATTCGCGATGTGACGAATTGCTTGTCCAGACGTGTCGCGACAGCGCGAATCTTCGCTTTATCGTACCAGTGTAGCCGTAGCATTACAAATAATCCGTTTTTCGGTCCGCACCCCAGTTGGCGACCGTCAGACGGCTGATGTCAAAAAAAAGGTGCGTGTCGTCTAGTAGAATGTTCTAGAAACGTTCTAGAAGTTCTTAACTCAATTGTTGTAATTTACTTAATCAAAATATACACAATCATCTATCTTGTATTTCAGCTGCACTTTTATATTGTATAATTATAATTCCGTTTTAATAAACAACGAATACAAAACTACACTACCAGAAATATGCTCCAAAAATGCATGCAACGCATTGTAGTTCTCAATTTAATTAATTCTGGACATACACTCACCAAACATGTACAGTTCTCAATCACAACTACCTCATCTGCACTTACGTACATTATATTACAACAACATTTACAATCACCATTATAGATTCACTGTGATCTGTTGTCTGTACCCAGTACGATGTATCTTTTGTGCATTTCATATCCCTTAAGTCATCCTTGAGAGGTCGTGTACGAAATCGACTGATTTTGATCAATTTTGTTCATTCGTTGTAATCATGTCAATTTCCATTGTAATTATGTCAATATATTGTTGTTTCAAAACTAAAACTTTTACTTTTCACTTTACTTTACCTCTCCAGGAAATTAAGACGTGATGTTAAGAGGCCATGCACGAAATGGATTGATTTTGATTAATTTTGTTCATTGGTTGTAGAAAGGGGAAAAGAATTTAAACAAAACTATTTGTGAAAGTCGAGTTCTTTGTTTTCCATGTGGCTGAAAGGGATTTTTCAAATATGTATGTTAAGTATTCATGGAAAATCACAAATATTTGCAACAACTTTTACGAAAAATGACGCGAGCCTGATGTTTGATCACTTTTTTACAAGAAACTACTTTAGATTTTGAACATTGTGGCATTCTGCAGTGCAGAACCACAATTTTTAGTCTACTTTTATGTTTTTAAGCTACTATATTAAACAATTCCCCTTTTTGATATCGTACCTATTGAAATCCATCATCATTCATGTAAACGTCCTTGTATTTATTCTTAATCACACTATACCTGTAATAGCATACTTTTATATTTTTTGATTGTTTTAGCATCTAAATTCTATCTTATACTATTTATTCATTTCCTTTTGTAAAAATGTTAGAATATTTTATATCCTAACATTTTAATTGAAAGCTGTCATCTCTCTTATTTACTTTTCTTAACCATAGACATAATGTGCTATTGAACTTTATCTTCTTCTAAACCTATTATAAAGCAGG